>JAVMKA010000015.1:46519047-46728024 GCA_032172135.1 Glyptemys insculpta | reverse complement strand
AGGAGGACATCTAGTCCAACCCCCTGCTCAAAGCAGGACCAATCCCCAACTAAATCAGTCAGAATAGATGAGTGGCCCCTTCAGGGCACTCCCTGGAGGCATTCGGGCAGGCCCGAATGTAGTCCTTCACCTCAGTTGCCCTTCTTTGTTCCCTAAATAAACTCCACACAAATTTGTCCAGTCTCATAACAACAGTCGTCATTTAGGTTTCATTTATTTTCATTTATTAACTTAAATTTCAAAACTAAACACAGACATCTTCCCTCCAGCTTCCTACACCGCAAACTGCCCCCATCTCCTATGAGTCTTGGCCACCTTAGCACACTTCTCCCAGCTCTTCCTTGATAGAGCAATTCCCCCAGTCTCAGGGTTTTCCCTCAATTACTCTCCAAAGTTTCTCTTCAGCCTCCTGAGCTTGCCTCTTCCCACATCCCCCTTCTGCCCTTTATTGGAAATTGCCTGAGTCCCCTGATGTGGGGACCCTTCTCTAACCAGGGCTGGCTTGGCCCCCGGCTCTCCAGTCCAAAGGTGTGAGGGCCTATCACAGGCAAGTTCCCCGTTAATAGAATGTCATATCCCAGATCAGCTACCGAGGCTCCATTGCCATGCCTGGTAACATACCCTGTGCCTCATATCCTATGTGAAATGGAGAATGTCTTTTCTGATTCATTATATATCCTTCTGTGGGAAGGGGCAGTCTCCCACCAGCCCAGTATTACCCATCTATTGAATCTAATATGGGTCCTAAAAACAATGGGTAACAGGTTTTTAGAGGGCTCGCTGTCTCCACTTTCTCCAGGGCTGCAACACTGTAAGACCATGACATGAAACCCTATAATATAATGGAAACAGGACCTTGGACTTCAGTCGACTTCAGTTCAGGCCCTATCCCAGCCCGTGTTATATCTATTTTATTTTAACCTAAGGCAGTTGATCAGTTAGCATTTTTCAACCACAAATTTCCTGCAAGCTTTCCTCAGGGCTTCCTTCACCATTCTGTTTCTCAGGCTATAGATGAGGGGATTGACCAGGGGAGTCAGGACAGTGTAGATGACAGAGAGCACTTTGTTAAACTCACTCAGGATGCTGGTCATTGGGAACATATAGACAATTAGAAGAGTTCCATAATAAATGGTCACCACAATGAGGTGGGATGAGCAGGTGGAAAAGGCCTTTTTCCTCCCAGTGGAGGACGGGATTCTCAGGATGGTCACAATGATACAAATGTAGGACAACAAGGTAAGCAGGAATGGGACCAGTGAGAAAATCAAGCAGAGTGTGAAAGCCAACATTTCCATCAGCTGAGGGTTATTACAGGAGAGATTTATCAGGGGTATAAGATCACAAAAGAAATGGTCAATACGATTTGGGCCACATAAAGTTAACTGGGATATTGACAATGTCGTTATGCTATTACCTATGAAGCCACCTATCCAAGAGCCACCTGCAAGCTGGAACCAGGCCCTGCCGCTCATACGGGTTGTGTAGTGCATTGGATTGCATATCGCTACATACCGATCATAAGACATCACTGATAAGAGAGGGCATTCTATGGCAACCAGAGAACCAAAGAAATATAATTGTGTGAGACACCCATTGAAGGAAATTTTCCTGTCCTCAGTGAGGAGACTGGCCAGCATCCTGGGCAGGATGGTGGAGGTGTAGCATGTCTCCAAGCAGGACAAGTTCCCCAGGAAGAAATACATGGGGGTGTGGAGGTGCTGATCACACACAACTAGTGCAATGATGAGGATGTTCCCGGCCATTGTTGCCATATACAGCACTAGAAACAGCAGGAAGAGAAGAATTTGCAGATCAAGATGAGTCCCGAATCCCAGGAGGATGAATTCTGTAATGGATGTTTCATTTCCCTGTTTTGGGTTCGCCATGGAGTGTGACTACAGGAAAGAAATTAATGCTGCAACATAAATGAACAACATCCACCCAATAAATGTCAGCATTGTCTTCATTTTCTCTCTCTGCTGGCTACCGGAACAATAGCTGAGTGGAGAATGGAAGCCAGGGGAGGGGAAATGCCATCTCTCTTGACCCCTGGAATAGATTTCATATCTGAGCAGACTGCAGGTTAAAACAAAATCTTAATCTCTCTTGAAACCCGTGTATTACCTTGACAGAGGCACAGATGGTGAAGAGGCTCATACACAATAGTACAGACAGATTAGACAGATATTGGTTCAAATAGTCACATACATCACTTCCTGGTGTCTAAAAGCAGAACAAAATAGGTTGCAGTTCCACTGCTGAAATGGGTCAGGATTTTATATTTTAGGGGAAGCCACAATAAAGAAATAAACCAAGCAAACAGGGCTGGGAATTGCAATGGGTGGGCAACCAACTCCAAGTGAACTGCAAGGAAAATTGGCAGCCAAACTCTATTATCACCCTTTGAAAATTGTATCCTGTCAGGGTTCCCTCCCCAATCTGAACTCTGGGGTACAGATTTGGCGACCCGCATGAAAGACTCCCTAAGCTTATTACTACCAGCTTAGAATAAAAACGTCCCCAAGGCACAAATCATTCCTTGTCCTTGGATGGTACTTCTGCCACCACCAAATGAGTTAGACAGAGATTCAGGAAATGGACCACTTGGCATTCCTGTTTCCCCAAAATATCTCTCCCAAGCCCCTTCACCCCCTGTCCTTGGGAGGCTTGAGAATAATATAACAACCAAATAGGTAAATAAGATGAGCACAGACCAGCCCCTTGGGTTTTTAGGACACTAAAAACCAATCAGGTTCTTAAAAGCAGAACTTTATTATAAAGAAAAAAGTAAAAGAAGCACTGTAAAATCAGGATGGAAGGTAATTTTACACGGTAATAAGAGTTAAAGCACAGAAGATTCCCCTCTAGGCAAAACTTGAAAGTTACAAAAAAGAGGAATAAACCTCCCTCTTAGCATAGGAAAAATTCAAAAGCTAAAACAAAGTATAATCTAATGCATTTCCTTCCTCTTACAATTTTTGTAATCTTAGATGCTTATTTCAGGTAGGGTTTTTCCTGCCCTGGTCCCTCTCTGTCCAAGAGAACACACAAAGAAGACCCAAACAAAACCTCCCACCACAGATTTGAAAGGTTCTTCTTCCCTTCTTGGTCCTTTTGGTAAGGTGCCAACCAGGTTATTTGAGCTTCTTAACCCCTTACATGTAAAGAAGGGATTTTATGCTACTCTTAGCTGTATGTTTATGACATCTCCTAAACAAACAAGAATGCCTGTCCTTCCCTGTGGTAATATTCCATTGTCCTGCACTAGGATACTTGGCATACAAAGACCCAGCAGGATGTCCATCTTATGCAAAAAGGAATAAAGTCTGAGATACCCTGCAGTTAGCCCCCAGGGGTGAAAATGTTATTACTGGTCATACAGTTACCTAATCTTTACTTAAAAAAACAAAACACCAGCTAGAAACCACCAGTTTAGCTAAAAAGGTACCCTCTTTTGCATGAATGATTTCTGTAAGAAATTTGTAACAAACATTCTATTTTCATATTATTACAGCAGTGGAGAACCCAAATTTCCATTTCATGGGCAATTCCATGATATCAAATGTTGCATTTAATTCCAATTTTGACTTTAAAATGTAGTTATTATTAATTTTATTTATATATTTATATTTTATATTCCTAAAATGTTATGTTTGATTGCATTAAATTGGCATATTTTAAAATTATTTAAATTTAATTTATTTTTATTTTATTTAATTTTATAAAACAAAATACAACAAGCCTTTTTGAAACTTATAGCGCGGCTTGGCATGATTCGATTTCAATCGATAGATGTTGGTAAATGTTGATCTCCGCTGACACACTGAAACCAACAACAAAAAATATCAATAACAGTCGGTGTTAGTACAGCCTTCCCCTCCCCCCCATACCTTGCGCCTGTGGGGATGGTTTCAGCAGCTCTGTGACCGTGCAAAGAATCCTCTGCACCCAGCCATCACTGCAGTGAGCAAGTGGGGCAGTAACAGTTAGAGTGACCAGATAGTAAGTGTGAAAAATCAGGACAGGGGGTGGCCTGACAGCCGAGCTGTGGTGGGCTTCCTGCATGTCCGTGAGGCTGGTGACACACATCCCTGCAGGCACAAGGTGCGGGGAAGGCTGGCCAGAGCTGAGACCCCCCAGTCTGGGCTGCGAGAGGGAGGAAGTGTGCCTGGCTGTGGCGTGGTCCACCTAGATGCTGAATGGCTTCTGCCCATCGATGGGGCCATTTAACTATGCAGTGGCCACCCCTGTGACCGGGGGCTTGTCATCCTCCTCCTCTCAGCCCTGGCCATGGAAGGTTGATGCACTGGGACAGAGGTGCCTTCCCTGCACCTTTGACCCCAGGGTCTTGGACCTCTTGCCCATGCAGGGAGCCACCAGTAAGTCACTGGTCACTGCTGGGAGCCCCTGGCAGCCCTGCTGTCAGAGGTTCCCTAACCCTGATTCTAACCCTACCCCCGCCCCCCGTTGAATTTCCTCCAACCGTAATAATTAAAATAGCTGCAAATCAGGAAAAACTTCAATAAAAATCAATAATAGTCAGCAAAATTGCATTAAAAAACCCTAAATTCTGCAAACCCTACTCATAGCCAATGTCTCCTCCCCAAGCACTGAGCAAAGCAGCAAATATCAGCTCTGTTTTACCCATACCATCTTTCTAACACTTCGCGCCCCAGCAAGTGTGCTGCCAATGGAATGAAGGTTGCTTCAGGGTTTGAAAAGCTCACCTTGGACTTGGGAGATGTTGGTTCAATTCCCTCCTTTGTCACAAAATCTTTGTGTGACTTTTAGGCCAGATTTTCAAAGCTCTGTAGGTACCTAAAAATTTGGATTGGTGCCAGATTGGGTGCAGTACCTAACACCCATTGATTTCAACTCCCCCTAAGGGTGTCTGCACACATCTGTCCCTCTGTGTGCCAGGTCCCCATCTGTAAAGATGGGATAATAGCACCTCATGGGGTGGTGGGAGGATAGATACATTCAAGACAGCGAGGTGCCCAGATACCATGGGGATGGGGGCCAGATAAGGAGTTAGGATAGCCGAGGTGACAGGTCTTGCCTTTTTCGAAATTCAGTCCCTTTGCGTTGAGTGGGGACTTTGAGAGAGATCATTGCCAAATTCCCCTTGGATTCCCCTGGGATTAGTTACCTAACAAGCTGTTAATGCTTCAAAAACCTCGAGCTTCAAGAAGAAGGGAGGAAAAGGTTGATTTGCCTCTAATGTGGGTCAGTCAGCAGCTGGAGTCTGCTGTCACCTCCTCACTCAGCATTTCAGGGGTCAGGATCCAGGTTATTCAGTCCAGCTTCTCTCCCCACCACATTCATGTGCTTCTGTGTTCCCTGTAAATAGAACATCATATCCCAGAACAGCTACTGGGGTTCCTTTGCTTCATATAGTAATGCACACTGTATTTCCCGAATGGGGAAGGTCTTTCCTGATTTGTTATATATCCTTATGTGGGAAGGTGCAGTCTCCCGAGGCACGTCTGCTGTGGGGAATGTAACAGGCAAGGAAAAGTTGGTATTTGGTTTGTTTTTAGAAAAAGTAGAGTCAAACCTCTAATCTCAAAGGGAAAGTCCTAGAGAGGGAAGAAACTTCTAATTCTACAATTAATCTCTCTCTTTATTGGGTGAACGCTATGGTGACTGTCAAGAAAACATGCACTAATTCTAGATTTTACATCAGAGATTTTCAAAGCTGCTTATGTGATTTATACACTGATTTCTCATTTATTTCCCTTAGGCAGCTTTGAAAATCTCAGCATACTTTAGCTGAGCTTGCACTTTCTCTAAACAAACCTCCTGTTGCCCTCAATAGCAGGAAACACAAGTCCCCAGTCCCCATCCAATAAGCATACTCAATAAGTTCAGGTAACATTTAAAAAAAATTCTAAGACATTTCGGAGCCTATCTCCGATTTTCAAAAATGCCTTAAGTTACTAAAGGCTTAGCAGCCTAAACCTCATTGAAAGACAACAGGTTTTAGGCTCCTAAATCACTTTTTAAGTTCATTTGTTTGTGAAAATGTTGTCTGTTTGTTGCTCAGATAAAATGGAGGGACAACAAGGTGCTTTACACATTTAGGCTGGGATTTTCCAAGGAGGGGGGGTAATGTACACAATAAACACCCAACTCCCATGACACTGCTATGAGAGTTTGGCAGCTAACTCTCTCAGGCTTCTTGGAAAAGCCAAGACAATAGAATCATGAAGGTCAGAGACCTAAGATTATAAAGTGCAAATAATTTCTTCCCAAATCCCTGACAAGTTTCTGGGTCACATGGATATTCAGTGCCACAGTAATTATACAAATTAGATAATCTTGTATCAGAACAATAGGCCTCTAATTGGTCTACTAGAGTGTATGATAACCAATAGAACAGCACTAATGCCATCCAGTAGAGGACAGTGTTCTATACATTGATACTAGCCAAATCATGGTCCAATTTGGGTACAGTCAATATAATAATTTCAGTTGTGTGTATTGCAATATATTCTGCAACTTGACTACAAAACTGTCCTTTTTCAGCATTAACTTTGACGTACTGTCACTTCTTGCCATGAAGTAAATGTTTGCTCCAGCCTTTACAGACAAACACAAATATTTATTCCTGAATACAAAACAAATTAGGAGACTGTTATTCCCAGTGCTCTTCTATCATAATCTGCTACTTAACCATGTAATAAGGTCTGATTCCAATTTAAAACCAGTGTGAATAATTTTGTGTCACCAAAGCTTTGTTGTTCATAATGCCTAAATGTCGAACTTTTGGGCTCACATAATTGTATTTTGGAAAAAGAGGGTGGGGTGGTTTTTGTTGTTGTTATTTAATTAATCTCTGGCAAACATACTGCAGCTAGGGATGAAATCTCATTGCCAAATTATTTATAGGATACATGTCTAAACTGAAAATTGTCTATAATAAAAGGGATAGACCTGAATCGTCACATACCAGGGCTTAAATTTTTATATCCACATTTATTGACACTTAATCACCTAAGCAATATTTTAAACTGAAATCTCAGGTTTAACAATTCTTACTATCTATTTGCCATTCTCTATGATCAGCTGCCATCTAGAGATCATTAGAAAGGATGCATAAAACATTGGCCACATTAATCTTTGCTTCCCCCTAGTGCCCATTATACAGTATAGCTGGCCCTCCCCACCCCTCAGCCTCTGCTGCCCCTAGTGCATAGACACCCCTTTCTCAATGTTTGCTATCCCTAGTATCAATGCTACAGTAGAGCTGCCCCTTTCCCATCCCTCACCCTCTGCTGCCCCGAGAGCCCCTTTGCCCATGGTACATTCTTGCTTGTCCAGCTGGCACTGAAGCCAGTACCACGGTTCCCTCGTTTATATTTTTTGAGAGCTGGCTAGCGTATGGCTACAGTGGCTATGTTTATAGGAGTTACCATTAACACCCATGGCTGGAGTGTAGATACACCCCAAGGGTCTAAGCTGTGAATTATTCATTCTGGCCTCTTTGTCAGTTGGCTGCTTTTAATTTGGTAAATCACAATACATTATCACATTCCAAATTAATGCAGAAATAAACTAGGGAAATATAGGCTAGATGGAGGTTATATAACTAGTTGAAACCTTTCTCAAAGAGTAATCATCAAAGTGGGGTCCTGCAGGGATCGGTCTTGGGTCCGGCTCTGTTCAGTATCTTCATCAATGATTTAGATAATGGCATAGAGAGTACATCATTTATAGAGTTTGCAGATGATACCAAGCTGGGAGGGGTTGCAAAATGATCTGGGCAAACTGGAGAAATGGTCTGAAGTAAAGAGGATGAAATTCAATATGGAGAAATACAAAGTACTCCACTGAGGAAGGAACAATCAATTGTACAAATACAAAAAGGGAAATGACTGCCTAGGAAGTGATATTAACAAACATACAAATATCGCTTTTCACAGCAGTCTTACTCAGGAAGGAGTACTGTGGAAAGGGATCTGGGGGTTATAGTGGATCACTAGGTAAATATGAGTCAACAGTGTAATGCCATCAAAATGCCATTTAAAAAAATTAGGGCTGGCAAGCGATTAAAAAAATTAATCGTGATTAATTGTGCGATTAACCGCGCTGTTAAACAATATAGAATACCATTTATATAAATATTTTGGCTGTTTTCCACATTTTCAAATATATTGATTTCAATTACAGCACAGAATACAAAGTGTACAGTGCTCACTTAAGTTTTTTATTACAAATATTTTCATTGTAAAAAAGAAAGTCTTTCAATTCACTTAATACAAGTAATGTAATGCAATCTCTTTATCATGAAAGTTGAACTTACAAATGTAGAATTATGTACAACAAATAACTCCATTCAAAATTAAACAATGTAAAACTTTAGAGCCTACAAGTCCATTCAGTCCTACTTCATGTTCAGCCAATCAAGTTTGTTTACATTTTCAGGAGATAATGCTGTCCGCTTCTTGTTTACAATATCAGTTGAAAGAGAGAACAGGCGCTCACATGGCATTGTTTAAACTGGCGTTGCAAGATATTTACATGCCAGATGCGCTAAAGATTCATATGTCCCTTCACGCTTCAACCACCATTCCAGAGGACATGCATCTATGCTGATGATGGTTCTGCTCGATGATGATCCAAAGCAGCGCAAACCGACACATGTCCATTTTCATCATCTGAGTCAGATGCCACCAGCAGAAGGTTGATTTTCTTTTTTGGTGGTTCGGTTTCCGTAGTTTCCACATTGGAGTGTTGCTCTTTTAAGACTTCTGAAAGCATGCTCCACACTCCATCTCTCTCAGATTTTGGAAGGCACTTCAGATTCTTAAACCTTGGGTCGAGTGGTGTAGCTATCTTTAGAAATCTCACATTGGTACCATTTTTACGTTTTGTCAAATCTGCAGTGAAAGTGTTCTTAAAATGAACACCATGCTGGGTGATCATCTGAGACTGCTATAACATGAAATATATGGCAGAATGCAGGTAAAACAGACCAGGAGATATACAATTCTCTCCCAAAGAGTTCAGTCACAAATTTAATTAATGCATTGTTTTTTTTAACAAGTGTCATCAGCATGGAAGTATGTCCTCTGGAATGGTGACTGAAGCATGAAGGGGCATACGAATGTTTAGCAGCATTATCTCCTGTAAACTTGTTTGTCTTAGCGACTGGTTGAACAAGAAGTAGGACTGAGTGGACTTGTAGGATCTAAAGTTTTACATTGTTTTATTTCTGAGTGCAATTATGTAACAAAAAAACCCTACATTTGTAAGTTGCACTTTCACAACAAAGAGATTGCACTACAGTACTTGTATGAGGTGAATTGAAAAACATTATTTCTTTTGTTCATTATATTTACAATGCAAATATTTATAATAAGAATAATATAAAGTGAGCACTGTACACTTTGTATTCTGTATTGTAATTGAAATATATATATTTGAAAATGTAGAAAAACAGCCAAAATATTTAATAAATGTCAATTGGTATTCTATTGTTTAACAGTGTGATCCTGGTTCTGGCGGATGGCTGACAAACGCAGGCCTCCTGGTCTAAAGGTGGGGAGGCTGGCCTCCCCAGGGGTGAGAGCACAAGGTGGAAGGGAGACCCGGGCCCACCCAAGTCCACCGTGTCCCAGCCCAGGGCCCTAACAGTGGCAGAGTTGTCCGCCACTGGGTCAGCAGGGATCCACCTGCAATATGCTGACCTAGTATCAGGTCAATACTCAATCAGATGGTAGTCTAGTTCCCCAGGCTACTTCCTGCATCCCTGGGGTTTGGTACCTCCATAGTTTGATTGTCCTCTGTCTCCTCAGAGAGCTCTGGCCAGTCCTCAGGTGGCAGCCCCAGCAGCTCCTTGGTGATTTGGTTGGCCAGTGGCTCTGGGAGGTCAAGCCAGTCCTCAGGTGGCAACCCCAGCAACTCCTCGGTGTCTCAGTCAGCTGATGGCCCAGAGACAACTGGCCAGTCCTCAGTTCAGCAGGGGTCCTCTGCAGGATCCAACAGCAGGCAGGATGCCTCTGTCTCCCTTGGATGCTCCAGCCCAACTAAGCTGCAGGGCCCGCCTTTTATATTTCTGCTTCCAGCTTCCGTCGGGGCGGGCATGGCTTTTATGGTTCTGCACACCAGAGGGTGTGTCGTGGTCCCTTCCTGTCAATCTCTGAGGGAGGCCACACCTCCTTGCTATAGTACAATATGGGACAAAGGGACACGGTGGATTCAGAAGAGGATCACAAGTGCCTAGGGACACTATTCTGTATTCTTACAGTGTTTTCCACAGCCGGGGGCGACTGAAGCTGATATCGCACTATTGAGGGTAATGGAGGATGTAAGGGTGCAACTTCTGCATGCATCCGGCTTCAGACTGTGTCCGTATACTGCTTGCCTGTGTGCTGCTTTCGTTCCTGCTGAAGTAATTGCCTATTGGCATGGCAGAGGTTCCTATGGGTGGGTGTAGTGGGGTGGTGCCCCACTCAGTGAGAAAAAGGGCTGAACCAGGCCAGAGAGGCTGCACAGACCAGCAGCCAATCAACAAAGTCCTGGGGAGAGCTGATCAGGGCAGAGGCGGAGACAACCAATCAGCACCGCACTGGGTCCTATATAAAGGCTTCCTAGCAGAGGAGAAGGCAGTCACTCCCTGACTAGCGAGGGAGGAGGACTGACTCCTGAGCTAAGGAGTAGTACCTTGGACAGAGCAGTGCTGGGCAGGCTTGGGGGAGCAGAGTGGAGCTCCGGCCCAGTTACCTGCCCCTGCTAAAAAGGGTCAAGAAGGCGCATAGGGCCAAAGGGGAAGTGGCCCAGGGAAACTAAGCAGACGAGAAGGGAGATAAGGAAGACAGAGGAAGGCTGCCACTAGAAGGTGCCTGGGTCAGGACCCAGAGTAGCAGGTGGGCCTGGGTCCCCCCCTTCACCCCTTGCACTGCACCTGGCCACCGAGGAGTGGGGCTGAGACAGACTGCAACTTGCATGTGAGACAAGGGGCTAGACTCTAGGGTTGTGGTTGGCCACCAAGGCAGGTGCAGACAGAGGGATTGCTGTTAACACCCCCCCGAAAGGGGGTAAGACTGGAGTAGCAGGCACTGCCGGAGGGCAGTGTCCTGAAGTGGACGAAGACTGTCCTGAAGGGGGCGTCACCAAGTGAAGAGCATGTGGGTCCCAGGGCAGCAGAGCAGATGATGGGCAAGACACAACACATTGAGGGCACTCTGCAGCGGTCGAGAGCTAATTCCTGGATGACCAGCGGGAGGCACCAGACGTGGTGAGTCAAACCCCGTCACAGGGGGGAAGAAACAAAGCAGATCTTCCAAGGAACCTTCAGCAGAGAATTGCAGAGTACCTTCAGGAAAATTTCCTAGAGATCACAATGGAGGATTCCTGGGCGAGCCTTGTGTGTATTAGCAAACTTTTCTGCAGGGCGCCAAGTGCGTAGCAGCACAGTGGAAATAGATGCAGAGGCAAACAGTACCTAGTGTTCTTAATTTCTATCCCTTCTTCCACTTGCATCATGTAACTAAATAAAGGACACATCTCCCTCATGTCACTCTGCAGTATCAAACCAAAATGAGCATTTACCAGAGCTTCCCTCTCCTGCTTCAGGTACACCAGAGCCAGAGTATTAGGACTGGCTAGACCCCTCTGGAGTTAGAAAGAGGTCCTGGCTTGCCAAGCCTCCAGACAACCCTGTCGCCTGTCCCACATCCCTCTCCAACTTGACTTCCTCATCCACCACTTCATCCTTGGGGTTGACTCCACCAGCAGCTGCATCCAGTCCGCCGCAAGGTATCCATAGGGCTCTTGGTGGTAGAGGTGGGGTCGCCGCCAAGGATGGTGTGTAGCTCCTTGTAGAAGTGGCATGTCTTTGGCACTGCTCCAGAGTGATGGCTGACTTCCCTTGCTCTCCGGTATGCCTGCCTCAGGTCCTGGATCTTAGCACAGCACTATTGCGTGTCCCTTTCATCCATGCCATGAGCGATCTGCTCGTAGGTATCAAAGTTTCTATGGCTGGATCAGAGCTGCGACTGCACAGCCTCCTTTCCCTACAGACCCAGCAAGACTGGGGAATTCCATGCCAGAGTGCATTTGCTGTGATAAACCAGCGTGGTCAGCTTGGAAGATGCTATGTGAGTTTTCCACATCAAGCAAACAGGAAGTGGAATATCAAAAAATCCTGGGCTTTTAAACGGTGCATACATGTGGCAAATACCTGTGTAAATGCAGGGCAGTGGAGTTGAAACTGCTGACCAGAGCGGTCATGATGGCATTGTGGGACACATCCCAAAGGTCACGTAAGGTGACATGAGCAAGTGTAGTGTCTACACCACTGTTTCTCAAATGCAACCACTGTGGTCACATGCGGCCACCAGGGGCTCTTCTTGCGGCCACAGCCTCCTGGACAGTGATGGGGGGGGCAGCAGAGCAGTGGCGCCTCTCCTGGGGCTGGCAGCAGGGGCTGGCCCTGTCCCTGTCTGGAGCCACAAACACCAGAGAAGCAGTCAGCTTATGTGAGTTCCCCACCTTCCCAGAGGCAGCGGGGCTTGGGCTTCCGGCTTCCACCCTGGGGTGGCAGGTTCTGGCTGTGGGGATCCATCCCCTGGCTGCAGAGCTTCAAGCTCAGGCTGCATGCTAACCAACCCCCCATTGTCTCTGGATCCCACCGCTTCCCTCAGCCCTCCATCACCTCTTGGTCCTGCTGCCTCCCTACTGTGAAAGTTACTAGTGATCCCCCCCTTAACAGAGCAGCCTTTATGTCAACGAGTGGCCATTAGGGGGAAGCAGACACTTCAAGTACACAGTAGCCTGAACTTTTCAACTGTTTTCCCTTCAAGGTCTTAAGGTAGTTGGAGCTGGTCCCAAGCCGGTTTTCACTGACCAGATAGCAAAAGCACGGGTCTGACCACCACCAATCAAGTGTTAACACTGCAAGGATCTTTGTCTGAATGTGTATAAAGGATCCGTAAAATGTGTGTAAGACAGAGTGTTTGTACTAAGGTGCAAAGCTCTCCTTTCTTCTGCAGAATAAAGCAACTCCTCCTTATCCCTGTCTGGCTGTTATTGGCTCTCAGCTAGGTGGACCCGATATTTCGGTAACAGTTTCTGGCGACTCCGCCGGGACTCTCCTAGCTCGGACATTGGACTTCGGACGGCTGTGGTGAACTGGGAATGGCGCCAATGGGGTGTTTCGCCCCTTTTCTCTGCTTCACTGTGGCCCCTGGGGTTCGTGTTCCGATAAGGTGAGTCCTAATAGGATAAGGAGGCACTATCTGGTTCTGGTCTGGTTAACCGGTTAATGAATTTCTGTCTTATACATTGGGCGTTAGGTGTGTGAACGGAACTGAGCCTCTCATTCATAATTCCTCAGAGTGGAAGCCATCGCGTGCGATGAAGCTCTGAGGTCGAATTGGGATCCTTCTGTCCCGTCCCCTGTAGCGGTCAGTATTAGTAGAAATTCCTGTAATAGGATCCTATTAGGCCATAATTCCCTCTGTTCTCTGTGTAATTCTCTGTTAGAGTGTCAGCAGACAGATGGGTGGGTCTCTGGTAAAACCCTCTGAGGATAGCCCTTTAGATTATATGTTAAGTAAATGGTCTTTACCCGGTGTTCAAAAAAGAAAGTTACACCTTGTGTAGAAATTGATGTGGCTAGTGTTGTGGAAATTGAATTGTGGAGAGGATGTGCATTTTCCCCAGAACATGTGCAGTGTATATTGTAGCAGAGGTAAAAGAAATGCAAACCTACCAATATAGGTTGTGTTGTCTTTTTCAGATCACTGTGTGTTTGAAGGCAGGAGTTAGAAGTAAAAGGCAATCAAAAGTCTGGGAAAGTTAATTGTGTCCTTTTATTTTTAAGTAAGAATCTTTAAGCTGTGGATAGCTTTGGATCTGGAAGCAAGCCAGAAAGCATCTTTATTAATGCAATTTTCTAACTAATAAGGTAGAAGCCACTGAAACCTGGGCTGCCTATGAATCAAATACAAGGAAATATGGGGTAATTCTGTTTTGCCTAAAATCAACAAGAGTATGTGTATATAAAGGAAATATTTTAAGCAATGATTGACTGCCCAGAAGGGGTAGACCTCTGTTCTTTTGTCTTTCAGATCATCAGAGAAAACGGATGCCAGCTGAATAGCATTCAACGTACCATGCATTTACTGGCACAATAGGAATTATTTTTGTGTTCTATGGCCAAAATTGTTGTTAAAATTTGCATACCAACAGTCTTTGGAAGCAAGGACATGGAAGGTTAACCCATTCCCCATATTGCCCATGGGATCCTTCTGGCTACCTCAGATTTCTAGCCAGAGGGTGGGGAGGGAGGAAAGCTATTGGACACCAGAGGTTGTACCGAGTGGACTCCTCAAAGGTGGGTGTGCTTGTCCTGGTTTGTTGCTCCAAAGCTCTGTAATAAAGTTATTTTACTGGAAGGGTGTACATGGCATACATTGAGTAATAAGACTAATGTACTGTATAATGGCAATGTGTATGTGTTCATTGTTGGGAAAAGGTGTATGAATGAAGAGTGGAAGTTTCCTTTGTAGGTTAAAAGAAGCCAAGAAGGGGAGAAGGAAAAAGAACAGAACGAGTTAACTGGAAAAAAAATAGCTAGAAAGCTCAGTCCAAAGATAAGATGCTGGCCCCATCCAAGGACACTGCCCACAGCTAAGACTTGGCTGACAGCCAAGAAAAGGGGGGCCTGAATGTGCCCAAGCAACTATGAGATCTGCAAAACACTGCCAGGCATTAATAAAATGTGTTAGGTTTCTTTTCTCACAGATAAAAGAAGTGCTACCCAAAGACTGCTACCTAGAAGCCCTGCCGTTCATTGAGACTGAGTCTATGTAAAGTCCATCAACAAAATACTGCTTTGGCTCTGTGCTGGAAAGGCCCTTTCCAAGTGCTGTTAACCACCAACACCGCTGTGAAGTGCCAAGGACTGCCTACCTGGACCCATGCTTCTCACTGTAAAAAGACCCCTCCACCTCGGGAGGGCTCTCCGACTGATAAGCCTATTTCTCCTTCTAGCTCTGCTGTGCCTTCTGGACAGCAGGAAAAAGGAAAAAAAGACAAGGTGAAGTGCTAGTAACCTCTCCCTTGTCCACTAACAGAGCTACTGTGCCTTTGAATTTTTTTAGAAGACGCAAAACCATTACAGGGTGATGTGCTAGTAACCTCTCCCCTGTATAATGCTGAACCATGACTGTTTCAGGAAAAGAGAAGAAGGAACACTTGCTTCATTGGAACCACCAAAGTCCAGGGATTCCTGCCTACAAGAGACATTAAGAACTGACCCTGGTGAAGAAACAAAGAATTATACACTGGCAGGAAGAAACTTGTGGGACCCATGCTTGGGAATGTGGTATAGTACTACACCAAAAAGAAATGTATTAGGATATCAATGAACTGTGATTAACACTACACTAGGGACTGTTAAATTTTCATTACCCTTATCCAGTTTCCAGATCACCTCTACATACCCAAATTGCTCACAGGGGGCTGCCATTAGATTAGCACAACAGAGGGCTTGGGTTATTTCCTCTAGAAAGAAAAGTGACTTGACCGGATCCCTATGGGATGGGGCCAATAGTGCAGCAGCAGTTTGGAATATTTTTAAGAACCAAAACATGATGAGAAATTGGGGCACAGCTAACCCAGGTACAGGCTGGAATTGGTGAGTTACATGTTATCTCCGCCCTTAGTTCTATGACCCAGAAGTTGCTGACAGAAATGGTATTGAATGTCACTGAGGCTGGGAAGGCATTGCAGTGGGATCTAGCATGTTCAGAAATTCAGGATTTCCTGAATGACCAGCTAAGGGCCATTTGGAATGATCTAGAGCATCAGGATTGGCCCACTGCCCTTACAGACACTTCAGGAGTACCATCTGATCTGTGGCCATGGAGACATACTTGGAAACTTACTTGGAAGTGCAAACATTCTCAATGCTCCTTCCAAGCATATGAACCAATTAGGGGGGGACTTGTGCTCACATCGGGGAAAAATGTTGTTTCTATGTTAATCATTCCGGCTTAATTGAGCAGGATTTACAAGCCATTAAGAATGCTGGTGTTGTTTTCCGTGCTGTATCTCTTGATCACACCTTTAGTTTTAAGGACCTCCTTCCAGACCTTGGGTCATGGTTTACGGGGCTCTTTCGAACAATTGTTAAATGGATTCTTTTCTTTCTTTTCTTTCTATGTGTTATCTGGATAATGGTACAATGTGCCAAATGCCTGTGTAATGCTATGATCAAAAGCTCTGCTGTCCATAAGAAAACCCAGTATCTGTCCCTCCAGCTTGATCGCAAATTGCGTAACGGGCCTGACAATTTTTGAATTTGTCAGGCCCGAAGGGGGGACTGTGAAAGTTACTAGTGATCCCCCCCTTAACAGAGCAGCCTGGTCTACACTACGGGGTTAATTCGGATTTAGCAGCGTTAATCCGAATTAACCCTTCACCCGTCCACACTACAGAGCCAGTTAATTCGAATTAAAGGGCACTTAAAATCGATTTCTGTACTCCACCTCGACGAGCGGAGTAGAGCCAAAATCGATTTTGTTAATTCGAATTAGGGTTAGTGTGGCCGCACACCACCGAATTAATGTGGTTAAATTAATGGGGTAGTGTGGCCGCACACCACCGAATTAATGTGGTTAAAAACCGAATTAATGTTCTTAGTGTGGACGCATACAATCGAATTTATACAACCTGTTTCCTAAATTCGAATTATCTAAATTCGGATTAATCCCGTAGTGTAGACATATGTCAACGAGTGGCCATTGGGGGAAGCAGACACTTCAAGTACACAGTAGCCGGAACTTTTCAACTGTTTTCCTTTCAAGGCCTTAAGGTAGTTGGAGCTGGTCCCAAGCCGGTTTTCACTGACCAGATAGCAAAAGCACGGGTCTGACCACCACCAATCAAGTGTTAACACTGCAAGGACCTTTGTCTGAATGTGTATAAAGGATCTGTAAAATGTGTGTAAGACAGAGTTTTTGTACCAAGGTGCAAAGCTCTCCTTTCTTCTGCAGAATAAAGCAACTCCTCCTTATCCCTGTCTGGCTGTTATTGGCTCTCAGCTAGGTGGACCCGATATTTTGGTAACACTACCAATCTCTCTATGCAGGGCTTAATTTGTTGCCCGGCTTGTGCCAGAGCTGAGTAAGACTGCTGTGAAAAGCGATATTTGTATGTTTGTTAATATCACTTTTCACTGCCTCCCAGCTAGATAGTAAGTTTGCTGTTTAAAGTGATATTAATAAGCATACAAATATCAGTTTTCACAGCACTAGACTTCCTAGCTAGCAAGTCTAAAAAAAGAATCAAAAAAGCAAAAAAATAACAAAAAATACAAGCTCACGCAAAGCACCTTATTTTGTTTCTATTCTGTCCAGTAAAGACTAGAGACAATTGTACATTATTTTTACTCTTGAGTCAGCAAATGACCCTACTTAAATACATTACTATGATTTGGACATGTATATGTGCATATTTGTTTTTCCTAAAGTATTTTAGGAAAGATTGTTAGAGTGTCCACCAGCAAGAGTTTGTGGCCGCACTCTAAGGCCACCAAAATTTTTCTTGTGAGAACCCCTGGTCTACACTGACTCTGTGTAGCTCTAACTTTGTTGTAAAATGACCTATACCTCTTGTCGAGGTGGTTTTATTTTGTCGGCACAACGGCATGTGGCCCTGCCACAGGTGGGGATAGGCTGGTATAGGTAAAGTGATATAACTTCCACATGTAGGCAAATCTTGACAGACTTATTCCTCACACTGTCTATGAAGGGACTAGATAAGGGGAAGCATGACCAGAAAAAGAAAGAAAGAGAAGACTAAGTTTAGTTCTTTTATTGCACAATGCTTTTGGTAACAGATACACAGTTATTAGGGTTTCCTAGAAAATGGTAAAACATGGGAAGGAACTGGTGGAAAACATCCACTGGGAGTGAAGGAATTCTTAGGATAGTGGTTTAGCTATATATGTACAGGCTGGATTTTCCCATAAGAGGCTGATGTTAGGCACACAAATCCCATGGATGCAGGGACGGCTCTAGCTTTTTTGCCGCCCCAAGCATGGCAGGCAGGCTGCCTTCGGCGGCATGCCTGCGGGAGGTCCCCGGTCCTGCAGATTCAGCGGCATGCCTGCGGGAGGTCCGCTGGTCCCGCGGCTTCGGCTTACCCGCCGCCGAATCCATGGGACTGGCAGACTTCCCGCAGGCAAGCCGCCGAAGGCTGCCTGACTGCCGCCCTCGCAGGGTCTGGCAGGGCGCCCCCCATGGCTTTCCGCCCCTGGCACGTGCTTGGAGCGCTGGTGCCTGGAGCCGCCGCTGCATGGATGGTGAATGGGAGTTCAGCATCAAACAGCCTTAGTTCCCATTGTCAATAATAACTGGACATGGTGGAGCAGATAGTGAACTGGACTGGGACTGTG
Organism: Glyptemys insculpta; assembly: GCA_032172135.1. Taxonomy (NCBI): domain Eukaryota; kingdom Metazoa; phylum Chordata; order Testudines; family Emydidae; genus Glyptemys; species Glyptemys insculpta. The sequence continues at coordinate 46,709,609 of JAVMKA010000015.1, read as the reverse complement.
GATAATTGATTTATGTTCCTGCCACTAGCCTGCTGAGTGACTCTGGGCAGGTAACACCACCTCTTCCTGCCTTTGTTTCCCCAGCTATAACATGAGGACAAGGATGTGGACTTAGAGCTGGATTCATGAAGTGTTTACTTTGAGCATCTTGATCCCAGAATCTGCCCCCCTTCTAGAATACACAAAGCCCCTGCTCAGCTGCCAGCAAACCCTGAAGGCACCTATGTGTTTGCAGTAAAAGGGCCATAGATGCCTCTAGACATGCCCTCGGCAGCCCCACACCAGGTATCCAGACACTGAAGCCCCAGAGCGATAAACAAACCTAGGGAAGGTAGGTGTTCCCCTGCCTGACTCACCTGTAGGGCCCCATCTGGGAGGGGAGGTGCCCAGAAGCTTTTGAAAATCCCCCTGGGCACCCAAGTATCTTGAAAAACTGGCCCTTAGTCATTGTTGAAAATAGGAAAATAAGAGGCCTGTGCTGGTGTCCTGTGTTCTGTGGCAAAGGTCAGGGAATTTTCTTTTGCTTTTCTGTTCCTTTTGAATGATGTCTGGGAATGAAATACACTATAAGGCACAAAAATTAATTATACAATTACCTAACATTGGAGGTCCATGGTGACATTTCAACTCTATATTTTTATAATGTAGGTATATTTTATATGTGTGTGTACATATATATATATATATATATATATATATATATATATATATATATCAGTCTCTCACCTTACAATGAATGGATGCTTAGTGTTCCAGATGAGTTCATTTTGCCTGCATCCTCTCACTGAGCACAATCTCCCCTCATTGCCTGAATTTAGAGCAGCCACAAGTTTGTATCGCCCACCAGCCCAGTAGTGCTCACCTGTGGCATCTCACATAGGTCCTAAAAAGACTGGGGTCACAGGTTTAAGAGCTCTAACAGTCTCCACTTTCTCCTATGCCTTTGACGCTGTAAGAGCATGACACGAAGCCCAATGAATCTAACAGAAACATGACCTGGGACTACAGCAGACTTCAGTTCAGGCTCTACCCCAGCCCTTGTTATATCTATTTTATTTTAACCTAAGGAACTGATGAGTTAGTGTTGTCCAAACACAAATTTCCTGCAAGCTTTCCTCAGGGCTTCCTTCACCTCTTTGTTTCTCAAACTGTAAATGAGGGGATTGACCAGGGGAGTCAGGACAGCATAGACGACAGAGAGAACTTTCTTGAAGTCTCTGAGGATGTCAGTGGTTGGGAACATATAGACTATTAGCAACGCTCCATAATAAATGGTGACCACAATGAGGTGGGAGGAGCAGGTGGAAAAGGCCTTTTGCCTCCCGGTGGTGGACGGGATTCTTAGGATGGTGGAAATGATGCAGATATAGGACATCAAGGTAAGCAGGAATGGGACCACTGAGAAAATCAAGCTGAGTGTGAAAATCAACATTTCCATCATCTGAGGGTCACTACAGGAGAGATTTATCAGGGGGATAAGATCACAAAAGAAATGATCAATACCATTGGGACCACAGAAAGTTAACTGTGATATTGACAATGTTATTACACCACCACATAGGAAGCCACCTGTCCAAGAGCCACCTGCAAGCTGGAGGTATAACCTACCACTCATATGGGCTGTATAGTGCATTGGATTACATATCGCTAAATACCAATCATAAGACATCACCGATAAGAGAAGGCATTCTGTAGCAACCAGAGAACAAAAGAAATAATATTGTGTGAGACACCCAGTAAATGAAATAGTTGTGTCCTCAGTGAGGAGACTAGCCAGCATGCTGGGCAGGATGGCGGAGGTGTAGCAGGTCTCCAAGCAGGACAAGTTCCCCAGGAAGAAGTACATGGGGGTGTGAAGGTGTTGATCAGACACAACTAACACAATGATGAGGATGTTCCCAGCTACAGTCACAGTGTAGATCAAGAGAAAGAGCAGGAAAAGCAGGATTTGCAGTTCAGGAAGAGTCCCGAATCCCAGGAGGATGAATTCTGTGACAGTTTGATTTCCCTCTTCTGGGTTCGTCATGGGGTGTGTCTATGAGAAAGAAATTTACTGTGTGATATAAATGAAGAACATTCACTCAATAAAATGTCAGCATTGTTTGTATTGTCTCCCCAGCTGTCTACCGGAACACTATCTGAGTGGAAAATGGAGGCTATTGAGGTGAAATGGGGAAAAAGCCATCTCTCTTGCCCACTGGAACAGTTTTAATATATGAGCAGATGGCAGGTTCAACAAATTGTTACTTTCTCTGGAAACGTGTAGTAACTTCACAGATCTCTGCAAGTACTGATATACTATGGTGATGGGCTCAGATTGAACAGTAGAGAAACACTGATAGATATTGGTTCAAATAGTCACTCCTTTTACTTCCTGGTGTATCAAAGCAGAGCAATGACCTTTTCTAAGTTGCAGTTCCACTGCTGAAATTGGTTAGGATTTTTTATTTCAGGGGAAGACTCGACAGAGAAACAAACCAAGCCAATAGGGCTGGGAATTGCAATGGGTGGGCAGCCAATTTCGTGTGAATTGCCATGAAAATGAGCAACCAAACTCTATCAGAGCAATTTGAATTTTTTTTATTCCAAACAGACACATCCCTGTCCTTCCCTAGGACAATATTTCATTGTCTCACAGTAGGACACTCTACACAGTGACCCAACCATCATTAAAAATAAACAAAACCAAAAAACTCCAACTAGAAACCACCATGCTAGGCAGAAATGTATCCTCTAGTGCAAAAAAAGTCTATATAAAATTCAAAATTAGTGAAAAATGTGCTATTTTCATATTATGAGTTTTGTGGAACTCATACTTCCATCAATCGGCAATTGCAGATTTTTCAAATGTTGGTTTTCATTCCAGTTTTTTGAGGCCAGGACTGATATAAAGCAGTTAGCAAAAGTCAGGCTGTGAGCAAACATCAGGCTCTGCCTGCTTACAAATTCACACAATTTGGCAAGAACAGGACTGACATTGCAAAAACACATTCCTAAGAAGTACTAGGCACAGAGTACTTATGCAAACACATTCCAGAAGAGTGGTACCAGAATGATATCAGGGATGGTACAAAAACATTCCCCAAGGATAACAGGAACACACTGATCCCTCCTAAAAGATAAGGTCAGGATGAAAGTGTGATGAATAGAGCCGTTTTGATCGAATGAACATGTACAAGGAGATGGGTGCTAACTAGCCATGTCAGGGGGCAGTAACTATGTCAGAGGTGCAGTATGTAATTTGTTTGTATCAGAGTATAAAGAGATATCTCTGAGAGAGTGTCTTGGTCCAGCCAAGGAGGGGAATGGAAGTCCTGCCATTCACTGAGCTGTGTCCATTGTCATGGGCATACATGTTTTAGTATCCTCATAGAGTCTCCCACGTGCTATTACCATGCTTCATCAGCAATAAACCTGGCTGGGTGCCTTCATACCTTAACGGACCTTGTGGTAATTAAGTGCTTCACTCGAGGTCTGCTGTGCTGGCTGTCTGCACAGAGCTGGGGCAGCACACAGGGAGAACACACACATGCCTCCAAATATCTAACAACAAGTCCTAGCAGTGAGCTGACAGGTCTTTCATTTTTCCAAATTCAGTCATTTTGCATTGGCTTGGGAGTTTGAGAGAGATTAGTGCCAAATTCCTCTTGGATTCCCATAGGATTTGTTACCTAACAAACTTACATTGCTTCCAAAACCTTGAGCTTCAAGGAACAAAGGGGGGGGGGAGGTTGATTTACCTCTAAGGTGGGTCTATGAGAATCCAGAGTCTCTGCTCTAATGCTATCTCCTCCTCACTCAGGATTTCAGGGACCAGGATCCAGATTATTCAGTCCGCCTTCTCTCCCCAGCGCATTCATGTGCTTCTGCGTTCCCATTCAATAGAACATCATAAGTCAGAACGTACCAAGTCTCCATCACCAAGTCTGGTAACATGCCCTGTCTCATAGCCTCCGCCAAATTGGAACAGTCTTTTTTGATTCAGTATATATCTTTCTGTGGGAAGGTGCCGTCTCCCAAGGCACGTCTGCATGGCAAACATAATGAGCAAGAAATTGTTAGTGTTTGATTTATTTTTAGACAATGTCGGTAGAGTCAAACTTCTAGTCTCAAAGGAAAAGTCATGGCGAGAGAAAAACATTTCATCCTAAAACAAATCTCTGTTGACTGCGTGAATGCTATTGTTATTGTGAAGAAATAAATCACCAATTCTAGTAAAGTTTGTGGCTGAAATTTTTGGCCTGGTCTACACTACGGGGTTAGGTCAAAGTTAGCCATGTTAGGTAGATTTTAAAATGAATGCATCTACACAACCAACCCCATTCCATCGACCTAAAGGGCTCTTAAAATTGACTTCTGTACTCCTCCCTGGCGAGGGGAGTATTGCTAAAATTGATCTTGCTGGGTCAAATTTGGGGTAGTGCAGATGCAAATAGACGATATTGGCCTCCGGGAGCTATCCCAGAGTGCTCTAATGTGACCGCTCTGGACAGCACTTTGAACTCCGATGCACTAGACAGGTACACAGGAAAAGCCCCAGGAACTTTTGAATTTCATTTCCTGTTTGGTCAGCATGGCGAATTCAGCAGCATAGGTGACCATGCAGTCCCCCCCAGAATCGCAAACGAGCTCCAGCATGGACCGAAAGGGAGACACTGGATCTGATTGCTGTATGGGGGAGAAGCATCTGTGCAGGCCAAACTCCGATCAAAAAGAAGAAATGCTAATATATTTGCAAAAATCTCACAGGGCATGTTGGACAGAGGCTACAACAGGGAAACACAGCAGTGTCGTTTGAAAGTTAAGGAGCTCAGGCAAGCCTACCAAAAGACAAAGAAGGCAAATGGTCGCTCCGGGTCAGAGCCCCATACATGCTGCTTCTATGATCAGCTGCATGGCATTCTAGTGGGGGACCCTACCACTACCCCACCACTGTCCGTGGACACCTGCAAGGGGGGAGTCTCATGCAACAAGGAGGAGGATTTTGTGGATGAGGAAGAGGAGGAGGAGAATGCGCAGCAGTCAAGTGGTGAATCTGTTCTCCCTGGCAGCCAGGACCTTTTCATCACCCTGGAGTGAATACCCTCTGAAGGCAGGATCCCCAACCCTGAAAGCCGGAGAAGGCAGCTCTGGTGAGGGCACATTTGTAACTACAGTACAGGGATTAAAAGCAATAGCTTTTAATGTTTGATTTGCCCTGAAGAATTGGGATGCATTTGCAGCCAGTACACCTACTGGAAAAGTCTGTTCACATGTCTGGGGATGGAGTGGGAATCCTCCAGGGACATCTCCATTAAGCTTTCCTGGAGGTACTCTGAAAACCTTTGCAGAAGGTTTCTGGGGAGGGCTGCCGTATTTTGTCCTCCATGGTAGGACACTTTACCACGCCAAGCCAGTAGCAAGTATTCTGGAATCATTGCAGCACAAAGCATGGCAGCGAATGGTCCTGGGTTTTGGTCGCATTCAAGCAACATTCGGTCTATATCTTTCTATGTTAGCCTCAGGAGAGTGATATCATTCATGGTCACCTGGTTGAAATAGGGGAATTTTTGTAAGGGAACAGTAAAAGGATACTGTTTATGCTGGGCAGTTTGCACTTGGTTAAAAGAGTGCATCCCGGAGAATAGACACGCAGTGGGGGGAGGGGAAAAGGGATCATCCTGGAGAATAGCCACAGGGTGGAGGGAGGTGTGTGCTGCACATCCACCTGAAAACTGCAGCCTCTCCTTTTAAATGGCAAATCCAGCCCATTGCTTGCTATGGGAAAGGAGGGAGCTGCAGTTTGAAACCATTCCCACATTTTATGAAGGCATAAAAAGCCAACCCCGCATACCAAAAGGCTTACCATGGCTGCCTGGAAACCGAATTATGTTGCCCAGCCGTTTGTGATGTGTCACCATACCAGCAGGCACTCAATATAAAAGGCAAAATGCGACCTTGTACCTAAAGCACCTATGCTGTCTGCTGAGAATTGCTTGATTCACTGTGAAAGATTCTCTCTTTTGTTCTCAGAAATGTATCATCTTAAATTTTACTCTCCCTTTTTATCTCCCCCCAGGTACAAATGTTTCTACGCTCCCCCTCTCATCTCCGTCCCTGAAGTTATCGCTGATTAGAAGGCGAAAAAAATGCACTCACGATTACATGTTTTCCGAGCTCATGCAGTCCGCCTGCACAGATAGGGCACAGCTTAATGCATGGAGGCATTCAGTGGTAGAGGCCAAGAAAGCATTAAGTGAGCACGAAGAGCAGAGGGAGGAAGCGATGCTGAGGCTAATGGGGGAGCAAACGGACATGATGAAGCATCTGTTGGAGCTGCAGGAAAGCCAACAGGAGCACAGACCCCCCGCTGCATCCATTGTATAACCGCCTGCCCTCCTCCCAAAGTTCCATATCCTCCTCATACAGACGCCCAAGAACGCGGAGGGGTGGGGGGGGGAAGGCTCTGGGCACCCAGCCACTCCACTCCAGAGGATGTCCCAAGCAACAGAAGGCTGTCATTCAAACAGTTTTGATTTGTAGTGTGGCTACAATAAGCAATGTGGCCTTGTCCTTCCTTCCTCCCCCACCCCACCCCATCAAGGCTACCTTGTCAGTTATCTCACTTTTTTTTTAATTAATAAAGATAGAATGCAAAACAATAGTTACTTTATTTCGAAGGGGGGAGGGTAGTTGGCTTACAGGGAATTAAAATCAACAAAGGGGGCGGGTTTGCATCAAGGAGAAACACACACAACTGTCACACCGTAGCCTGGCCAGTCATGAAACTGGTTTTCAAAGCCTCTCTGATGCGTAGCGTGCCTAACTCTGCTCTTCTAATCGCCTTGGTGTCTGGCTGCTCAAAATCGGACGCCAGATGATTTGCCTCAACCTCTCACCCTGCCATAAACGTCTCCCCCTTACTCTCACAGATATTATGGAGCACACAGCAAGCAGCAATAACAATGAGAATGTTGGTTGCGCTGAGGTCTAACCTAGTCAGCAAACAGTGCCAGTGACCCTTTAAATATTCAAATACACATTCTACCACCATTCTGCACTTGCTCAGTCTATAGATGAACTGCTCCTTACTACTGTCCAGGCTGTCTGTGTACGGCTTCATGAGCCATGCGAACAAGAGGTAGGCTGTGTCCCCAAGGATAACTATTGGCATTTCAACACAGGGCCGGCTCCAGGCACCAGGCAACAAAGCACATGCTTGGGGTGCCACCTGGTAAGGGGCGGCGGGGGGAGCGCGGCGCAGCATTCTGCGGGGGGGGGCGCTTCGGCGGCGCGGCGCTCGGCGGGGAGGCGGCGTGGGGCGTGGCGCTGGGGGGGGTGTTCCGGCGGCGCTTGGCGGGGGGCAGCAAAAAAGTTAGAGACGGCCCTGTTTCAACATCCCCAAAGGTAATTTTCTGGTATGGGAAGTAAGTCCCTTCTTGCAGCTGCTCGAACACTCCGGAGTTCCTAAAGATGCGAGCATCATGCACCTTTCCCGGCCATCCCACGCTGATGTCGGTGAAACGTCCCTTGTGATCCACCAGTGCTTGGAGCACCATTGAGAAGTACCCCTTGCATTTTACGTACTGGTTGGCAAGGTGGTCCAGTGCCAAGATAGGGATATGCATTCCGTCTATCGCCCCACTACAGTTAGGGAACCCCATTGCAGCAAAGCCATACAATATGACCTGCACATTTCCCAGAGTCACTACCCTTGATAACAGAACGTCAGTGATTGCATTAGCTACTTGGATCACAGCAGCCCCCACAGTAGATTTGCCCACTCCAAATTGATTCCCGACTGACCGGTAGCAGTCAGGCGTTGCAAGCTTCCACAAGGCTATCGCCACTCGCTTCTCAACTGTCAGGGCAGCGCTCATCTTGGTATTCCTTCACTTCAGGGTGAGGGAAAGCAACTTACAAAGTTCCAGGAAAGTGCCCTTATACATGCAAAAGTTTCAGAGCCACTGTGAATCATCCCATACCTGCAACACTATGCAGTCCCACCAGTCTGTGCTTGTTTGCCAGGACCAGAATTGGCATTCCACTGTATCAACCAGCCCCAGTGCTGACATGATCTCCCAATTGCCACATCCCGTGCTTCAGGAACATTTGTGTCCATGTCCTCATCACAATCATACTCGTGCTGGTATCTCTTAGACTGATTCTGCACATACTCCAGGATAATGCGCGAGGTGTTTATAATGCTCACAATAGCAGTGGTGAGCTGGGTAACCCAGGAAAAAAGGCGCAAAATGATTGTCTGCTATTGCTTTCACTGAGGGAGGGAGGGGCGACTGACGACATGTACCCAAAACCACCCGCGACAATGGTTTTAGATGGGGCTACTATAAGGTGGGTGCATAACTGGCTGGATAACCGTACTCAGAGAGTTGTTATTAATGGTTCCCAATCCTACTGGAAAGGCATAACGAGTGGGGTTCCGCAGGGGTCTGTTTTGTCAATATCTTCATTAACGACTTAGATATTGGCATAGAAAGTACGCTTATTAAGTTTGCGGATGATACCAAACTGGGCGGGATTGCAACTGCTTTGGAGGACAGGGTCATAATTCAAAATGATCTGGACAAATTGGAGAAATGGTCTGAGTTAAACAGGATGAAGTTTAACAAAGACAAATGCAAAGTGCTCCACTTAGGAAGAAAAAATCAGTTTCACACATACAGAATGGGAAGAGACTGTCTAGGAAGGAGTACGGCAGAAAGGGATCTAGGGGTTATAGTGGACCACAAGCTAAATATGAGTCAACAGTGTGATGCTGTTGCAAAAAAAGCAAACATGATTCTGGGATGTATTAACAGGTGTGTTGTGAGCAAGACACGAGAAGTCATTCTTCCGCTCTACTCTGCTCTGGTTAGGCCTCAGCTGGAGTACTGTGTCCAGTTCTGGGCACCGCATTTCAAGAAAGATGTGGAGAAATTGGAAAGGGTCCAGAGAAGAGCAACAAGAATGATTAAAGGTCTAGAGAACATGACCTATGAAGGAAGGCTGAAAGAATTGGGTTTGTTTAGTTTGGAAAAGAGAAGACTGAGCGGGGACATGATAGCAGTTTTCAGGTATCTAAAAGGGTGTCATAAGGAGGAGGGAGAAAAGTTGTTCACCTTAGCCTCTAAGGATAGAACAAGAAGAAATGGGCTCAAACTGCATCAAGGGAGGTTTAGGTTGGACATTAGGAAAAAGTTCCTAACTGTCAGGGTGGTTAAACCCTGGAATAAATTGCCTAGGGAGGTTGTGGAATCTCCATCTCTGGAGATATTTAAGAGTAGGTTAGATAAATGTCTATCAGGGATGGTCTAGACAGTATTTAGTCCTGCCATGAGTGCAGGGGATTGGACTCGATGACCTCTCGAGGTCCCTTCCAGTCCTAGAATCTATGAATCTATGAATCTATGAATGTTTTTGCCCCATCAGGCATTGGGAGCTTAACCCAGAATTCCAATGGGCAGTGGAGACTGTGGGAACTGTGGGATAGCTACCCACAGTTCACCGCTCCGTAAGTCGATACTAGCCACGGTATTGAGGAGGACGTACTCCGCTGAAGTAATGCGCTTAGTTGGGGACATACACAATTGACTGTATAAAATCGATTTCTAAAAATCGACTTCTATAATATCAACCTAATTTTGTAGTGTGATTTAGACACCACATTCCATTTCAGCTCCCTTATGCAGCTTTGAAAGTGTCAGCATAGTTAGCTGAGCTTGGACACAGAGCTGGCACTAGGCAATTGCTTAGGTCCCCGAGCATCTCAATGGAACTTGCTTATTTTAGTAGTGTGGGAGGAGTGGGGGTGAAATATTCCTACTATGGCCCTTAATGGGTGAGCACCAGCGCTGCTTTCCCTGTCGCTAAACAAACCTTCTGTTGCCCTCAGTAGCAACCACACATGTTGCCAGTCTTCCTCCAATAACCTTGGCTATTCAGTTAACATGTTAAAACATGTATAAGTGATTTAGGAGACTAAATTCAATTTTCAAAAGTGTCCTGGTTACGAAGGCTTAGCAGCATAAGTCTCTCTGAAAGTTAACAGGACTTTGGCTACTAAGTCACTTTTGATGTTCGCTTAAGTTTTATTGAAAATACTACCCCAATTGTTGCTCAGATAAAATGCAGGAACAACAAGGTGCTTTACACATTCAGGTTGGAATTTTCAAAAGTGCGGGGAATATACACAACAAAAAAGACTGGAAAAAGGCTAATGTAGTGCCCATCTTTAAAAAAGGGAAGAAGGAGGATCCGGGGAACTACAGGCCAGTCAGCCTCACCTCAGTCCCTGGAAAAATCATGGAGCAGGTCCTCAAGGAATCAATTCTGAAGCACTTAGAGGAGAGGAAAGTGATCAGGAACAGTCAGCATGGATTCACCAAGGGCAAGTCATGCCTGACTAACCTAATTGCCTTCTATGAGGAGATCAATGGGTCTGTGGATGAGGGGAAAGCAGTGGGTGTGTTATTCCTTGACTTTAGCAAAGCTTTTGATACAGTCTCCCACAGTATTCTTACCAGCAAGTTAAAGAAGTATGGGCTGGATGAATGGACTATAAGGTGGATAGAAAGCTGGCTAGATCGTCGGGCTCAATGGGTAGTGATCAATGGCTCCATGTCTAGTTGGCAGCCGGTTTCAAGCGGAGTGCCCCAAGGATCGGTCCTGGGGCCAGTTTTGTTTAATATCTTTATTAATGATCTGGAGGATGGAGTGGACTGCACTCTCAGCAAGTTTGCCGATGACACTAAACTAGGAGGCGTGGTAGATACACTAGAGGGTAGGGATCGGATACAGAGGGACCTAGACAAATTAGAGGATTGGGCCAAAAGAAACCTGATGAGGTTCAACAAGGACAAGTGCAGAGTCCTGCACTTAGGACGGAAGAATCCCATGCACAGCTACAGACTAGGGACCGAATGGCTAGGTAGCAGTTCTGCAGAAAAGGACCTAGGGGTCACAGTGGACGAGAAACTGGATATGAGTCAACAGTGTGCTCTTGTTGCCAAGAAGGCTAACGGCATTTTGGGCTGTATAAGTAGGGGCATTGCCAGCAGATCGAGGGACGTGATCGTTCCCCTTTATTCGACATTGGTGAGGCCTCATCTGGAGTACTGTGTCCAGTTTTGGGCCCCACACTACAAGAAGGATGTGGAAAAATTGGAAAGAGTCCAGCGGAGGGCAACAAAAATGATTAGGGGTTTGGAGTGCATGACTTATGAGGAGAGGCTGAGCGAACTGGGATTGTTTAGTCTCCAGAAGAGAAGAATGAGGGGGGATTTGATAGCAGCCTACAACTACCTGAAGGGGGGTTCCAAAGAGGATGGAACTCGGCTGTTCTCAATGGTGGCAGATGACCGAACAAGGAGCAATGGTCTCAAGTTGCAGTGGGGGAGGTCTAGGTTGGATATTAGGAAACACTATTTCACTAAGAGGGTGGTGAAGCACTGGAATGCGTTACCTAGGGAGGTGGTGGAGTCTCCTTCCTTGGAGGTTTTTAAGGCACGGCTTGACAAAGCCCTGGCTGGGATGATTTAGTTGGGAATTGGTCCTGCTTTGAGCAGGGGGTTGGACTAGATGACCTCCTGAGGTCCCTTCCAACCCTGATATTCTATGATTCTATGAGAGACCGTAATCAAAGAATCCTAGAATCCTAGGACTGGAAGGGACCTTGAGAGATGATCTAGTCCGGTCCCCTGCACTCATGGCAGGACTATGTATTATCTAGACCACACCTGACAGATGTTTGTCTAACCTGCTCTTAAAAATCCTCATTGATGGAGATTCCACAACCACCCTAGGCAATTTATTCCAGTGCTTAACCACCCTAACAGTTACGAAGCTTTTCCTAATGTCCAACCTAACTAAACCAATATTGTGAGAATTCCTTCAACTCCTAGGGAATTCCTTTAACTATTTTCCATCAGTTCCCGCTCATGTTTTACCATTTTCTAGGAGACCCTAAAAACTGTGTATCTGTTACAAAAATGTCAGAATGCTTTTGTAACAGCAAAAAAGAACTAAACTATAGAAGTTACACCACTTTAACTATACTGACCTGTCCTTGCCTGTGACAGGGACTGGAGAGCTGGGGGCTAAATCAGCCCTGGTTAGAGAAGGAGCCCCACCTCAGGGTAATCAGGCAATTTCTAATAAAGGGTGGAAGGGAGCTAGGGGAAGAGACAAGTTCAGGAGGCTGAAGGGAAACTTTAGATAGTGAATGAGGGAAAAACCTGAGACCTGGGGAATTGTTCCAGCTATGAAGAGCTGGGAGTAGCCTGCTAAGGTGGGAAGGACTCACACCAGATGGGGGAGTTTGGGGTGTAGGCAGCTGGAGGGACGATGTCTGTGTTTAGTTTTGAAAGTTAATATATGAAACCTGTATGAGGACTGTTGTTATTGGGCTGGAAAAAACACTGTGCAGAGTTTATTTGGGGAACAAAGAAGGGAAACTGAGGTGAGGGGCTATGTTCTGGCCTGCTTTAAAACCTCCAGGGGGTGCCATGAGGTGGCCACCCATCTACTCTGACTGGATACAATTATACTGATGTAAAGCTGCTGATATCAGCATAGTTGATTCCCCTACGGGAAGGGGAATAAGTTATACCAGTATAAGGGACCTCAATATTGGTAAACTGTGTGCGCACTAGAGGTTGTACATCTAGAATGATTTCCATAAGAAAGTCACACCACAAACCAGAATAGTTATACTGGTGCAAAATCTGCGTGGAGATCTAACTTAGTGAGTCCTTGTGAAAATGCATCAGTGCATTTATGACTTTGCAAAGGACATCGATAATCCAAGCAAACTAGTGTTTGCATTAAAATGGAAATCTGATAGTCTATGCTGATTTGCCAAGTCAAAAGTGATGAGTGATGGATAAAGACCTGAGTGAATAATCCACAGCTAGGCACTTGAGATGCATCTACACTGCAGCTGGGGATGTGAATTTCCAGTAGAAATCATTGCTGTAGTTCTACTCTAGCTAGCTTGCTAAAAATAGAAGTGAGGAAACCACGGTACTAGCTTCTGTGCCGGCTGCACAAGCAAGAATGTACCCTGGGTAACCAATGTGCTTGACAGCTGGGGATGAACTCTACATTGAGGGTAAGGGAGCAGCCTTATTCGATAATGGATACTCAGGATAGCAGAGGGTGAAGGCTGGGAAAGGGGTGGCTATGCTGTATAATGGGCTCTATGGGGAAGCCAAGGTTAATATGGCCAATGTTTTATGTATCCTTTCTAATGCTCATTAGATGGCAGGTGATCACGGGGAATGACAAATGGACAGCAATAAATATAAAACTCAAGAGTTCAGTAAAAATTATTGTGTAAGTTATTAAGAGTCAAACTTGGAATTAAAAAAAATTAAGTCACAGTGTGAGAAGATTAAAGTCTATCCGTGTATTATAGCCAATTTTTAGATTAGATCTGTATCCTTCAAAGAGTTAGGCAATGGGATTTCATCCCTATTTGCGATATTTTCCCCAGAGATTAATTTAAAAAGAAAACCAAAAAAACCTGTTTTTCTTTTATGCACTTATGTGAGCCACAGATATTCAGCATTAAGCATTATGAAAACAAAGCTTTGGAAACACAAAATTATTCACACAGGTAAACTGGTCTGAGACCTTATTGCATGGTTAGGGAGCATATTATGCTAGAAGACAACTGCAAATAACAATCTTCTAGTTTGTTTTGCATTCAGAAATAAGTGGATATTTGTATTCTTCCAAATAGTCTGGAATAAATCTTTCCTTCGGGGGAAGAGGGGCAGTATGTCAAAAACTTCATGCTGAGAAAGCCCAGTTTTTTAATCAAATTGCAGAATATGCCATAATACACACAGATGAAATGATCCTATTCACTGTACCCAAGTAGGACCATGAACTCTCTGGTGGGAATAGACAGCCAATCCTCTAGAGGAGAGTAATCAATAATGTTCTGATCATTATCATACACTCCCGTAAACCAACAAGAGGCCTATAGTTCTGGTACAAAATTCTCTAATTTGTATAATCGCCATGGCACTGAAGATACCTGAAACTTTTTAGGGATATGTGAAGAAACCATTTGCACATTATAATCTCAGGTGACTAGCAATTCAGTGGGAGCAGGGTGTTTACTGTGTATATTGCCCCCCTCCCTTTGAAAATCCCAACCAAAATGTGTAAAGCACCTTGTTGCACTGGCATTTTATCTGAGCAACAATCGTGATTTGCTCTTTTCAGCAATGCCTGACCAGGAGGCCTTGATCTAAGGTAACATTTTGAAAAACACTTGAGTGAATTTCAAAAGGGATTTAGGAACCCAAGACCCATTGACTTTCAGTGAGATTTGGCTGCTAAGCCTTAGTAACTAAGGGCTTGCCTACCCTTACCGGAGGATCTACACTGTGGTGATCGATGCATTGGCCATCCATTTAGCAGGTCTGATGAAGACCCGCTAAATCGAACGCCGATCACTCTCCCATTGACTCCTGTACTCCACCGGATGGACAATAGTAAAGGGAGTCGACGGAAGAGCATCTCCTGTCGACATAATGTAGTGTAAGTACATAAGTAAGTAAATCAAAGCTACGTCAACTTGAATTACGCTATTCACGTAACTCAAAAGTTTAGATTGACTTTTATGCATAGTGTAGACAAGGCCTCAGATACTGTAGATACTAAGTAGACACATTCTACTTAGTTCTAGGGCTGAGACATTGGCTCTAAGTGTTGGAGAAGGCTAAAGGGGTTCGTGATGGGTCCCCCCCCGGGGAACAACTGGGAACTGGGGTAAAATCTGGGTTCCCTTTTGCACTGTGATGTTGTGTCAAGCTTCAAAGCCCTCCGAGCTTGCACTTACACCAACATCCACAGGCAGGCACCACACACAGCTCTGTTCATGAATGCTCTGCCAGCCACTGCATGAACCAACAATAGAGTGGCTTCAGCCAAAATACCCACAGCTCCCCAGCCTAGGACCCCACAGCAGTACTGTACTGCCCTGATCAAAAGCCTGACCGGTATATATGAGTTATTACCTAGTCTTCCACTCCCTCGATGTGGAGCGGAATATGCACAAAACCTTTTTTAACTGAGCTGAGATTTTCCCCAAACATTTCAAACAAACCACACTGTTTTAGGTAAAAAATATAAAACAGGTTCATTAACTACAGAAAGATAGATTTCAAGTGATTATAAGTAATAGCAAACAGATCAAAGATGGTTACCTAAGAAATAAACAAGATCACAGTCTAAGTCTTATACATTAGATAGGATTTGAATCAAGCAGTGTCTCATCCTGTTAGATAGTACAAAGCAGTCCATTAAGCTTCCATATACAGACTAGAAATCCCTTTATCTTGGGACCAGCACTTCCCCCAGTTCAGTCTTTGTTCCTCAGGTGCTTCCAGGTGTTTTCTTGTTTGAGGAGTGTGCCGTGTGGTGATGTCCCTTCCCCCTTATATAGTTTCTTCCATATGTCAGGAACCCTTTTGTTCCAAGCCAACTTCTTAGCCCAGTTTGTGGAAAAATACTGGTACCAAAATGGAGTTCAGTATCATCTGATCTGGTCACAAGCCTTTACATGCTTCGATGAGTCATGGCAGCCATTGTTCATAGGCTGACTGAAGCGTCCACAGGTGAGGATAAGCTCTTCCATGGTCCACTGTCTTTCTTTCTGGGCCATTAGCACTGTCTGGTTTCTTCATTGTTGTACCTGAAAGGCTAGTTGTGGGTGTTTCCAACTTCACAATATCTTTCAGTAACACACACATAGCAAAACTTCATAACTTCACATACAATGACAGCACCTAGGATCCAACAGGATATTAATGTTCAACAGATTAAGACTTTTAGAATGATACCTTACATGGCATACTTTGTACAAAACATATCATAATTATATGACAGTGGTGAATGTGGGAGTGCCAGGGAGTTGCTTTGGGGCACAGAGTGTCACAGTGTTAGCTGTCCAAATCCCATTGAAATCAAAGGGTCCAATTCTTTAAGTCAGTGGGAATTTTATCTTTGACCTCACTGAAAGAAGGCTAAGACTCAACACAATTATTCCCAGGTGTAAAATTAACATTGCATAACTGTATGCGGGATCAGATCCTTACTTAACACTTAAGAAGGATGAGTAATGACTTGCAGACAGACAGGACATAATGGCAGACAGGACATCCACAAACAAAAAGAGAGAGAGAATCAATATTTTTAACCAAAGAAAAAGAAGAAAAAATAGAGCTGATTACTAATTTTCTATTGGAATGTTTTTTTTTCCCATCAGAAAATGCCAAATTCTCAAGAGCAAAATGTTCCATAGAAATTTTCTTCAAAATTTTGTTTAGGGGGAAATAATTACTGTGTATCATTTTGTAAAATAATACAAAATGAAATATAATATACAAATAAAAAAGTAGAATAGAAATTACCATTAAAAGTAACAAAAATGAAATAAAATAATCTCAAAATAAATATATTTTTGAAAAGTCAGACTTGAAATTAAAACAAAAATTTGAACTAATGGAATTTCCCATGAAATGAAAATTCTGGTTCCTGAATATCTCTAATAATGAGAAAATCACTACATTTCTGACAAATATCATACAGATTTTATTCATGCAAAAGCAGGCAAATTTCCAGCTCAAATAAAATGTGCAGCTTTTCTGTGTGTGTGTGTGTGTGTGTGTGTGTGTGTGTGTGTGTGTGTGTGTGTTTAATGACTAGACATTAGGTGGCAGCAGCCTGGAAGAAATGAGAAAGGGTTAGGAATATTGACCTATTTACCTGATTTTACAACAATATACAGTAATATGGAAAGGTCAGTGGTGTTGCAAGATGTCCACTAGAGGGCAGCATATTCTAAGCAGGAGACATGTGCAGCTATTTTCTGAAATGCCTAGTGGATGGTAGCAGATATACGGTTATATTAGTATGAGGAGAACACTGGACTGTGTCAGCAGAGGGGCAGAGCATGTTCTAAGACAGATCGCTGCAGCTGCTTGTCCATTCAGGTAATTGCAGTTCTCTTTACTGAGAAAATCCGGTTTCTACTGAATGATGAGACCCAAGAACTTAAGTTGTGGGAACCAAGACCTGGCCACCAAACCCTGAGAAATAAGAGCTCATCGCTTGATGCTCAAGCCCGTCCTATAGTCACAGGTGAGCACCCGGTTCCTAGCTGTGTTTCTATACCACCTTACAAACAGGGGCATGAATGTGCTTTGTGAATATTGTCTGCAATGTTATTGTAGCTGTGTTGGTCCCAGGATATTAAAGAGACAAGATGGGTGAGGTAATATCTTTTATTTGACCAGTTGGTGAGAAACACAAGTTATTGAGCTCACACATAGCTCTGGTTGAAAGCTTGTCTCTCTCACCAACAGTTTATCCAATAAAAGATATTCCCTTGCCCACCTTGGCCCTGTGAATATTAGCCGTTTTAGCCTCTCCTTCCCACAGCGGACAGGCTTAAAAGCACCATTTAACAAGGGGAAAATTGAGACAGATGTCTTGTGAAAGGTCCTCAGCTGGGGATCTGGCCCATTCACTCCAATGGAGCTATGGCCAATTTACACCGGTTGGGTCCCTGACTCAGGATGACTAGGGTGAAGCCTGGAATAGAATAATGGATATCAAATCAAAGTGAAAATGATAGAAAAGAACATTGAAATGGCATATGAGCAAGAATGAAATTAAGAGGATGAGAGGGAATTTGAAGAACAAATGGTCTTAGTTAAAAGAAAATCACAGAAACTGTTTCACTATATCTGAGTCAGGCAGTTTGCAAGAGAATCCATTGGGCTACTGAACGCCCCCCGAGAAGACATTTAGTGTGTAGATAATACTGAGGTTCTTCAATGGAACATAGTATCTATGGGGTGCATCACAAGATAGCACAGATCCCAGGCTACCACATAATTTATAATTTGGAAGATCGCACACCTAGCAGTAGGTAAGAAATGAGGAAAGATGTGATTATGCTGTCTAGGGCCACTAGAGGGCAGAAGAATGGAACCAGTACAGCTGTGCTGATCAGTAGCCAATGGGTAGCAGCCAAAGTGGAAGGGCAAGAAAGGAGAAATTAGGTTGCCAAATGACCAATGGAGGGAAGAGGAATGGGTGGGGGTGGGGGTTGAAGCTGTATAATGGTGTGTACGTGGTAAGGAAAGAGCACAGAAGAGAATAGGACCTCTATGATATGTAATGAACTGTGGATAGTAGCAGATGTTGTGGAGTGAGAAATGGGCTGTTACACTAAGGCTTGGTCTACACTTACCCCCCAAGTCGAAGTAAGGTACGCAAATTCAGCTACGTGAATAACGTAGCTGAATTCGACATACCTTACTTCGAACTTACCGCGGTTCAGACGCGGTCCACACGCGGCAGGCAGGCTCCCCGTCGACTCCGCGGTACTCCTCTAGTTGAGCTGGAGTACTGCAGTCGACGGGGATCACTTCCTGGTTCGATTTATCGCATCCAGACCAGACGCGATAAATCGAACTCGGAACTTCGATCCCCAGCTGCCGAACTAGCGCGGCAGTGTAGACCAGCCCTAAATAATGGCCACCAGGTGACATGAGTCAAGAATTGGAAAAGGGCAGCTATAGCATGAAGAATCTGCTGGAGGAGAACAGAATAACAGGCTGTCATGCAGGGTACTCAACACTAGATGGCAGCAGAGTAGATGAATATCTCCTCAATATATGTTTCACTCTATATGCATCCGAAGAAGTGGGTTGTAGCCCACGAAATCTAATAAATTTGTTAGTCTCTAAGGTGCCACAAGTACTCCTGTTCTTTTTGAAATGAGAGGGGGTGTCAGAAATACTGACTAATAACCAATAGATTTCAGTGGCTAAAACAATAATGGGAAAGCTATACAGTAAAATGACCACTAGATGGCAGCATGTTGTAAGAGTGAGATATGAGTAGCTATTTTCAGAAATCCCCAATAGATGGCAGCATATATTGAATATTAATAACGGGACAGTGCAAGTACATTTTAACAGGCAACCACCTTAGAGAAAATGTAAGCTCGTGTTTAATCATGATCTAAAATATTTTCCACGTAGGACCATGACACTTAAATAAAGATGCAATTATACAAGTCACACTGTACAAGTCCCATTAGGCATTGTTAGCTACAAAGCTTTGGAGACACCAAAAGAACCAGGTGGGAGAAAGATTGAAGTGGAACTGTATTAAAAAGCCTGAAGACCGAATACAAATATGAGGGAGCGTTTACACTTTGTAAATCTAAGGGGAAGATCATTTTCCAAACATAGATCAATTTCACCTGCTCATCCCTTCACGAAACTGCAGGTCTCTTCACTGAGAAAAATCCAGTTTCTACAGCGAGAGGAGAGACAAGAACCTCACCTGAGGATCCTGAATCCTGGCAGTCCAACCTGAGAAAAAAGAGCTCATTGCTTCAAGCCTGCGGTTACAGGTGAGCACCATCTTCCTGACTGCATTTCCATATCACCTTCCAAACAGAGACATGAATGTACTTTATCAATATTGGAGGGACAAGGTGGGTGAGGTGATATATTTTATTGGACCAACTTCTGTTGGTGAAGGGGAGAAGCTTTTGAGCTACACAGAGCTCTTCCTCAGGTGAATATTAACAGTTTTGGCCTCACCTTCCCATAGCCATGCCAGTCAGTGTTAATAGCACCGTTTAACAGAGATGGAGCTTGAAATACATGTCTGGCGTCAGGTCCTCAGTTGGGGATCTGCCCCACCGACAGAAATGGAGCTACCTGGATTCACACTAGCTGAGGGTCTGGCTCAGTGTGTGTTCCAATGGGGGGGGGGGAAGACAAGTGGTGACAGAGTCTTACTAGCCTGGATCACACATGCCAGATGGCTTCTAGACTCTGAGTTCAAGGATAGCAGCATTTAAGCATCATTCTTAAGCTCCAGTATGTCACTAGATGGGCTATGACAGTAGAGAAAGAAATCATCCGATCTGTTATGTCATTACTTGGCTACCAAAGAAATGGATTGTTATAGTAGTCATTGCTCTGAAATGGCAGAAGGAGGTCTGCATGGGCACCAATGATCTGTTCTCAGACTGAAACACCTGGCTCTTAGCTCTGAAGTCTTCATTAAGCCTTAAAATTTCAGCCTGATACCAGGAGAGGAAGGGAAGTTTCTAAATATTGATGGGATTAATTCACAAGACTCGATTAGCTCTTAAGTGTATGTTCTTCCAATTCTATTGCACAGCTTTGATTGTCCCGGCATTGGCATCGGCAGGTGGCACATGGACCGGGGGAACTCCTACAGAGGCCTCCTCAGGGAGGGACTCGATAAGGGGGGCAGGATCGCCTCCATCCGCTGCCATGGCTTCCATAGTCAGCGCCTCCTGCTGGGCTCCATCTGGGGGTGCGACGGAAGATTTAGCGACATCAGCCCCCTGCAGCATCTTTCGGGGTGGCAAGGGCAGGACAGCGGGGGGAAGGGAAACCTCCCCCTGGGGTGGGCCCTCTCCCTTGGCTGGCAAGTGTCTCGCTGCCCTCTCCTCCACAGGCCCCACCGAACTGCAGCTGATGGAGGCGAGGCCTACCCGCTCATCTCGGCACGATGGGGGGGCTGGCTCTGCAGCCCGAGCGAGAGCTATGGCAGGAGGAGGAGGGGCGACGGCAGAGGAAGCACCGGGACTTCCCCGTCGTATAGTGGACCCGGTAGTGGGCCCCCTGGTAGGGCACCAGGAAGGACCCCTCGAGAGCCACCTCGTCATGCGTCGCCAGAAGTAGTTGGATCTGGACCTGCCGGCGGAAGGACAGGAAGTGACGGAGGGCAGGGTCCTTACAGCCCAGCGAGAGAGGGCTAATGACCAAAATGGCCTTCCCCAGGGTGGAGAGGGCAGGTAGCAGGGCACCGTTGGGAAGGAAGGGCGGGACGGAGGTCAACATCACCCGTACGCCCAGGTCTTCCATGAGTTCTAGGGGGAACTAACATGCCCCCCACGGCCAGGTCCTTTTCCACCGCCTCCTGAGCGGAGGCCTCCAATGCCAGGAAGAACATGACTTTTCCATACATTTTGGAGACCGCCACAATGGCCGTGGGCCCCACCACCCTTGCCAACGCCCGCACGTATGTTTTGACGTGGGATGAGGCGGGCACCAGGAGGCAGTGGATGCCATGCCTCCTGGTCAGCGAGCAGAAGGGGCCCCAGCCGCCAGGGATGGTACTGGAGGTGGCAGTCAGGGCAGATGGCGTGGTGGCATATGGAGGGGCAGTGACCACCTGGGCGTATGCTCTGGGGGCCTGAGATGGAGCGCCCCCAGAGATGGTGGAAGCAACAGCAGGGGAAGGAGGGGCCATGGCAGGTGTCATGGCACCAGCAGGGAGGGTGGCCCCTCCATCAGGAGGTTTAGCTTTCCGGGCAGGGACTTTGCCCTTCTTGTTCCCCTGACCCTTTTTGCTGGTGGGGGGTGTGGCCGAGAGGTCAGCCACAGGGGCAGGCAGGAGTGGTGGGCAAAGGGGGAAGAGAGTCAGCATGGGCAACAGCAGGGGTAGGGACAGGAGCAGGGTCCTGATCTATAGTGGCAAGAGGCATGAGGAGGCCCTAATATGAGGACGGGATGATGGGCAGCCGCTCCTCCCCCTAGGCAACACGCAGGGGAGGAGGGTCCAGTGGGAGGGGCAGGTGGATGTGGGGGAAGGGGCTAACCACTCCTCCCTGTTAAGCTGTAGGCAGGGAAGGAGGGCGATCCCTAGGGTGGGGTGGGAAAGGGGGAAAATGATCGCTCCTCCCTGCTAGATGACACGCAGGGGAGGAGGGTCCAGCAGGAGGGGTAGGGGGGGATGGGGGAGAGGGAATGGGGCTAACTACCCCTTCCTGCTAGACTGTGGTCAGGGAAGGAGGGTAGCAGTGGGTGGGAGACTACAGGGGGGACCGGGGGAAAGGGAAGAAGCAATCGCTCCTCCCCACTAGGCTGCAGGCAGGGGTGGAGGGCACCAGCGGTGGAGGTTGTAGGGGTGAAAAGGGAGCACAGGTACATGGCAGGGATAACGGCTCCTCCAGCTGCACTGGGAAGGGGAGGGACTGCAGTTTCATTGGGAATGCTGTGAACAGTGGGGGTGTGTCATAACTATAAAGGGAAGGGTGGCAGCTCTCCTGTGTACAGTGCTATGGAATCCCTCCTGGCCAGAGACTCCAAATCCTTTTACCTGTAAAGGGTTAAGAAGCTCGGGTAACCTGGCTGACACCTGACCCGAAGGACCAATAAGGGGACAAGATACTTTCAAATCTTGGGGGCGGGGGAAGGCTTTTGTGTGTGCTCTTTGTTTTAAGGGGTGGTTCGCTCTTGGGACTGAGAGGGACCAGACATCAATCCAGGTTCTCCCCATCTTTCTAAACAAGTCTCTCCTATTTCAAACTTGTAAGTACAGCCAGGCAAGGCGTCTTAGATTTACTTTGTTTTCTCAACTTGTAAATGTACCTTTTACCAGAGTATTTATCTTTGTTTGCTGTACTTTGAACCTAAGACAGAGGGGGGTCCTCTGAGCTCTTTAAGTTTGATTACCCTGTAAGGTTATTTTCCATACTGATTTTACAGAGATGATTTTTACCTTTTTCTTTAATTAAAAGCCTTCTTTTTAAGAACCTGATTGATTTCTCTTTGTTTTAAGATCCAAGGGGGTTTGGATCTGTATTCACCAGGAGTTGGTGAAAGGAAGGAGGGGGGAAGGGTCAATTTCTCCTTGTTTTAAGATCCAAGGGGGTTTGGATCTGTATTCACCAGGAGTTGGTGGGAGGAAGGAGGGGGGATGGTTAATTTCTCCTTGTTTTAAGATCCAAGGGGGTTTGGATCTGTGTTCACCAGGGAATTGGTGAAAGGTTTCTCAAGGCTTCCCAGGGAGGGGATTCTTGAGATGGTGGCAGCGGGACCAAAGCTAAGCTGGTAGTTAAGCTTAGGGGTTTTCATGCAGGCCCCTACATTTGTACCCTAAAATTCAAAGTAGGGATACAGCCTTGACATGGTGGCACAGCGGTGGAGATCGTTTTAACCCAAAAGCCAGTAAGGGAGGTTATTTTTTTTCTCCTTCTAGCTGCTTGGAAGCAGAGCTGAAGGTAGATGCATATCTTATCTCTCCTTGCCTGAAGGCAGAGGTGTTAAGTTTTTTTTAACAAGGGGTTTTGTTAAGAGAAGGGTTCAAAGTGAGTAGACTTTGACTGGTAAAGGTAATTTACAGGCTGAATTGTTTTTTTTTCTTTTTACATCCTCGGGAGTAGCTTGTTAGAAAGTCTCTGTTAACTCAGCAGCAGCCAGAGCTAAGTACATCCCAATTTCAGTCAACTGCAGAGGGTGTGACCCAGCACAAGAAAACAGGAAAATGACTACCAAAGAAGCAGCTAACAAACTAGAACTGGCCAGACTAGAAGCAGAAGAAAAAGAGAAAAAACATCAGAGACTGCTTGAAATTAAAAAACTCGAGGAAAAAGCCAAACAGGAGGCCCATGAAAGAGAAGAAAAAGCCAAACAGGAGGCCCATAAAAGAGAGATGGAGCTGAAAGAAAAAGAGATGGAACTGGAAGCAGCAAGGACTAGGCAGAATGCATCAGACCATCCTAACAACTCCTCTCCAGGTACCACTTCCCATCCCAGGAAATTCCGCACCTACAAGGCAGGCGATGATACTGAGGCCTTCTTAGAAAATTTTGAAAGGGCCTGCCTTGGATACAGCATCCCTCTACCCCAGTACATGGTAGAGCTGAGACCGCAGCTCAGTGGACCCTTAGCAGAGGTGGCGGCTGAAATGCCTAAGGAACACATGAACAGTTATGAACTTTTTAAAAACAAGGCCAGACTCAGAATGGGGCTAACACCCGAGCATGCCCGTCGGCGGTTCAGAGCCCTAAGGTGGAAACCAGATGTGTCATTTACCCGGCATGCCTACCACATTGACAAAAATTGTGATGCCTGGGTATCAGGAGCAAATGTTAAATCTCTGGAAGATCTGCTTTCCCTAGTAAAAATGGAGCAGTTTTTAGAGGGTGTTCCTGAGGAAATAGAAAGGTACATCCTAGATAGGAATCCCAAAACTGTAACCGAGGCGGGGGAGATTGGAGCCAAATGGGTGGAGGTGACAGAAAAGAAAAAAACTAGTAGCAGTTGGAGCGAATATCAGAAGGGACAAGCCGAAACAAAACCTTATCACCGGGGACAACCCAAGGCCCCACCCACATCCCAAGGGAAACCCCCGACGCCTTCTCACCCCACCCCACCAGTCTCCACCAACCAACATCGCCCCGGTGATACCTTAGCAGGGCGATGTTTTAAATGTAATGAACTGGGGCATATAAAGGCTCACTGCCCCAAGAACCCCAACCGATTACAGTTCATTACACCCCAATCACACCAAAGATCCCCAGACCCAGATGCCTCTCTCATACCCTCGGAGCGAAGGGAAACCTTGAGAGTGGGCGGAAAGAAGGTTATCGCTTGGAGGGATACTGGGGCACAGGTGTCAACTATCCACCAATCCCTAGTGGACCCCAAACTCATCAACCCGGAGGCTACAGTGACAATTCAACCCTTCGTGTCACAGTCTGTAACCTTGCCTACAGCCCAGTTGCATGTCCAGTACAAGGGCTGGTCAGGAATGTGGACTTTTGCAGTCTATGACAATTATCCCATCCCCATGCTGCTGGGGGAAGACTTGGCCAACCATGTGAAGCTAGCCAAGAGGGTGGGAATAGTCACCCGCAGCCAGGCTAAGCAAGCTTTCACCCCCATCCCAGTTCCTGAGCCGTCCACCAGGGCCCCGTCGGTGTTACCGGAGACCCAAACACAGGTGGTGGAACCGGATCCCCTGCCAACGACTGCAACAGCCGTAGTGGATCCAATCCCAGAGACCCAGCCAAAGCCAGTCCCGGAACCAGAACTGGCAACGCAACAAGCACCAGAACCATTGCCAGCACTGAGTCCAGCGCTTGCAACCCCGTCTACAACTCCAATGCCAGAGGGCACCAGCGAGCCTGAACTGGCGGAAGTAGCAGATAACCCTACCCAAGAGGCTCAGCCAGAGCCTGAGATACCACATAGTGCACCAGCGGACAGCGGTTCACAGTCAATGGAAACAGCCCCAGCACCTGCATCGCTTCCAGAGGGACCAAGCCCCAGTCCACAGCCCAAGGAGGAACTGATGTCTCCAGCATCAAGGGAACAGTTCCAGGCCGAGCAGGAAGCAGATGACAGCCTCCAGAAAGCTTGGGCGGCGGCGCGGAGCACCCCACCGCCTCTCAGCTCTTCTAACCGATCCCGGTTTGCTGTAGAACAAGGACTTTTATACAAGGAGACTATTTCTGGTGGGCACCAGGAAGACTGGCATCCTCAAAGACAGTTGGTAGTTCCCACTAAGTATCGGGTAAAGCTCTTGAGCTTAGCCCATGATCATTCCAGTGGCCATTCTGGGGTGAACAGAACCAAAGACCGGTTGGGGAAGTCCTTCCACTGGGAGGGAATGGGCAAGGACATTGCTAATTATGTCCGGTCTTGTGAGGTGTGCCAACGAGTGGGAAAGCCCCAAGACCAGGTTAAAGCCCCTCTCCAGCCACTACCCATAATTGAGGTCCCATTTAAGCGAGTAGCTGTGGATATTCTGGGTCCTTTCCCAAAGAAGACACCCAGAGGAAAACAGTACGTACTGACTTTCATGGATTTTGCTACCCGATGGCCGGAAGCTGTACCCTTAAGCAACACCAAGGCTAAAAGTGTGAGCCAGGCATTAACAGACATTTTTGCAAGGGTAGGGTGGTCCTCCGACATCCTTACAGATTCGGGAACTAATTTCCTGGCAGGGAACATGAAAAACCTGTGGGAAGCTCATGGGGTGAATCACTTGGTTGCCACCCCTCATCACCATCAAACCAATGGTCTGGTGGAGAGGTTTAATGGAACTTTGGGGGCCATGATACGTAAATTCGTAAATGAACACTCCAATGATTGGGACCTAGTGTTGCAGCAGTTGCTTTTTGCCTACAGGGCTGTACCACATCCCAGTTTAGGGTTTTCACCATTTGAACTTGTGTATGGCCGCGAGGTTAAGGGGCCATTACAGTTGGTGAAGCAGCAATGGGAGGGGTTTACACCCTCTCCAGGAACTAACATTCTAGACTTTGTAAGCAACCTACAAAACACCCTCCGACACTCTTTAGCCCTTGCTAAAGAAAACCTAAGGGATGCTCAGGAAGAGCAAAAGGCCTGGTATGATAAACATTCCAGAGAACGGTCCTTCAAAGTAGGAGACCAAGTCATGGTCTTAAAGGCGCTCCAGGCCCATAAAATGGAAGCGTCGTGGGAAGGACCATTCACGGTCCAGGAGCGCCTGGGAGCTGTTAATTATCTCATAGCCTCCCCCACCTCCCACATAAAGCCTAAGGTATACCATGTTAATTCTCTTAAGCCCTTTTATTCCAGAAAATTAAACGTTTGCCAGTTTACAGCCCAGGAAACAGATGACGCAGAGTGGCCTGCAGGTGTCTACTACGAAGGAAAAAGGAATGGTGGCATGGAAGAGGTGAACCTCTCCACGACCCTGGGACGTCTGCAGCGACAGCAGATCAAGGAGCTGTGCACAAGCTTTGCACCGATTTTCTCAGCCACTCCAGGACGGACCGAACGGGCATACCACTCCATTGACACAGGTAATGCTCACCCAATTAGAACCCCACCCTACCGGGAGTCACCTCATGCCCAAGCTGCTATACAAAGGGAGATCCAGGACATGCTACAGATGGGTATAATCCGCCCCTCTACCAGTGCATGGGCATCTCCAGTGGTTCTAGTTCCCAAACCAGATGGGGAAATACGCTTTTGCGTGGACTACCGTAAGCTAAATGCGGTAACTCGTCCTGACAACTATCCAATGCCACGCACAGATGAGCTATTGGAGAAATTGGGACATGCCCAATTCATCTCTACTTTAGACTTAACCAAAGGGTACTGGCAAGTACCACTAGATGAACCCGCTAAGGAAAGGTCCGCCTTCGTCACCCAGGCAGGGGTGTACGAATTCAATGTACTCCCTTTCGGGTTGCGAAATGCACCCGCCACCTTCCAAAGACTTGTAGATGGTCTCCTAGCGGGATTGGGAGAATCTGCAGTTGCCTACCTCGATGATGTGGCCATTTTTTCTGATTCATGGACAGAACACCTGGAGCACCTGGAAAAAGTCTTCGAGCGCATCCGGCAGGCAGGTCTAACTGTTAAGGCTAAAAAGTGTCAAATAGGCCGAAACAGGGTGACTTACTTGCG
Source organism: Glyptemys insculpta (assembly GCA_032172135.1). Classification (NCBI taxonomy): domain Eukaryota; kingdom Metazoa; phylum Chordata; order Testudines; family Emydidae; genus Glyptemys; species Glyptemys insculpta. Next base: position 46,682,361 of record JAVMKA010000015.1, on the reverse strand, counting down.
GCACCAGGTGGGTCAAGGAACTATAAATCCCCTACAGGCCAAAGTGGATGCTATCCAAAAGTGGCCGGTTCCAAAGTCCAAGAAACAGGTCCAATCCTTCTTAGGCTTGGCCGGATATTATAGGCGATTTGTACCACACTACAGCCAAATCGCCGCCCCGCTGACAGACCTAACCAGAAAGAAACAGCCAATTGCAGTTCAGTGGACTGATAAGTGTCAAAAGGCCTTTAACCAGCTTAAGGCAACACTCATGTCTGACCCTGTGCTAAGGGCCCCAGACTTTGACAAACCGTTCCTAGTAACCACAGATGCTTCCGAGCGAGGCGTGGGAGCAGTTTTAATGCAGGAAGGACCGGATCAAGAATTTCATCCTGTCGTGTTTCTCAGCAAGAAACTGTCTGAGAGGGAAAGCCACTGGTCAATCAGCGAAAAGGAATGCTACGCCATTGTGTACGCGCTGGAAAAGCTACGCCCATATGTTTGGGGACGGCGTTTCCAACTACAAACAGACCATGCTGCGCTACAGTGGCTTCATACCGCCAAGGGAAATAACAAAAAACTTCTTCAATGGAGTTTAGCTCTCCAAGATTTTGATTTTGAAATACAACACATTTCGGGAGCTTCTAACAAAGTGGCTGATGCACTCTCCCGGGAAAGTTTCCCAGAGTTAACTGGTTAACAGTTGTTCTTGGAATGAAACATATTGTTAGTTTTTATATAATCAGTAGTATGTCTAAAGGTACATGTGTCTTATTAACTCTGTTTTCTCCTAGAACTCCAGGAAGAAATCACAGCCAGTGTGGAACCGAACGTCCAACACTATCTGTGATTTGGGGGGCGTGTCATAACTATAAAGGGAAGGTTGGCAGCTCTCCTGTGTACAGTGCTATGGAATCCCTCCTGGCCAGAGACTCCAAATCCTTTTACCTGTAAAGGGTTAAGAAGCTCGGGTAACCTGGCTGACACCTGACCCGAAGGACCAATAAGGGGACAAGATACTTTCAAATCTTGGGGGGGGGAAGGCTTTTGTGTGTGCTCTTTGTTTTAAGGGGTGGTTCGCTCTTGGGACTGAGAGGGACCAGACATCAATCCAGGTTCTCCCCATCTTTCTAAACAAGTCTCTCCTATTTCAAACTTGTAAGTACAGCCAGGCAAGGCGTCTTAGATTTACTTTGTTTTCTCAACTTGTAAATGTACCTTTTACCAGAGTATTTATCTTTGTTTGCTGTACTTTGAACCTAAGACAGAGGGGGGTCCTCTGAGCTCTTTAAGTTTGATTACCCTGTAAGGTTATTTTCCATACTGATTTTACAGAGATGATTTTTACCTTTTTCTTTAATTAAAAGCCTTCTTTTTAAGAACCTGATTGATTTCTCTTTGTTTTAAGATCCAAGGGGGTTTGGATCTGTATTCACCAGGAGTTGGTGAAAGGAAGGAGGGGGGAAGGGTCAATTTCTCCTTGTTTTAAGATCCAAGGGGGTTTGGATCTGTATTCACCAGGAGTTGGTGGGAGGAAGGAGGGGGGATGGTTAATTTCTCCTTGTTTTAAGATCCAAGGGGGTTTGGATCTGTGTTCACCAGGGAATTGGTGAAAGGTTTCTCAAGGCTTCCCAGGGAGGGGATTCTTGAGATGGTGGCAGCGGGACCAAAGCTAAGCTGGTAGTTAAGCTTAGGGGTTTTCATGCAGGCCCCTACATTTGTACCCTAAAGTTCAAAGTAGGGATACAGGCTTGACAGGGTGGGACAACTGAAAGCGGGCAGTAGCGCTTATGGAGGAGGTATGGGCACACACGTAAGAGGGACTGAACTGGGGGGGCAAGGGAGGGCAGGGGGAAAAGGGGGCTAGGAAAATCACAGGAGGGAGCTTCAAGTGTAAGGGCGGGGCAGGCAACCAAACCCCAAAGTTTGGGGCGTGGCAAACACTAAAGGGCTGGGGCGGGGCAGGCAAACTAACAGAAAGGGAGACTCCAGAGGGTTAAATCAAGTGGCAGGTGAGGCAGGCTGCAGGGGGAGGGGGAAACTAACACAGGGAGGCTGGGAGGCCAAGCAGGGAGGGGGCCCCGCCAGCTAAATGCAGCTGGGGGGGAGGCAAGTCCAAGGTGGGGAGGCACGTGCGCCCATGTGTACCTGTGTAACTCAGTCTTTTGCTGCTCACTGTTGCAAACAGTCCCAGGCGGTGAAAGAGGGGAAACAAACAGCCATGTCGAGGGGAGAAGAACAGGTCCAGGTGGTACGCGGGGTGGTGGAGGGGGCGGCGATGGTGGTGGTGGTGGGGGGAGCAGATGGGCGAGGGCTGCACGCCTCTCCTTCTTGCTCCCCTCAACAGTAATAGGAGTTGCCACCACCCCAGGAGCAGAGATGGTGAAAGTCACTCAGTTTGTGAACAAACCCCTTCCACAATGTCCCTCAGTAGGAATACTCCTCTTCTTCCTCCTCCTCGAGGGTAGCAGCGGCTCCGATGTAGAAGCAGCTGTCAGCCGAACATGCAGGAGGGACCCATAGGTGGTGGTGGTGTCCTTGCTTCTCCCTCCGGAGACGGGGTGGGGGGCAGGCCGGCAATGCCCCCCCCCCCTCATTCAGCAGCAGCAGTTCAGAGAGGGAACTCCAGTCAGCAGCAGCAGCCCAGGGAGAGAGAGCTCCAGCCAGCAGAGCAGCCAGAGCGGTCTGATCAGTCCCTGTAGTGAGGCGAGGGGCCTCCCTCCCCATGGGAAAGCGAGGGACCATTACACTCCCCTTGGAGGGAGGAGCCTAGATTGCCCCGCCCCCTCACCGGAAGTACCAAGGCATGGCTGGAAGTATAAAAGGCAGGCCCTGCAGCACAGTTGGGGCAGAACCTGTGGAGGAGAAGGAGGCTCTGCCTGTTTCGCAGCGCCCTAGAAGGGAACCTATGCCTGTCTGATCCTGATCCCTAGACACCAATGGGGACTGGCCCGGAGTGCCTGCCGTGGTGTACCCCAAGGAGCTAGAAGAGGCCTGGAGGCCACAGGTATCAAACCCGCGGGAGGCAGGAAGTAGCCCGGGGCAGCCCCAGTGCAGCCGGCTGTGGCTGGATCCTGGGTGGCCAACTCCCTACACTTCCGTGAGAAGCTCCTGCTCTGGAGAAGTAGCCTCCCTTACCAGTCACCTGTAGACGGTTTGTTTGCTGGCTGCCTGAGCTCCACCCAGGCTAAAGCCAGCCCTGAGACAGTTTGTTGCTGTCTGCCTGAGCCTCCTTAAGCCCAGGCCCCAGCTCAGTTATAGACTCTGTTTAAGGGCTGTCAGCTTGAGCTGCCCAAACCCAGGCTAAAGCCTGACTGTGACTATTGGTCGGCCAGCCCTATTGTGGGCTCTTGACTGTCCTGTGGACTCTGGTCCTGGCCAGACGGGACCTGACTGAGTGGCCTCCCTCACCACAGGAGAGCAAGGGACTATTACAGGATCACATCCTGAAAGAAATATTTCCTGAACCCTCACTTCTGGCGTTCAAACAACCCCCCAGCCTTTCCAAGATCATCATCAGAAGCAAATTTCCCACAGATCAGGACACACCAACTCAAAGCAGCATCAGACCCTGCCAGAACAACAGATGCAAAACCTGCAGACATATCTCCACTGTCACAATGAGCAACACTCCCCTCAACACACCTTTCAAGACCCATGGGTCCTACATGTGCCTATCACAATGTATGCTGTACCTCATGCAGTGAACCAAATGCCCAGACAACAGCTATGTGGACAAAACCAGACAATCACTATGCTCTCAAATGAACTGACTTTGAAAAATGATAAAAGGCAAAGTGATCACTTTATATCAATCCCTTGAAATATGTGCTAACTACTTATGCTAAACAAGCTGTTCCAACTTGTATTTAGCTGTGACACGCTGAGTACATTTCCCAGATCTGAAGAAGAATTATTCTGTATAAGCTTGTGTCTCTCACCAGCAGAAAGAATAAAATATGTTACCTTACCCCCCTTGTTTTTGTAATATCCTGGGACCAACACAGCCACGACAACAGTGCATGACTCTTTTTTTGACACTTTCCATCTGTAGGTTTTCAGATGTCAGTTGCCAAAAAGCAAAACTTTTTTCATTTTGTCAGGTTTCAGTTGTTTTGATGAAAAGTAAAAATCTTGTGCACACACACTCTTGTATGCTGTATTTCTGTATCAGGGCCCACTTAGACCCTCCTTTCACAACTGAAACCAGATTGATTGATCCTTGTTTCATTCAACTAATCTGAATTCTTTATGAGGGCCATACATTTCCTGACAGCATTTCTCAGGGCCTCCTTGACCTCTCTGTTTCTCAGGCTGTAGATGAGCGGATTAGCCAGAGGAGTCAGAACAGTGTAGATGACTGAGAACACTTTGTTCAGGGCTCTCAGTGTATTGGATTTTGGTAGCATGTAGACAATCATGATGGTCCCATAGAAAAGTGCTACAATGATAAGGTGGGAGGAGCAGGTGGAAAAGGCCTTTTGCCTCCCGGTGGTGGAAGGGATTCTCAGGATGGTGCTGATGATACAAACATAGGATGTCAAGGTTAATAGAAATGGGGAAACTGCATCTAGGAAGGAAAATATATAAAGAACCAATGTGATGAGGCTGGTGTCGCTGCAGGAGAGCTTTAGCATTGGAGTGAAATCACAAAAAAAGTGGTCCATTTCATTGGGGCCACAGAAAATTAATTGTGACATAAAAGACATCATTATTGTACAAGGTAGAAATCCACTTATCCAACACCCAGCTGCTAGATGGAGGCACAGCTTGCTGTTCATACAGGTTCCATAGTGCAGTGGTTTGCATATGGCTAAATACCGATCATAAGACATTGCTGCCAGGAGATAACACTCTGTAGTTGCTAGAAAACAAAAGAAAAAAAAACTATGTCATGCAGCCCCCCACAGAAATGGTTCTGTCCCCAGTCAGGAGACTGGCCAGCATCCTAGGCAGGATGGTGGAGGTGTAGCAGGTCTCCAAAAAGGACAAGTTCCCCAGAAAGAAGTACATGGGAGTGTAAAGGTGTTGATCAATCACAACTAGCGCAATGATGAGGAGGTTGCCAGCCATAGTCACAATGTAGATCACTAGGAAGACCAGGAAGAGAAGGGTCGGCAGTTCAGGGAGATCCCCAAACCCTAGGAGGATGAATTCCGTGATGGCTGTTTGGTTTTTTCCTTCTCCTTTCTCCATGAGCTGTATTATGTGACTGTGAAAAAGTAATGAGTATTGAAAGATTTGCCTGTACCATGAAATTAGGCGGATTTCCATAATTTGATTCCATAAGAGTTCCGACTGCAAACTGAGAGCTGGTTTTCTATTCTCTCATACCAGAGAAACTTCTTCACTTTGAGACTTTTGGAATAAAATTCCCCACCCAACCAACGCTCTGTCACCCATTTAATTTGCCACTCTTCTGCCCCATACCCCAACTTTTTTCATTAATCTATTCTTAGATTTAAGATCAAAAGGAACCATTATGGGCTGGAGTTTGGCACAACTGATTAAAAGAGCTTTAAACCAGGAACTTAGAGGCCAGTCAGCCTCACCTCAGTCCCTGGAAAAATCATGAAGCAGGTCCTCAAGGAATCAATTATGAAACACTTAGAGGAGAGGAAAGTGATCAGGAACAGTCAGCATGGATTCACCAAGGGGAAGTCGTGCCTGACTAACCTAATTGCCTTCTATGATGAGATAACTGGCTCTGTGGATGAGGGGAAAGCAGTGGATGTGTTATTCCTTGACTTTAGCAAAGCTTTTGATACGGTCTCCCACAGTATTCTTGCCGCCAAGTTAAAGAAGTATGGGCTGGATGAATGGACTGTAAGGTGGATAGAAAGCTGGCTAGATTGTCGGGCTCAACGGGTAGTGATCAATGGCTCCATGTCTAGTTGTCAGACACTTTCAAGCGGAGTGCCCCAAGGGTCGGTCCTGGGGCCGGTTTTGTTTAATATCTTTATTAATGATCTGGAGGATGGTGTGGACTGCACTCTCAGCAAGTTTGCAGATGACACTAAACTAGGAGGCGTGGTAGATACACTAGAGGGTAGGGATCGGATACAGAGGGACCTAGACAAATTAGAGGATTGGGCCAAAAGAAACCTGATGAGGTTCAACAAGGACAAGTGCAGAGTCCTGCACTTAGGACGGAAGAATCCCATGCACAGCTACAGACTAAGGACCGAATGGCTAGGTAGCAGTTCTGCAGAAAAGGACCTAGGGGTCATAGTGGACGAGAAGCTGGATATGAGTCAACAGTGTGCTCTTGTTGCCAAGAAGGCTAATGGCATTTTGAGCTGTATAAGTAGGGGCATTGCCAGTAGATCGAGGGACGTGATCGTTCCCCTTTATTCGACATTGGTGAGGCCTCATCTGGAGTACTGTGTCCAGTTTTGGGCCCCACACTACAAGAAGGATGTGGAAAAATTGGAAAGAGTCCAGCGGAGGGCAACAAAAATGATTAGGGGTCTGGAGCGCATGACTTATGAGGAGAGGCTGAGGGAACTGGGATTGTTTAGTCTGCAAAAGAGAAGAATGAGGGGGGATTTGATATCTGCTTTCAATTACCTGAAAGGGGGTTCCAAAGAGGATGGATCTAGATGTTCTCAGTGATACCAGATGACAGAACAAGGAGTAATGGTCTCAAGTTGCAGTGGGGGAGGTTTAGGTTGGATATTAGGAAAAACTATTTCACTAGGAGGGTGGTGAAGCACTGGAATGGGTTACCTAGGGAGGTGGTGGAATCTCCTTCCTTAGAGGTTTTTAAGGTCAGGCTTGACAAAGCCCTCTCTGGGATGATTTAGTTGGGGATTGGTCCTGCTTTGAGCAGGGGGTTGGACTAGATGACCTCCTGGGATCCCTTCCAACCCTGATATTCTATGATTCTATGAAGTTTAGTCTCAAAATTAGGTGAAGGTTTTTAACTATCATGGAATGAATTCTGGCACAGCCTTCCCAGAGGAACAGAGGGAGCAAAAAACTTAACTGGCTTCAGCACTGAGTTTCATAAGTTTATGGAGGGGATGGTATGATAGGACTATCTACAATGGCATGTGGCCAATCTACGACTGCTAGCAGCAACCATCTCCAATGGCCGGTGATATGCGACACTAGATGGGAAGAACTCTGAGTTACTGCAAAGAATTGTTCCCCAGGTGTCTGGCTGGTGGATCTTGGCCATATGCTCAGGGTCTAACTGGTTGCCATATTTGGGAATTTTCCCCTGGGTCAGATTGGCAGGGACCCTGCCAGTTTTTTGCCTTCCTCTGCAGCATGGGACACAGGCCTCTAGCATAAATGGTGGATTCTGTGTAACTTGAAGTATTTAAAGCACGATTTGAGGACTTCAATAGCTCAGCCAGAGTTTTGGGGTCTATTACAGAGGTTCTGTGGCCTTCAATGTGCAGGAGGTCAGACTAGATGATCACGAGGGTCCCTTCTGACCTTAAAGTCTATGAGTCATTAGATCATCCATTCTGAGCTCCTGGATAACAATAACCATAGAATTTCCAAGTTACCTGGCATTGAGCTCAATAACTTATGTTTGGCTAAGATGTACCTTCCAGAAAGGGAGCCAGTCCTGATTTGAACATATCAAGAGATGAGAATCCACCACTTCCCTTGGTAGTTTGTGCCAATGGATAATCACCTCACTGGGAAAAAAAACCTGTGCCTTATTTCTCATTTAATTGTGTCTGACTTTAGCTTCCAGCCATTGGTTCTAGCTGTGCTTTTCTCTGTTTGACTAAAATGCCCTTTTCTAACCAGTGTTTTCTCCCCATGAAGGTACTGATAGGTGGTAATTAAGTCACCTCTCAGTCTTCTCCTTGATAAACTGAACAGATCAAGCTCTTTAAGTTTTTCACTGTAAGATATTTTCTCCAGCCCACAGACTGGTTTTGTGGCTCTTTTCTGCACCCTCTCCAATCTTTCAACATCTGTTTTAAAACGTACTCCCCAGCACTGCACACAGTATTCCAGTATCAGTATCACCAGTGCTCTCTGCAGAGGTGAAACCCCCTCCCTGCTCCTGTTCTCCCCCCCACCCCTGTTTATACAGCTTAGGATGGCATCAACCCTCGCCCCATAGCACTGTGCTGGGAGCTGATGTTGAGTTACTCCCCCACTGTAGCCACTACCCATGCTATGATTGGGGCCAGGGTCAGACACCACGAGCTGCCCTGGAGAAGGGCAGTAGGGAAGTGGCATCATATCAGTGCCTGCGATGAGGGAGTGACACTGACCAACAGCACAGACGGGAAAGTGACTCTGCCCCCAGACGTGCCCAAGACACAAATCAAACCACACACAGCTTCCTCTCGCTCATATAGCAGTAGTAGTGACTGGTCCAGACCCATGAAAACTGCTTAGAAGAAATTACCGGCTATTAATTATTAATTGTAACTATTAATTACTGACAATCACTGATTGTTTGTGTTGTGGCAGTGCCAGGGGATCAGGTCCTTATTGTGCTGGGTGCTGTGTAAACACCAAACAATTAGTAACAATTCCAAGCTGCTAGATGGCTTGGAGGGCGCTGGGTGGAACTGCAGGTAGAGTCGGTGCCCCATCCCACCTTCCACAGGAAAGCCATAATTCAGCATTCCCAGCCGCTCTCTCACTGCAGTGGTACCAGGGCCTGGGGTGGGAGATATGGGGGAAGAATGGAAAGTATTCCTGTGCCAGGTACTTATCCACCCCTGTTACTGCAGTGTCCGAGCTCCTTGCAATCTCTAATTTGTTGATCTTCACACTACCCCGTGACATAACATGAAGAGCCTCGGTGCTTCTGAAAATCCCACTAGGTGCCTAAATACCTTTCAAAATATGATCCAAAGTGACTTATCCCAGGTTGCCCGGAAAGGCTGCGGCTGAGCAGAGAGGAGACCCCCAGGTCTTCAAAGTTGCAGGCTGGTGCCCTAACTGCTGTAATACCCATCATCTGCAAAAATTAAGGTAGAGCAGTCAGTGCTTCTGCAAAGGTTGTGACACAGACACAGGTCGCTGCTTCCTAATCTGTAAGGACTCCAGTCTCCATTCCAGACTGCATCCACCCTGATCGAATTGGCCCTGTCAACACTGGTTCTCCACTTGTGAGATAACTCCCTTCTCTTCATGTCAGTATATAATGCCTGCATCTATAATTTTCACTCCATGCATCTGAAGAAGTGGGTTTTTTACCCACGAAAGCTTATGCCCAAATAAATCTGCTAGTCTTTAAGGTGCCACCGGACTCCTTGTTGTTTTTGTGGATACAGACTAACACTGCTACCCCCTGATACTAGTCTCCATTCAGTGCATTTCTAAAATATACCCTTTCCTCGGGGGAGCTCAGTACCACCCAAAAACGCTGGTAGCCTCTCTGCTCCCACTGAAACCCACGGAGGAGACACTCAGCAGGAGACACTCAGCATCTCAGCACTGGGCTGGGAAGGTGCATTGGAATCTGCCCCCCTGTCATAACTATAAAGGGAAGGGTGACAGCTCTCCTGTGTACAGTGCTATGGAATCCCTCCTAGCCAGAGACTCCAAATCCTTTTACCTGTAAAGGGTTAAGAAACTCGGGTAACCTGGCTGACACCTGACCCGAAGGACCAATAAGGGGACAAGATACTTTCAAATCTTGGGGGGGAAAGGCTTTTGTGTGTGCTCTTTGTTTTAAGGGGTGGTTCGCTCTTGGGACTGAGAGGGACCAGACATCAATCCAGGTTCTCCCCATCTTTCTAAACAAGTCTCTCCTATTTCAAACTTGTAAGTAAAGACAGGCAAGGCGTCTTAGATTTACTTTGTTTTCTCAACTTGTAAATGTACCTTTTACCAGAGTATTTATCTTTGTTTTGCTGTACTTTGAACCTAAGACAGAGGGGGGTCCTCTGAGCTCTTTAAGTTTGATTATCCTGTAAAGTTATTCTCCATACTGATTTTACAGAGATGATTTTTACCTTTTTCTTTAATTAAAAGCCTTCTTTTTTAAGAACCTGATTGATTTCTCCTTGTTTTAAGATCCAAGGGGGTTTGGATCTGTATTCACCAGGAGTTGGTGGGAGGAAGAAGGGGGGATGGTTAATTTCTCCTTGTTTTAAGATCCAAGGAGTGTGGATCTGTATTCACCAGGGAATTGGTGAGAGGTTTCTCAAGGCTTCCCAGGGAGGGAATTCATTGGGATGGTGGCAGCGGGACCAAAGCTAAGCTGGTAGTTAAGCTTAGAGGTTTTCATGCAGGCCCCTACATTTTGTACCCTAAAGTTCAAAGTGGGGATACAGCCTTGACATGGTGGCGCAGCGGTGGAGATCGTTTTAACCCAAAAGCCAGTAAGAGATTTTTTTTTCATTCTAGCTGCTTGGAAAACAGAGCTGAAGGTAGATGCATATCTTATCTCTCCTTGCCTGAAGGCAGAGGTGTTAAGTCTTTTTAACAAGGGGCTTTAAGAGAAGGGTTCAAAGTGAGTAGACTTTGACTGGTAAAGGTAATTTACAGGCTGAATTGTTTTTTCTTTTTCTTTTTACATCCTCGGGAGTAGCTTGTTAGAAAGTCTCTGTTAACTCAGAAGCAGCCAGAGCTAAGTACATCCCAGTTTCAGTCAACTGCAGAGGGGTGTGACCCAGCACAAGAAAACAGGAAAATGACTACCAAAGAAGAAAAAGCTAAAGAGGAGGCCCACAAGAGAGCTATGGAGCTGAAAGAAAAAGAGATAGAGCTGAGAGACAGAGAAGAGAAAGCCAAAGAGGGGGCCCAAAAGAGAGATGGAGCTGAGAGACAGAGAAGAGAAAGCCAAAGAGGAGGCCCACAAGAGAGAGATGGAGCTGAAAGAAAAAGAGATGGAGCTGGAAAAAGCCAAAGAGGAGGCGAGAGAAAAAGAAAGGAAGCATGAACTGGAAGCAGCAAGGGCTAAGCAGGATGCATCAGACCATCCTAGCAACTTCTCTCCAGGTACCACTTCCCATCCCAGGAAATTCCCTACCTACAAGGCAGGCGATGATACTGAGGCCTTCTTAGAAAATTTTGAAAGGGCCTGCCTTGGATACAGCATCCCTCTACCCCAGTACATGGTAGAGCTGAGACCGCAGCTCAGTGGACCCTTAGCAGAGGTGGCGGCTGAAATGCCTAAGGAACACATGAACAGTTATGAACTTTTTAAAAACAAGGCCAGAATCAGAATGGGGCTAACACCTGAGCATGCCAGTCGGCGGTTCAGAGCCCTAAGGTGGAAACCGGATGTGTCATTTACCCGACATGCCTACCACATTGGAAAAAATTGGGATGCCTGGATATCAGGAGCAAATGTTAAATCTACGGAAGAGTTGCCCTTCCTATTGCAAATGGAGCAGTTTTTAGAGGGTGTTCCTGAGGAAATAGAAAGGTACATCCTCGATGGGAAGCCCAAAACTGTAACCGAGGCGGGGGAGATTGGAGCCAAATGAGTGGAGGTGACAGAAAAGAAAAAAACTAGTAGCAGTTGGAGCGAATATCAGAAGGGGCAAGCCGAAACAAAACCTTATCACCGGGGACAACCCAAGGCCCCACCCACATCCCAAGGGAAACCCCAGACGCCTTCTCACCCTACCCCACCCGTCTCCTCCAACCAACATCGCCCCGGTGATACCTTAGCAGGGCGATGTTTTAAATGTAATGAACTGGGGCATATAAAGGCTCACTGCCCCAAGAACCTCAACCGATTACAGTTCATTACACCCCAATCACACCAAAGATCCCTAGACCCAGATGACTCTCTCATACCCTCGGAGCGAAGGGAAACCTTGAGAGTGGGCGGAAAGAAGGTCATCGCATGGAGGGACACAGGGGCACAAGTGTCAACTATCCACCAATCCCTAGTGGACCCCAAGCTCATCAACCCGGAGGCTACAGTGACAATTCAACCATTCGTGTCACAGTCTGTAACCTTGCCTACAGCCCAGTTGCATGTCCAGTACAAGGGCTGGGCAGGAATGTGGACTTTTGCAGTCTATGACAATTATCCCATCCCCATGCTGCTGGGGGAAGACTTGGCCAACCATGTGAAGCTAGCCAAGAGGGTGGGAATAGTCACCTGCAGCCAGGCTAAGCAAACTTTCACCCCCATCCCTGTTCCTGAGCCGTCCACCAGAGCCCCGTCTGTGTTACCGGAGACCCAAACACAGGTGGTGGAACCGGATCCCCTGCCAACGACTGCAACAGCCGTAGTGGATCCAATCCCAAAGACCCAGCCAAAGCCAGTCCCGGAACCGGAACTGGCAACGCAACCAGCACCAGAACCATTGCCAGCACTGAGTCCAGCGCTTGCAACCCCGTCTACAACTCCAATGCCAGAGGACACCAGCGAGCCTGAACTGGCGGAAGCAGCAGATAACCTTACCCAAGAGGCTCAGCCAGAGCCTGAGATACCACATAGTGCACCAGCGGACAGCGGTTCAAAGTCAATGGAAAAAAACCCAGCCCCTACATCGCTTCCAGAGGGACCAAGCCCCAGTCCACAGCCCAAGGAGGAACTGATGTCTCCAGCATCAAGGGAACAGTTCCAGGCCGAGCAGGAAGCAGATGATAGCCTTCAGAAAGCTTGGGTGGCGGCGCGGAGCACCCCACCGCCTCTCAGCTCTTCTAACCGATCCCGGTTTGTTGTAGAACAAGGACTGTTATACAAGGAGACTCTTTCTGGTGGGCACCAGAAAGACTGGCATCCTCAAAGACAGTTGGTGGTTCCCACTAAGTATCGGGTAAAGCTCTTGAGCTTAGCCCATGATCATCCCAGTGGCCATTCTGGGGTGAACAGAACCAAAGACCGGTTGGGGAAGTCCTTCCACTGGGAGGGAATGGGCAAGGACGTTGCTAATTATGTCCGGTCTTGTGAGGTGTGCCAACGAGTGGGAAAGCCCCAAGACCAGGTTAAAGCCCCTCTCCAGCCACTACCCATAATTGAGGTCCCATTTCAGCGAGTAGCTGTGGATATTCTGGGTCCTTTCCCAAAGAAGACACCCAGAGGAAAGCAGTACGTACTGACTTTCATGGATTTTGCTACCCGATGGCCGGAAGCTGTACCCTTAAGCAACACCAAGGCTAAAAGTGTGTGCCAGGCATTAGCAGACATTTTTGCCAGGGTAGGTTGGCCCTCCGACATCCTTACAGATTCGGGAACTAATTTCCTGGCAGGGAACATGAAAAACCTGTGGGAAGCTCATGGGGTGAATCACTTGGTTGCCACCCCTCATCACCATCAAACCAATGGTCTGGTGGAGAGGTTTAATGGAACTTTGGGGGCCATGATATGTAAATTCATAAATGAACACTCCAATGATTGGGACCTAGTGTTGCAGCAGTTGCTTTTTGCCTACAGGGCTGTACCACATCCCAGTTTAGGGTTTTCACCATTTGAACTTGTGTATGGCCGCGAGGTTAAGGGGCCATTACAGTTGGTGAAGCAGCAATGGGAGGGGTTTACGCCTTCTCCAGGAACTAACATTCTAGACTTTGTAAGCAACCTACAAAACACCCTCCGACACTCTTTAGCCCTTGCTAAAGAAAACCTAAAGGATGTTCAGGAAGAGCAAAAGGCCTGGTATGATAAACATTCCAGAGAACGGTCCTTCAAAGTAGGAGACCAAGTCATGGTCTTAAAGGCGCTCCAGGCCCATAAAATGGAAGTGTCGTGGGAAGGACCATTCACGGTCCAGGAGCGCCTAGGAGCTGTTAACTATCTCATAGCCTCCCCCACCTCCAACATAAAGCCTAAGGTATACCATGTTAATTCTCTTAAGCCCTTTTATTCCAGAGAATTAAACGTTTGCCAGTTTACAGCCCAGGAAACAGATGACGCGGAGTGGCCTTCAGGTGTCTACTACGAAGGAAAAAGGAATGGTGGCGTGGAAGAGGTGAACCTCTCCACGACCCTGGGACGTCTGCAGCGACAGCAGATCAAGGAGCTGTGCACAAGCTTTGCACCGATTTTCTCAGCCACTCCAGGACGGACCGAACGGGCATACCACTCCATTGACACAGGTAATGCTCACCCAATTAGAACCCCACCCTACCGGGAGTCACCTCATGCCCAAGCTGCTATACAAAGGGAGATCCAGGACATGCTACAGATGGGTATAATCCGCCCCTCTACCAGTGCATGGGCATCTCCAGTGGTTCTAGTTCCCAAACCAGATGGGGAAATACGCTTTTGCGTAGACTACCGTAAGCTAAATGCTGTAACTCGTCCTGACAACTATCCAATGCCACGCACAGATGAGCTATTGGAGAAATTGGGACATGCCCAATTCATCTCTACTTTAGACTTAACCAAAGGGTACTGGCAAGTACCACTAGATGAACCCGCTAAGGAAAGGTCAGCCTTCGTCACCCAGGCAGGGGTGTACGAATTCAATGTACTCCCTTTCGGGTTGCGAAATGCACCCGCCACCTTCCAAAGACTTGTAGATGGTCTCCTAGCGGGATTGGGAGAATCTGCAGTTGCCTACCTCGATGATGTGGCCATTTTTTCTGATTCATGGACAGAACACCTGGAGCACCTGGAAAAAGTCTTCGAGCGCATCCGGTAGGCAGGTCTAACTGTTAAGGCTAAAAAGTGTCAAATAGGCCAAAACAGGGTGACTTACTTGGGGCACCAGGTGGGTCAAGGAACTATAAATCCCCTACAGGCCAAAGTGGATGCTATCCAAAAGTGGCCGGTTCCAAAGTCAAAGAAACAGGTCCAATCCTTCTTAGGCTTGGCCGGATATTATAGGCGATTTGTACCACACTACAGCCAAATCGCCGCCCCGCTGACAGACCTAACCAGAAAGAAACAGCCAAATGCAGTTCAGTGGACTGATGAGTGTCAAAAGGCCTTTAACCAGCTTAAGGCAACACTCATGTCTGACCCTGTGCTAAGGGCCCCAGACTTTGACAAACCGTTCCTAGTAACCACAGATGCTTCCGAGCGAGGCGTGGGAGCAGTTTTAATGCAGGAAGGACTGGATCAAGAATTCCATCCTGTCGTGTTTCTCAGCAAGAAACTGTCTGAGAGGGAAAGCCACTGGTCAATCAGCGAAAAGGAATGCTACGCCATTGTGTACGCGCTGGAAAAGCTACGCCCATATGTTTGGGGACGGCGTTTCCAACTACAAACAGACCATGCTGCGCTACAGTGGCTTCATACCGCCAAGGGAAATAACAAAAAACTTCTTCGGTGGAGTTTAGCTCTCCAAGATTTTGATTTTGAAATACAACACATTTCGGGAGCTTCTAACCAAGTGGCTGATGCACTCTCCCGGGAAAGTTTCCCAGAGTTAACTGGTTAACAATTGTTCTTGGAATGAAACATATTGTTAGTTTTTATATAATCAGTAGTATGTCTAAAGTTACATGTGTCTTATTAACTCTGTTTTCTCCTAGAACTCCAGGAAGAAATCACAGCCAGTGTGGAACCGAACGTCCAACACTATCTGTGATTTGGGGGGCGTGTCATAACTATAAAGGGAAGGGTGACAGCTCTCCTGTGTACAGTGCTATGGAATCCCTCCTAGCCAGAGACTCCAAATCCTTTTACCTGTAAAGGGTTAAGAAACTCGGGTAACCTGGCTGACACCTGACCCGAAGGACCAATAAGGGGACAAGATACTTTCAAATCTTGGGGGGGAAAGGCTTTTGTGTGTGCTCTTTGTTTTAAGGGGTGGTTCGCTCTTGGGACTGAGAGGGACCAGACATCAATCCAGGTTCTCCCCATCTTTCTAAACAAGTCTCTCCTATTTCAAACTTGTAAGTAAAGACAGGCAAGGCGACTTAGATTTACTTTGTTTTCTCAACTTGTAAATGTACCTTTTACCAGAGTATTTATCTTTGTTTTGCTGTACTTTGAACCTAAGACAGAGGGGGGTCCTCTGAGCTCTTTAAGTTTGATTACCCTGTAAAGTTATTCTCCATACTGATTTTACAGAGATGATTTTTACCTTTTTCTTTAATTAAAAGCCTTCTTTTTTAAGAACCTGATTGATTTCTCCTTGTTTTAAGATCCAAGGGGGTTTGGATCTGTATTCACCAGGAGTTGGTGGGAGGAAGAAGGGGGGATGGTTAATTTCTCCTTGTTTTAAGATCCAAGGAGTGTGGATCTGTATTCACCAGGGAATTGGTGAGAGGTTTCTCAAGGCTTCCCAGGGAGGGAATTCATTGGGATGGTGGCAGCGGGACCAAAGCTAAGCTGGTAGTTAAGCTTAGAGGTTTTCATGCAGGCCCCTACATTTTGTACCCTAAAGTTCAAAGTGGGGATACAGCCTTGACACCCCCAGAAAAGTCTAGAGAAGCAGCTGAGAACCTGAGGGGCAAGGTCCCTGAGCAAACAATGAGTTGTCAGAGAGAGAGGGGGGGACAGCCAGCCAGGGAGCACGATGGTGTGTGGACAACAGACACACCGTGTGTAAGGGTAGAGGTGAGAGCTGGGTCTCCTTTTTGATCCATCCATGGCTCTAGCTGCAAACCACAAAGAAACCGACTCTGAAGTCCTTCCTTCGGCACAACTACCTGCATGTGAGGACACCGTCCAAGAGGCTATCTCAGAGCAAGGGCTGCATTGGAACAAGGACCTGAGGATCTGCCCTGAGGCTAGTGACACGCACCTTCAATCCTCAGCATCCAGCAGCATGCTTTCCATGGCCAGGGACTGGGGCTGGTGTCAGTCAGCCTTCCTGTCCCAGTTCCTGGGAAGACCCCTGCCTGTGACTGCTGGGACAGGTGCCTCTTGCTGCCCAGGCTGACTGCTGGCGTCACACAAACACTTAGTGCCTCCTGCTCTGGGTTCCTACAGGATTTATCAGGGAAAGCACCTGCCCCCTGGCCCTTGCTGCTGGGATCTCTCTTAGGACTGCTGCCTGTGATGCTCTGGGTTCCCTTCAGAGGGGAGTTGATGTTGTGTTACTTGTTAAAACTGTGTATCAGCAAAGCAGGTGCAATTGGCATCCTAATCCCCAGGGTAATCTCCCTTTTTTCCATGTGCTCTATGTGTGTGAAGAGCCCAAGTGAATGGGAAATTAGTTACAATCCCTTTAATGGTCATATTGACCTCCTACATAGCACTTTCCAGCCATGGAGGTCAAAGCACATTGCACAGGATAGCAAGTGACATCATCCCCATTTCACAGCCGAGAAAACTGAGGAACAGAGAAGGGAGGTAATTCCCAAATGTAACCCAGCCTTGGCGTGGCCAGTAATACGGCACTTTGACCCAGACTTCCTCTGTCAAAATGCACTGATCTGGACCAAACTCTCCAAGACTCTTAGTCTATTACATATGGAAATCTTTAAAGGTTGTCTCAGGGACTTATAAAGCTGCCCTTCAATGTAGTACCTAAGCTCCTGCCATGTAAAATGGATGACAATAAGGAAGCTCCTCATAGACGTCATGAAGTTTCCAGTTCTTTTCCCTTTTCGGGGTGAAAAAACGCTGCTTTGGTACAGGGGGTTGAAACTTTTAGATTTTGTTTTCTTTTGGGGGGATTGGTAGGTGTGATTTTTTTGGGGACAGATCATCTTTAGCATTAGAATAACAATCTCACAGGGTGCACAGAGACTCCTTGAACATTGAGTGCCAGCCATATCAATCCCTAGCTAGGTCCTGAAGTGCTTTGGCCCCCTGAATCAATCTTTAGTTAGGGCCTGAAGTGCTCTGTCAAATGGATCATTCTATACCTACAGCCCAACGTACTCTGGCCACCCAGCTCCATCTCTAGCTAGGTCTTGAGGTGCTCCAGAAACCTGAATCAATTTCTTGTTCAAGCTTCAAGTGCTCTAGTCATTCGTATCAATCTCTAGCTAGACCCTGAAGTACTATGGCCATTGGAATCAATCTCTAGCTAGGCCCTGACGTGCTCTGGTAAGGTGACCAGACATCCCAATAAAATCAGGACTGTCATGATATTGAGGCGTTTGTCCTGCGTCCCGACCGATGTTTGGTCAGGATGCAGTTTGTCCTAATATTTCGCACTTCTGGGTTTGTTTGTTTTTTGCTCCGTCGGTGGTGGCATTCCTTTTTTTTTGCTCCGCCGGCGGGAGATCCCCCCCCCATGTGTCCCAATATTTTCTTCCTCTCATCTGGTCACGCTATGCTCTGGCCACCTGGATCCATCTTTAGCTAGGCCCTGGTGTGCTCTGGTCCCCCCATCTATCTCTAGCTAGGGCCTGAAGTCCTCCAGCCACAGAAAACAAACTCTACTTAGAGCCTGAAGTGCTCAGAGCACCTGAATCCATCTCTAGCTAGGTTGTGAAGTGCTCTAGCCACCCGGATCTGTTTCTAGTTAGGGCTTGAATTGCTCAGGTCACCTCCATCAATCTCTAGCAATGTCCTCAGTTGCCCTGACCACTGGATTACTTGATGACCTCTTGTTCTGTTCATTCCCTCTGGGGCACCTGGCATTGGCCACTGTCAGAAGACAGGATATTGGGCTAGATGAACCTTTGGTCTGACCCAGTATGTCTGTTCTTATGTTCCTGAAGTGCTCTAGGCACCTGGAATAAATTATAGCTACCTCCTGATGTGCTCTCACTGCCCAGATCCATTTCTAGTTAGGGCCTTGTCAGGGTTCCCTCCCCACTCTGAACTTTAGGGTACAGATGTAGGGACCCGCATGAAGACCCCCTAAGCTTATTTCTAAGAATCATCTCTGTAAAATCAGGATGGTAAGTACTTGCCTTCATGATTTGTCTCCAGCAAGCACACAGAACAGACAGACAAAGCCTTCCCCCTCCTCCGAGATTTGAAAATATCTTGTCCCCTTATTGGTCCCTTTGGTCAGCTGTCAGCTAGGTTACTTGAGCTTCTTAAACCTTTACAGCTAAAAGAGGAATTAACCCCTTACAGGGTAAAGAGGGATTTTATGATACCCTTAGCTGTATGTTTATGACAGGCCTAAAGTGCTCTGGTCACCCAGATCAATTGTTATCTATGCCCTTTACATGTTTCCCCACTCACTGTCCTCTCCCTGCTTTGCTCCTTCGCCTCTCCAACCCCACTGCTCCGACATATCCCCCCGGCAGAGTGCATCCCACTCCCAGCGCTGTGTGGAGAACCAGCCCCTGGTCACGTGCACATCTCACCAACAGCCTGGCTTGCAGGCTCCTTCCTTCCCCTACTGCCTCTGTCTGGGCCGGCGCACCGGGAAACCCAAGACCCTCCAGCCCGGGGCACTGGCCAGGCGGAGCTGAGTCCTGCATTGCCAAAGCCCCGCACAGTGCTGGCACAGGGAAGTCTCTCTGCCCCGAAGCTAAGCTCTGGATTGGTGTGTGGGGGGGAGGGGGAACTGAGCCACATCTCTGGCCAGGTTCACTGAAGCCCCTACAGTCAGGTTCCCTGGACCCTGGTGCACAATGCATTCGTAGGGCTTCACCCTTCCTGCCTGCGCTATAGCCAGGGGACAGGAGGTGGCTGGGTGATGTCCATGGCCAGCAGCAGCCTGGAGGTGTTAGCTGCCTTTCGACACTGTGCAGGCAGGATGGGACAAGCTGCTTCCAGCCACGGGAGTGGGGGAGGGGGGAGAGATGAGCTCTGCAAAGACATGGGCCAGGTAATCCCTCCCTGCTCTTCCTCCCCTGAGGTTGGAAGCAGACCCCATCCCTTCCCTCCCACACAGTGCCAAAAGGCTGCTGCTGGCCACATTCTGGTGTGAACCCTGGCAGAAATCTGGGGAGGGGGGCATGTGACCCTGCATGCGGTACTAGGTACCAGGAGAGGCAGGTCCATCCCAGGGGCTTGGTCAGGCATGGAGGGAGGAGAATGCCAGGCAGGGAGGGCAAGATCGGTCAGTCAACCCCCCCTCCCCCCGTGTGAGAGAGGTGTACAGGAGTCTGTGTGTGTCCCCTCTCCCCGTGTGTGTGTATGTGTGTGTCACCCCTCCTTGAGTGAAACCTAATGCCTTAAAGATAAGAAGGTAAATAAAAAGAATCCAACTATGCAGTATTTCTTTTTTAACGGGGGCTCAGTCAAATTGATGTTGATTTAAACATTTGTACTGCATAGTTCTGATTGATTGCCATTGAACTTGCATGAATACAAGTATTTTTACCAGGTGTCCTGTATTCAGCATAGGGAAATATGGTCACCTTAGCATAAACTGACAGGCACTTTTTGAGCAGCTGCCAAATGTTTCATTATAGTTTTTGCTATTTGTTCCCCTTATAAAGCCAAACACAAGTAGCTGGTATTATCTGGTTTTGTTATCCCAATGCTTTTATGAAGTTCAGCCTCTTTTTGAATAAGGACTAAACTAGAGGACATGGTTATGGCTGTGGCTGTGGCAGGGATGGCCAGAACCAGGGCCATCCAGCCAGCCCCCCCATAATTCCCCAAGATAAATCTCTGATAATTTTCATATGAATTTACATTGTGCCTCTTCATATAACCTTGTAGTGGGTCTACCCATGTGTGACCTCTTTTCATGAAACTTTGTATCGAAGCCTCATATAGAAACCTTGTACTGATGAGTCTTGGCATATGAAAACTTTGTATCAAAGCCTCATGTAGAAACTTTGCATTGCCCTTGGTATAATGTTATAGCCCCTAAGGATAGAATAAGATAGAAGAAAAATGTCTCGTTGCTAAGAATAGACTAAGATTTCCCCCCACCCCTTAATCAATTGCCCTGTTGAATGAATGAGGAAGGCGTGAAAGGCAAGCACCTCCAGACAGCTGCAACAGTTGGAGAGGGGATGGAAGCCAGACCCAAGGACAATAAAACTTATCAAGTGGGCTCATGTACTTGTAAAATAATATAATTCTTGTGTTTTTATTTTAAGTACAAAATAAATATGTATAACAAATTTAAAAGTATGTAATTAGTAATTTGATATGTCAGGTGGCATCTTTTTTTTATGTGTTCGCTCCCCCTGATGTTAGAACCTGGCTACGCCACTGGATTTGATAGCAGCCTTCAACTACCTGAAAGGGGGTTTCAAAGAGGATGGAGCTAGGCTGTTCTCAGTGGTGCCAGATGACAGAACAAGGAGCAATGGTCTCAAGTTGCAGTGGGGGAGGTCTAGGTTGGATATTAGGAAAAACTATTTCACTAGGAGAGTGGTGAAGCACTGGAGTGGGTTACCTAGAGTGGTGGTGGAATCGCCATCCTTAGAGGTTTTTAGGGCCCAGCTTGACAATAAAGACTCCATAATGCAGTAAATAGTCTCAGAATAAAAAAAAATATTTTAGTTTAAAACAAAACAATCTGAGGGCTAACTAAAACTCCTCATAAATCTAAATGTAATCTTGTCATTACAGTAACACAGCATTTACGATGCAAACAAAAACAATAGTATCAGACATTCAGAGTTCTGAAGTACCAAAAGGTGCACAGGCCATAGGTCCTATGCATTTCAAATTTACACCGCTGATTTGCTGTTTATATCATCAGATTAGCTGAACAAGCAGCAAGCGCCCAGTTTTTTAATAGGCTGGTATCCTTCTCCTTGGGGTTACCTTCTTGCAGAAATAAGAAAAGCAGGTCTGTGAGCCTCAGCCCTCAGGGCAGAGAACTTTGTCTGCCTTCTAGTATCCCTGTCTCCCTCCAGGTCTGGCTGAACTAACTGAAGGGTTTAGCACTTTTTTTTTAACCCTTAGAGATGCCCTACCAAGCATGCCCCGAGGTTCGTGAACATTTTTTTCCCCTGCTAGTCCCAGATTAGCTGGGGTCAGTCAACAGCTGCTCCACTCTTCTGGCAAAAACACCCTGACTACTTGTGTTGAAAGGAGCAATGATGGAATCCGTTACCTTAGCAGTAGGCTGTTATCCCCATGGATAAGCCGCTAGAGAGGGATATCACCCACTGAACTAGATGATGACATGAAGGAGTAGCCTCATATTGCAGCCCACATACTCCTGCACAGACATGGTGGTTTCAGTCTGAGAGGCTGGGCAACTAATTGAAAGATGGTGATGGCAGGTGGAGAAGGCTGCCACTATTGGCATTGCCCTGGCTGGAGATTCCTGGAATAATTTTCCAGGGCTTTCTCTGGCCAGTGTAAGATCTCTTTCCACTGCATGAAGAGAGAGCACTTGAACAGTCACTGGGCCAGAGAGACTCAATAGCCTGGTGCCTCCAGCATTCACCTGGTAATCCCTGGTCCAGTGGCTAGTTAATTATTTAACAATGGGGAAGTGTTTAAACAGGAAACTAACATGACATTTGCAACCCCCCCCCCCCCCCGCCAGCCAATTTATTTGTGGATAAAATGAAAATGAGGGACTCTGAGCTCAGCTGCTCACTTTGAGGGGAAGAGTAGAACTGACACTTTTTAGAGTCCTAGGGTCAGATTTTTACAGTGATTTAGGAACATAAATGGATTTTTCAAAAACATCTGTTGAGCTTTAGGCACCTGGATGCTTTTGAACATCCCACTAGGTGCCTAAATACCTTAAAAATCTGGCCCTTCAGTGACTTATGCAAGATGGCACGGGGGTCTATAGCAGAGCACAGATACAAGCCCTGTTATCTAGCCACTTCATTACCCATAGTCTACTTAGATTGCAAGCTTTTTGATGCAGAGATTTTTATCCCCCTATGTTTGTACAATCCTGGGACAAAGGGGCTCCATTCTCAGTTGACTTTTGGGAATAATCAGAACTAGAATGTGCTAATTTTATTTTTTAATTCTAATTTTATGCAACAAGCCCATCTGTACAAAAATGTAAAGAATAGGTAGGCTTGATAGAATTTTATTTTAATTTTTCTTATAATTTCAATGGGTAATATTCATGTTTATTTTTATTTTTAGCTATTTAAATTTTCATGGTGAGGGAAAGTATGCAGGGTTAAGACTATGGGGGTCAGACAATAATTATTTAATCATAGTTGATGGTCAGATTCAACAAGTTTAATGCTTTATAACCATTAAAACACAAATGGTCAATATCACATATCAAAATATATAAAGTAAATAGCTTTATATCAAACTGTAATAAATTCTCAAGAAGCATTTTTCTTTCTTTGCCCATCTGTAAATTTCAATTTTTATGGAGGGAAATATCTTTGTTGGATTGTTTGTGTGCAGTGAAATCTGCATTTACTGACCATTACTGGTAAAAATCAATGCTTCCTAGCCTAAGAATAATTAAGTACAATTTCAGTACAACATATCAGAGGTCACTCCTCTGCCCGGAGGTCTCAGTGAAAGTTTTCAAGCGCTCACACCCATCACAACAACAACAAAAACATTTTAATAACTGGCACCCCTAATCTTTACCACAAAACAAGTATCAGTCCTAGAATGGAGTGTGTGTGGCCAGTCGACCTAACGTTCTGATCTGGCTCCCATCACATTCTAACTGATGAGCTCACAGTTAAAAATGTGCGTGTTATTTTCAGGCTGAATTTGTCTAGCTTCAACTTTAAACCTCATCCATTTCAATGGGTGTTAGGTGCTTTTAAAAACCCTACTAGGTGCCTAAATTCCTTTAAAAATCTGTCCTTAAGTGTAATTATTATCATTACCATTGATACTTGTGGTGCCCAATTTATTTATAGAAGAAAGGTACCATTTATTATTGTTATTATTGATGGCTGATTACATGTAGACTGTCTGTTTCTTAACTTTTAAACTTTTAAACTTAAACTTCTAATGGCCTCCTCTTATTTTTAAGCAGAGGCACGCTACTCTAGCCATAGGCACCATCTTTATGCACCTAAATCCTTTAAAAAATCTGGCTCAGAGAGACTAAATTCACGATCACAAGGGCTTTGAGGAAAGCAAAGAACAGAATGCAGGGTAGCACCTCAGCCACTGGACTCTTCCTCTGTAGCTGTCAGTAACCTTAGTGTGCCATCACTCTCTCTAGTGGAATTCCAGTTGCCAGCATCAGGCTACCCAGAATGTGCTGCTCTCACTCATTCAAGCATGTTAATTTACCCCTATTTCAGTTGAACCTAATGGAATGAGATCAGATAATCTTAGCTCTTGCAAAAAGCTCTCCGTTTATTGGCAGTCTTTCTCCTCAGGGCTTTGTGTACTTCTTTGTTTCTCAGACTGTAGATGAGGGGGTTGACCAGAGGAGTCAGGACTGTGTAGAAGACAGAGAACACTTTGTTCAGGTCTCGCAGTGTATTGGTGTCTGGGAGCATGTAGACAATCATGATGGTTCCATAGAAAATGGTCACCACAATGAGGTGAGAGGAGCAGGTGGAAAATGCCTTTTGCCTCCCCCTGGTGGATGGGATTCTCAGGATGGTGGTGATGATGCAAACGTAGGATGACAGGGTTAACAGAAATGGTGTCACTGTGAATATAAAGGCCATGATGAAAGTCAGAAGTTCAATGAGGGTGGTGTCGCTGCAGGAGAGTTTTACAATTGGGGAGAAGTCACAAAAGAAATGGGGAATTTCATTGGAGTTGCAAAAAGTTAATTGTGATGCCAAAAATATCACTAAGCAATTGGCCAAGAAAGCACTTATCCAAGAACTAGCCATTAGCTGAAGGCAAAATTTGCTGTTCATAAGGGCTGCATAATGCAAGGGGTTACAAATTGCTAAATACCGGTCATAAGACATTATGGCAAGGAGATAACTTTCTGTAGCTGCCAGAGAACCAAAGAAATAAAATTGTGTGATGCAACCACTAACAGAAATGGTTCTGTCTCCAGTCAGGAGACTGGCCAGCACCCTGGGCAGGATAGTGGAGGTGTAGCAGGTCTCCAAGCAGGACAAGTTCCCCAGGAAGAAGTACATGGGTGTGTGAAGGTGCTGATCAGCCACAACTAACACAACGATGAGGATGTTCCCCACCATTGTCGCAATGTAGATCACTAGAAACAGCAGGAAGAGAAGAAAGTGCAGTTCCTGGAGGTTCCCAAATCCCAGGAGGATGAATTCTGTGATGGATGTTTGATTTCCCAAATCTGCATTTGCCATGGGTTGTATCTAGAGAAAATCCAACAAAACCTGGAGGAGAACATGGACAATATATATATATTTAAAGTTTAATGGAGCCAGTTAGAGACTGGAATTTCCATTCTATGGGAAATTCTGAAATTTCAAAACAATTTTTTTTCCAAATTGGAATTAAATATTAAATTTCCCATGGAACAAAGATTCTGAAAGTTTTGGATTTGGAAACATCAAAATGTTATATTTTGATAATATTGATTCATTTCATTTTGATAATGTCCAAACATTTCACTGAGATAAGGTAACACTGTTGCCTTTTGATAATGTGGTATTATTTTGTTTAGACTCTCCTATTATATTAAAATATTAAATATAATATTGTATGAATAATATTAAATATAATATATAAATACAATAGAATATTAACATGACTATTTTAATATAACATAAAACTCAAAACAAAAAGAATTGAAATGATAAAGCAGTCATGGTCAAACCGCAGCTCGTGAGTCGCATGCGACTCTTGTACAGGTAAAGTGCAGCTCACAGATTTTCCACCCGCCCCATTCTCCGCCTACCAGACAAGGGGAAGGGAGAGCTTCTGCCCTGTGGCAGGGTGGTCTTGGGGATTTACCCACAGGAGGCACTGAGGCTCAGGGCACACCTGCTGGGCTCAGGGCTTCAGAAGGAGTGGGGCCGAAGCCCCAGCAGGTGCACCCCATGGGGCAGAAGCCCAGAGCCCTGACAGGCATGGGTCTCGAACTTCTGAAGATTATTATATATGACTCAAAGGGTCAGAAAGTTTGGCCACCCCTGTGATAAAATAAAAATGAAATGCTTTGACTTTTCTTCCTTAGAAAATGTTGACAAAATTGACACCTTCTTGTAAAACCTTTTGATTTTTCCATTGAAAAATGCTCCACCAACATTTTTTTGCCTAGCTGTAAAATTTAATACATTTGTAATGAAGTTGGAGCTGCCTTGTAAGAATTGATGGATACTGTATGTTGACCTGGTGATTGAGATGTTTTCTGTGGGTATGTCTACACAGCCATGGTAGTGAGCCACCCAGCTTGAGTCAACAGACTTGGGCTTGCTGGGCTCAAGCTTCTGCACTAAAAATAGCTGGGTAGACATTCTGACACGGGTTCTGAAGCCTAGGGAGTGTGGTGGGCTCCAGAACCTGAGCCACAACTGGAAATCACTATCTAAACAGATATTTTTAGCGTGGCAGCTCACGTCCCGCTAGCCTGAGTCTGTTGACCCAGGCTAGGATGCTCACTGCAATGGACTGTGTATGAATAAATTGGTTCAACTCAATAGGACTTTGTCTGGAATACAGGCAGGAAGGAAGAGATGACTCCAGATAGCCTCCTATCAACCGATGCAAGAGCAATTAAGGGACAAGGCCGGATCCTTGCCTAGGATTGTAGCTCCATCTCCTGCTGAGGCTACAGAACTGGTTTGTCTAGTCCTGGTCTATCCCTAAAACTTAGGTCAACCTAATTTCATGCCCCATGTAATGCAGTTAAGTCAGCCTAACTCCCACTGTAGGTGCAGCTAGGTCAATGGAAGAATTCCTGTGTCAAGTAGCTACTCCCTCTTGAGGGGGTGAATTGACTACAGCAATGGAAAATCCCCTTTAGTAGCTTTAGCAAGTGTCTATACTACAGTGATGCTGCGGTACTGCTTGCATTGTAAACATACCCTTAAAAACAACCCAGGACAGGCCATGCACAGAAACAACAACAACGACACACATCTGGCAAGATTTCAAGGGACACTCAAGAAAGAAGCAGTAGTTGCTTGGGGGAACCAGAGTGAGACACAGGAACCTGCTGGGGGTATCTGAAGAAGCTAGGCCAGTCTAGGTTGTCATCATGGCAAAGTATGGCTTGAAGTGAGAGAGACAATTTCATAGAGTTTAAGGCCAGAAGGGACCATCAGGTCATCTAGTCTGATCTCTTGTATATCACAGGCCACCACATTTCACCCAGCTACCTCTCACTGAATCCAAAGCATTTCAGTCTTCAGGAGACTAAACCGTTGTGTGCCACAGGCAGAGAACAGGGGGGAACCAAGGTGCCACCAATGCCTGAGGCCCCTGTGACTGCACTGAATTGTTTAGATGAGATATGCCCAGCCCAGCCTATGCAGAGGAAGGCAGAAAAAACCCATGGTCCCAGCCAATCTTAGTATAGAGGCAAGATCCCTTCCCTACTTCTACTTAACATTCTCCTGTTTATATATCCCAGGGTCATGTTAGCCGTTTTTGCCACTGCATCACCATGAGAGCTCATGTTGAGGTGATTTATCTACAATGGTAATGAGTCCTTCTCTGATTCACTGCTTTCCAAGACTGTCTCCCATCCCTAGGTTGCATCCCATTCTTGCTTCACAAATGTATGACCTGACATTTGGCTGTATTAGAACACCTTTTGTTGGATTGTGACTTTTTAACCAGGCAAAGCAGTCCACTTATTACCCCAGTGATCTTTGTGTCTTTTGCAAGCCTCTCAGCCAGGATTTTATATCACCATCAATTGGGTGGATACAAATATTGAATACCGTTGGACGAAGAACCATTCCTTGGGGGACCCCATTAGAAAAAGCTCTGTTCATTGATATCTCCCCAGTAACAACTACTTTCTGAGATCTGTCAGTGAATCTGTTTTTAATCCATCTAATGTGTGTCCTGTTGGTTCCCTATAATGCTAGCTCTTTAATCAAAATGTCATGTGGTACTAAGTCAAATGTCTTGGAGAAATCCAAATAAACAATATCAGCACAGCTACCTTTATCGATCAGACCTGCAATCCTGTCAAAAAAGGTGACAGGTTTGTTTGACAAGACCTACCTTCCATGAAACCATGCTGACTGTAACATGAGGAGGAGGGGTAGCTCAGTGGTTTGAGCATTGGCTTGCTAAACCCAGCATTGTGAGCTCAATCCTTGAGGGGGCCCCACGTAGGGATCTGGGGCAAAATCAGTACTTTGTCCTGCTAGTGAAGGCAGGGGGCTGGACTCAATGACCTTTCAAGGTCCCTTCCGGTTCTAGGAGATAGGATATCTCCATTAATTTATTTATTTTATGACTGACATGCATGCAGGCTGTTTGTTGGCTTAAAATCCTTTTTCTCTAAACATTTTGTTCCATCTGCTAAGTGATCAGTACTTTGGTTTTAAGAATGCTGTTTGGTAATTATATGCCACTGGTCGCAGCCTCCCAAAGGTGCGGAACACTTTCAGACCAGTGGAGTAAACACAGTGGCTACCTGGTGTACTGAAGCCTAGGACCTGGTAACAGTGTGAGAAAATTGCAAAATTTCAAGCTAAGAAAGGTAACTGCACAACACCTGCGATTTGAGGGTGTGCACTCAGACAAACCAGAACATGAATGGCAGCTAGCCTTGTGGCTGTGACAGCAGAGTCAGACATTCATGTTATACATGCCTTCTTTTTTTTTTAAATTCTCCACCTGGTGGTTACTAGATAAATGGTTGGGTGGGGAATGCAACCCAAAGGGTTAGTTGGCAGAAAACTCAATTCCCGAAAGACACTTTTGATCTCCTCTAATAGCAGATTTAAAAAAAAATCATTCTACATGGGAACCAGATTCATGGTATGACAAATCAGGCTAGGGACTCAGATGCTGTAATGGGCCAGGTTATGTAAGTGTTACATGTTTCATGGAAACAGTTTCAAAGTGGAAGTCATTTGCAATGTACAATAACAACATTGTCCTGGTCTTGACAATGCTGCATATTCTTGAACACCATCTACTGGACCCTTATCTATTAACTAACTATGCACTACATAGCTGAGATGCAGACCTTTCTGTTTCATAGACCATACTTCTAATAATAGGTAGTTAGACAGACAAATTCAGTGAAATAGCTAATAGATAAAAATCGTATCACAGTAAGGGTTGTTCATTTAAAAAAAAATTGTAATAAATTGGTCACCTTTTTCACCTGCATGAAATTTTCATACCGTAGAAAGATATTTGATATTTGAAATTATCATTACATGTATTGTGTGTTGGTTTTTTGCTTGTTTGTTATGGTTTCCACAACTCTATCTATCTATCTATCTATCTATCTATCTATCTATCTATCTATCTATCTATCTATCACAAAATTTTTCAATACTCCAGTGAGGCAGAACCCACCCTGAAGGATAAAATCTAGCACTGAGCAGGGAGGATGGAAGATCAGCTGTCAGGTCTTGTCCACCTGCAATTCT
This sequence comes from Glyptemys insculpta, assembly GCA_032172135.1. NCBI lineage: Eukaryota > Metazoa > Chordata > Testudines > Emydidae > Glyptemys > Glyptemys insculpta. The sequence goes on along the minus strand of JAVMKA010000015.1, from coordinate 46,653,300 downwards.
GATGTAAGTGAAAAGTGTAACGAACATAGATTTACCTCTATGATGGGTCTATTTCTAGCTGTAATCATGTAATGTGACACCTTCGCTCAGCATTTCAGGACGAGGATACAGGTTCTCCAGTCAATCTTCTAACACCATCTCTTCATATACTCGATTTCCTTCACTAAAGGGACTGTCAGTTGCCAGTCAGGATGCCCTGATTCTAGTGCCCTTCTTGGTGCTGTACATTGTGCCTTGTGTAAAAGTGACAGCCTCTGTGGGCTCATTATTTATCCTTCATGCAGAAAGGTGAAATCTCCTGGACATTTCTGCAGATGGGAATTTTCAATTAATGTCAAGGGAATGTTTGGAGAGACAATGTGGGGGAGGTGATATATTCTATTGGACAATATTTCATTGGTGAGAGAGACAAGCTTTTAAAAAGTTTAGACACTGTTAAGAGAGTCAAACTTTTAACCTCAACAGGAAATAAATGGGGAGAGGAGAATGTCTAACCTCAAGGAAATCTCTTCCTCTTCCTCTCTGTCTATGTCTTTCTCTCTCTCACTCGTCATGAGAGATACCCCATCCGTTCAAAACAGGCTGTCTTTCTGACAGAACTGCTCATAAGGAAGTTATGGGCTTGAGGGAGGCTCAGTGGGTAAAGTTTTTTGCCCTGTGTTATGAAAAGGGTCCAACTCAATGGTCACAATGAACCCTTCTAGCCTTAAAGTCAATGAATCTTTGAAACTAACATGTGTGTGGGTGTCTGTTTGCCCCATAATTACCCAAAGGATAATTACCCAAGCTTTTTGGAAGAATGAGAATATTTATGTGTTTTTAACTGCAAAATAAACTGTGATAGTTATTCCCTCTTCACTTTAAACTGTTCTATTAGTAAAACAGGGCCAGAGTCACAAAGGGAGTTAGGAACCTAGCTGCCCCTTTAGGTGCCCAACTCCCAGAATCAGGCACCAAAATTCAAGATTCACAAAAACCTCGAATGTGCTGCCGAACCCTCCAGGCACCTAAACTCACCTGGCACCTAAATTTTCACTGCCAAAGTTCCCTGCTCACTTGTCCTTCTGCCTCTGTGCACGTGTGTTGGTGCCGCATGCCAGGTGTCTGGCTGCCTAAGCCCCAGCGTGATCCACAAAGCAGGGCAATATAGGTATTCCTCTGCCTAATTTGCCTGTGGGACCACAGGCACTGACTTTTCTTTTTGCCAGTGGGTTCTTCTCTCTGCCCACTCCCTCCCTGGTGCGAGCAGTAAGAGTGGCCTTGGAGGGAAGAGGCAGAACAGGGGTGGGGCCTTGGGGTGGAGTGCAGGTGGCGCCTCTGGGGTGAAGAGGCGGAGTGGAGGGTGGGGCCAAGGTCTGGGCACCGGGGTCCACAAAAGATTAATCCAGCCCAGCGGGTGCTGAACACCCCCTATTTTTTTCAGTGGGTGCTTGAGCCCCAGAGCACCCACGGAGTCGGCACCTATGTGCGGGACCCTATCTGGTAGGCATGCTCAGAGCTCATCTACCAGATCAAGCCCCTTTCCAAATCTGGCTGTAGCAGGTGGCCCCCATCTTGTAACTTTTAGCTCAGTGGTTAGAATCCTCACCTGAGATGAAGGAGACCCAGTCCCCCTGCCCCTGCTAGACGGAGAGTAAGTATTTGAACAGGGGTTATACATAGTAGGGCCATGGAGGCAGTAGTTTTCCTAGCATGAAAAAGGGGTAGTTACATGTAGGCCTGGAAAGATTCAGTTTTTATCTTGTTTTCACCGTACACATACAATCTGGCTTCTATTCTCTACCATGTTCCATAGGGCAAAATACTGTCCTTCTCCCAGACTCCTCTCGCCCTCCTACCCATGGGTGGTGGGTGAAGCTTCCCCTGGGGGAGGCTAGCCTGCGGCCCCACCCACACTCCACCACCATTCCACCCCAGGCCACACCCCCAGTCCTCCCCAGGCTCTGCCCCCTCCTGTGCTCAGCCCCCTCCCCACTTGACCTCCCGCCACCGCTCGCTGCTTCCCTCCTCTCCTCTTCCTCTCCCCCGTGAGGCCCCCACCACCCACCGTTCCGTGTCCCTCCTCTCCTCCCTCCTCCCCCACAAGCCCCCCAGCTGCTCACACTCTCCACATCCCACCTCTCCTCCACCCCTTTCCACCCGGAGGCCCCTTCTGTTCACTTTTTCCATGTTCCTCCTCTCCTCCACGCCCCTCCCCTGTGGGGACAGGTGGGTGAGGAGGGATGTGGCAAGTAGTGGGCAGGAGGTCTCATGGGGGAGGGGGTAGAGGAGGGACATGGTAGTAAGAGACATAGGGCTTTTTGCACAAAAGCTTTGTTGACAAAGTGCCAGGGTAGATGCTGCTGTTCGTTATGTCGACATAACTGGCCTCTCCAAGGCCTGGTCTACACTAAAGAGTTAGGTCGAAGAAAGCCACCTTAAATCGACCTGTTAATATATGTGTCTACACTACTGGGTCCTTTACGTCGACCTAAGTCGCCTCTGATGTCGACTTCTGTAATCCACTACTGCGAGAGGTGTAGCGCTTAGTTCGATTTTCATGGGCCAATTGCGAGGTGGTGCAGACACAGCGTTGTGTAATTTGACTTAATTGGCCTCCAGGTGGTGTCCCACAATGATCATCTGTGACCACTCTGGAGATCTTTCTCAACTCTGCTGCACTGCAGCCAGGTACACAGGAAACAGCCCCTCCCCTGCTAAAGCCCCAGGATCTTTTGATTTCCCATTTCCTGTTCAATCAGCATTGGGAGCATGTCAGCTTGAGCACAGCTCATCATGGAGACTACACACCCCAAATGAACGCCAGACTAGTCTGCACAGGCGGTGATGGATCTCATTGCTGTGTGGGGAGAAGAGTCTGTGCAGGCAGAGCTCCGGTCTGACATCTGTGCAAAGATTGCTCGTGGAATGGGGGAGAAGGGCTACAAGAGGGACACACAGCAGTGCCATGTGGAAATAAAAGAACTTCACCAAGCGTACCAGAAGGCAGGGGAAGCGGACAGTTGTTCTGGTGCTGAACACCACACATGCCGGTTCTACAAAGAGCTGCATGCGAATCTCGGGGTGACCCTACCAGCACCCCACAAGCAATTTGGACACCTCACAGGTGTGTGAGTCTAGGGACAACAAGGAGAATGATATGGTGGATGAGGAAGAGGAGGAGGAGGAGAATGGGAGATAAGCAGAGAATGGGAGACAGGCGAGCAATGGATCCATTCTCACCAAGAGCCAGGAAATATTTTTAACCCTGGAACCCTGTGGATCTCAGGACATCAGAGTGGCTGACCGTGATGCCGGGGAAGGCATCTCTGGTGAGTATACAATTACAACAAAGTTCAGTTAAACTTTAGCAGGCACACACATTTGGTGGTATTGCATGTTTACTGTGAAGAAAAAGCAAGGTGCTGTGGTTCTCTGCTTACAAGAGGCCGTTCCAGCTATGCAGAGGGTAGCCCTAGGAAAAGACTGTTTACGTGGACTGGGATAGCCCAGGAATCCTCCATGGATATCTCTAGGAAACTTTCATGGAGGTACTCTGCAATCCATTGCCAAAGATTTCTGGGCAGGGAACTCTTATTTCTTCCACCATAGTAGGACACTTTCCCACACAACTCCTGATTTAATTCTGCTGGCATCATTGCGGTACACAGCATAGCAGCATAAGGACTGGGTCTATACCCAGATGCTTGCAGTATTTCCTTCCTTTCCACCTCTTTTACCATCAGGAGACTATCACATAAGGTCACCTAGGGGAAATGGGGGAAGTTCTCATTAAAAGTGCTCTTACATGGAAAAAAAGGGCATGTAGCCCCACCACACACACACACATTCCGGAGCGCCAAACCACGCGGCCGCTAATATGTCTCTACTGTGCTCGACATGGGTTGTCAAGTAGTTTAAAGTGACTGATAGGGGACTGGGGACCCACATGAGAGATTCCGCAATTTGGGAGTTAAAAAGTTCCCCCCCACACACACCGCCCTGTTCGTAAACAGCTTCCCGTGGTGCTATGGGGAAGGGCCATTGTTTGACTAGCTACCTGTGCTCCAGACATTAAAAGTGTGGTCACCCATGACCCCGGGGGCATACTCACCATGACTGGAGCAGCAAAACGGCACAGTGAAAGATCACAGATTCTGATTATCTTATGGCTTGCACCTAGTGTAATAAGGGTTTTTTTTTTATGAATAAGGCCTTGCTATGGAAACATTTTATTCATTTACAATTAATTATAGAATCATAGAATATGAGGGTTGGAAGGGACCTCAGGAGGTCATCTAGTCCAACCCTCTGCTCAAATCAGGACCAATTCCCAACAAAATCATCCCAGCCAGGGCTTTGTCAAGCCTGACCTTAAAAACCTCTAAGGAAGGAGATTCCACCACCTCCCTAGGTAACCCATTCCAGTGCTTCATCACCCTCCTAGTGAAAAAGTTTTTCCTAATATCCAACCTAAACCTCCCCCACTGCAACTTGAGACCATTACTCCTTGTTCTGTCATCTGCTACCACTGAGAACAGTCTAGATCCATCCTCTTTGAAACCCCTTTCAGGTAGTTGAAAGCAGCTATCAAATCCCCCTTCATTCTTCTCTTCTGCAGACTAAACAATCCCAGTTCCCGCAGCCTCTCCTCGTAAGTCATGTGCTCCAGTCCCTAATCATTTTTGTTGCCCTCCGCTGGACTCTTTCCAATTTTTCCACATCCTTCTTGTAGTGTGGGGCCCAAAACTGGACACAGTACCCCAGATGAGTCCTCACCAATGTCGAATAGAGGGGAATGATCACATCCCTCGATCTGCTGGCAATGCCCCTACTTATACAGCCCAAAATGTCGTTAGCCTTTTTGGCAACAAGGGCACACTGTTGCCTCATATCCAGCTTCTCGTCCACTGTAACCCCTAGGTCCTTTTCTGCAGAACTGCTGCCTAGCCATTCGGTCCCTAGTCTGTAACAGTGAATGGGATTCTTCCATCCTAAGTGCAGGACTCTGCACTTGTCCTTGTTGAACCTCATCAGGTTTTTTTTTGGCCCAATCCTCTAATTTGTCTAGGTCCCTCTGTATCCTATCCCTACCGTCCAGCGTATCTACCACTTCTCCCAGTTTAGTGTCATCTGCAAACTTGCTGAGAGTGCAGTCCACGCCATCCTCCAGATCATTAATGAAGTTATTGAGCAAAACTGGCCCCAGGACCGACCCTTGGGGCACTCCGTTGAAACCGGCTGCCAACTAGACATGGAGCCATTGATCACTACCCGTTGAGCCCGATGATCTAGCTAGGTTTCTATACACCTTATAGTCCATTCATCCATCCCATACTTCTTTAACTTGCTGGCAAGAATACTGTGGGAGACCATATCAAAAGCTTTGCTAAAGTCAAGGAATAACACATCCACTGCTTTCCCCTCATCCACAGACCCAGTTATCTCATCATAGAAGGCAATTAGATTAGTCAGGCATGACTTGCCCTTGGTGAATCCATGCTGACTGTTCCTGATCACTTTCCTCTCCTCTAAGTGCTTCAGAATTGCTTCTTTGAGGACCTGCTCCATGATTTTTCCTTGACTTTCTTCTTGTTGCTAACATACCTGAAGAAACCCTTCTTGTTACTCTTAACATCTCTTGCTAGCTGCAACTCCAAGTGTGATTTGGCCTTCCTGATTTCACTCCTGCATGCCTGAGCAATATTTTTATACTCCTCCCTGGTCATTTGTCCAATCTTCCACTTCTTGAAAGCTTCTTTTTTACATTTAAGATCAACAAGGATTTCACTGTTAAGCCAAGCTGGTCGCCTGCCATATTTATTGTTCTTTCTACACATCGGGATGTTTCTTTTCCTGCAACCTCAATAAGGATTTTTTAAAATACAGCCAGCTCTCCTGGACTCCTTTCCCCCTCATGTTATTCTCCCAGACTCCTTTATTTTTTCCCGTGACTGACAGCTGGAAATGTGTCCTTCGGCGTGTCATCAACACCTGAAAGCAGACTTTTAGGGATTAGAAGGAGGAGAAAGAGAACGCGGAAGGACATGTTCACTGTGATAATGAACACGTCTGGGACAGCTGACACAGAGCTGAAAGCGTGGAGGATTTCACTGTCTGAGAAGTTAGACATGGACATGGAGAGCAGGAAAGCTTCCAATGAGCGAGAGCATGCAGCACAGGATGAGATGCTTCGGATTATGAGGGACCAAGCAGACATATTCAGGCGTCTGGTTGAACTGCAGGAACAGAAGCAGGAAGGTAGAGTCCCTCTGCAGACTCTGGTTGACAGCCAGCCAGCATCTCCTGGCACAGAATCACCCTCCCCCCAGGCGTTCCATGAGGCATGGGCAAAAAGTCCATTATCCCTTTCACTTAACTCGGGGTGGGGGGTGGGGGAGATACAAGGAACAGAAGGTGCCCATGCACAGACCTTTGATGGTCTGGAATGTGGTGTTATGTTACACAGCTGAAAATGTTTCTGCTGTTCCAACTGTGCAACCCCTTTTCCCCAAGCTTACCTTTTCTTTCTGTTCTCCTGCTTTAATTATGTTTGTTAAATAAAGTAAATGGATTCAAGAAATAAATGTTCTTTATTGAGTAGAAGCAGTGGGCTTAGGCGGGGGTTGGCTTTACAGGGACAGCGATACAAGCCAGGTGAAGCTTTGGTAAAGCACAATGCAGACAAGCAGCTCACATTACTGTGACTCATTATTGAAAGGACTTTTCAAAGCCTTGTGGATATGCAGCGCCTCTTGCTGTGCTCTTCTTATTGCCCTGGTAACTGGCTGCTCATAAATGACTGCCATGTGATCTGTCTCAACTGCCACCCCTGCGGAAAATTTCCCTCCTTTTTCTCAGATATTATAGAGCACACAGCAGGCAGCTAAAACCATGGGGATGTTGTCCTCACTAAGGTCCAACCTTGTTAGCAAACTTCTCCAGCACCCTTTCAAATGACCAAAGGCACATTCAACCACCCTTCTGCTTTGCTGAGTCTACAGTTAAACCGTTCCTTATTGCTGTCCAGACAGCCGGTGTATGGCTTTATGAGTCATGGGAGCAAGGGGTAGGCTGGGTCCCCCAGGATAACTATAGGCATCTGTCATAACTATAAAGGGAAGGGTGGCAGCTCTCCTGTGTACAGTGCTATGGAATCCCTCCTAGCCAGAGACTCCAAATCCTTTTACCTGTAAAGGGTTAAGAAGCTCGGGTAACCTGGCTGACACCTGACCCGAAGGACCAATAAGGGGACAAGATACTTTCAAATCTTGGGGGGGGGAAAGGCTTTTGTGTGTGTCCTTTGTTTAAGGGGTGGTTCACTCTGGGGACTGAGAGGGACCAGACATCAATCCAGGTTCTCCCCATCTTTCTAAACAAGTCTCTCCTATTTCAAACTTGTAAGTACAGCCAGGCAAGGCGTCTTAGATTTACTTTGTTTTCTCAACTTGTAAATGTACCTTTTACCAGAGTGTTTCTTTGTTTGCTGTACTTTGAACCTAAGACAGAGGGGGGTCCTCTGAGCTCTTTAAGTTTGATTACCCTGTAAAGTTATTTTCCATACTGATTTTACAGAGATGATTTTTACCTTTTTCTTTAATTAAAAGCCTTCTTTTTAAGAACCTGATTGATTTTTCTTTGTTTTAAGATCCAAGGGGGTTTGGATCTGTATTCACCAGGAATTGGTGAAAGGAAGGAGGGGGGAAGGGTCAATTTCTCCTTGTTTAAGATCCAAGGAGTCTGGATCTGTATTCACCAGGGAATTGGTGAGAGGTTTCTCAAGGCTTCCCAGGGAGGGAATCCATTGGGATGGTGGCAGCGGGACCAAAGCTAAGCTGGTAGTTAAGCTTAGAGGTTTTCATGCAGGCCCCTACATTTGTACCCTAAAGTTCAAAGTAGGGATACAGCCTTGACAGCATCTCAACATTGTCAATGTTAATTTTGTGGTCTGGAAAGAAAGTCCTGGATTGCAGCTTTTTGAACCTTTCCAGACCGTCCTACCTTGATGTTGGTGAAATGCCCCCTGTAATCCACCAGTGCTTGCAACACCATAGAAAAGTATCCCTTTTGGTTTATGCACTCTTCGGCAAGGTGGTCTGGTGCCAAGATGGGGATATGCGTGCCATCTATCACCCCACCGCAATTAGGGAACCCCATTGTGGCAAAACCATCCACTATGTCCTGCACATTTCCCAGACTCACTACCCTTTGTAACAGAAGTCGATTAAGGGCCCTGCACACTTGGAGCAGAGCAGCTCCCGTGGTTGATTTACCTACTTCAAATTGATTCCCCACTGACCAGTAACTGTCTGGCATTGCAAGCTTCCAAATAGTGATCACCACTCGCTTCTCCACTGTCAGAGCAGCTCTCATTTTTGTGTTGCTGAACTGCAGGGCAGGAGAAAGCTCTGCACAAAGTTCCTGGAAGATGGCCTTCCACATTTGAAAGTTCTGCAGTCACTGCTCATCATCCCATACCTGCAAAACGATGAGGTCCCTCCGGTCAGTGCTCATTTCACGGGACCAGAAACGGCGCTCAACAGAGTACAGCTGCTCTGTGACTCCAAGCAGCAACTGTGAATTGTTTTTTTCAATGGCTTGCAGCAGGGCTGCTTGCAGGATATCGCTATGTTCCATGCGGTGGGCCCTACTTCGGTTCTGGAAATACTGCAGGAGAAGGCATGAGGTGTTTGAGATGCTCACAGCAAGAGAGCACAACTGAGAATGCTCCATGCTTCTGGGGTTATGGCGTACGCACAGCAGTTTAAAGGCATGAAAACCACTGGGTTGTTTGCCGTTGATATGAGGGAGGGAGCACAGTGCATCATGGGATGCTGACACAATGTTCCTATTCTCCCCTGTGACAATGTTTTGATCCCATGAGGCATTGTGTGAGCGTGGGAATGGTCCCGCTATTGTGGGGAACTTTCCTGACTTATACACTATTCCTACTTTCACTTTCACTACTAAATGGGTTAGTGAAAGGATCTGAGTCCTCGCTCCCACTTCCTTTACCCAGAGGCCTGCCTGACCTCAAGGGCTCCCATTTCACTCTCCTGTGTGGCAGAGTCCTCGTAACTCCAACAAGGCTGGGCCCAGGATTCTTGGGGGGCTCCACCCCGAACCTTGTCGTGGTCACTTAGGGCAGGGGTAGGGTGTCCCCACCCTGGGGTGCTCTCTCTCCACACTTACTGATCATTACATACAGTTCAAAGCAAATACAATTTATTAAACAGCAATCAATTTTGAAAAAAAGGAGAAAATGGGAAAGGTTAAAGGAAAACACGTCACCCCACTCTGTGGCATGGGGACAGCACAACCAGCATCTCTCAAATGTAAGGGAAGTTCAGTCTGTTCCTCACAAGTCCCAAGCTTCCTTCTCAGGCCCTGGCTGTGCTGCAGGGATGCTGCGGGTCAGACACTTGCTCTGGCGGTGGCCACACGCTCTCAGGCTCTAGGTGGCAGCACCCGTCTGCCCAGCATCGCCCCCACCCCGTCGGGGTTACGATCCCCCTCCAAGTATGGCCTGCAGGGCGTCTTGGCTGGGAGCATCTCCCTGTGCTGGGCCCGTTGCCGAGGGTCCCCCTCATTCTCTCCAACTGCTCACTGCATCCGGCTCTAGACTGCTCCAGCCCCAGCTCCACCACTCTGCCTCAACTCCAGCTCCACTCTACCTTAGAATGACTACTGCTGCTGCTCTGCCTCCAGCTCCTTGGGCTGCTTCTCTGGCTCTGGTTGCTGCAGCTCTGCTCCCAGCACAGGACTGCTCTGTGGGCTGCTTCTGTGACTCTGCTTCCAGCTCTGACCTGCTTCCTGGGCTCCTTTTCTGGCCCCTCTGGCTGGCATAGCTCTGTTCCCCAGCTCAGCTTGGTCCCCTGCTCTCTCCTTAGCTTGGCCCCACTGTGTCTGACCCAGGCAATTCCAGCTCACACAGAGGACGGGAGCCCCCTGGCCTCCTGATTCCCTGATTAGCCTGCCCGCCCTGTCAATCAGGCTGACCTGGAGCTTTGGCCTCTCCCCATTGTTCCTGGGTACTGTCAGTCTCAGGGTCCTGATTTCCGATCGACCCTTCCCCTTTCTTTTGGTACTGGGAGCTAGCCAACCAAAACACCCCACTGAGTTTAAGTAATGGAGACAACAGTCACCTTACAATTGCACAAACTTCCCAAAACACACTGCGGCAAGTTGCACTTTGGGATAGCTATCCACAATGCACTGTTTTGTTCATTGATGCATGCACTGCTAGTGAGGACGCACTCCATTGAGACAATGAGCATTGTGTGGCCACGCATAATCAACTTCATTAATTCGGGGGCTTGGCGTCGAATTAGATAAAGTCGACTTAATTTTGTAGTATACACAAGCCCCCAGAATTCCACAGTGCCTGCCCTGAGCGCTTTGCTCTCTGCTTTGAACTCGGCTGCCCTGAGGGCATGTGCCCCTCCCCTTTGAAATCTCCTGGAAGCTTTGACAATCCTCAGCGTGGAGAGCTCAAAGAGCTGCTGTGGATGCTGCTCCTGGCAGCTGAGGAAGCTTTAGATTAGGAGAACTCAGAGCGAATCACAGAGCTATTAATGTGGAATTGACAGGCAGGCAGAGCAGGCTGCTGCTGTGGGGGTGGGGGTGGGGAACGGGGAGAGACTGCTGTGCTGTGCAGAGCCGGGTGCTGATATGGGGGGCGTCTCCCTCCCTCTGCCTCAGGATTGGTTGCTCAGGCTGCTGTCTGAAGGTAAAGAGAAGCATGCCAACACACTCTCCCCAACACACACACACCCACAACACATACTCTGTCTCTCACATATACACTCCACGAATCTCTCACATGTGTCTCCAGCACACACTCTGTTTCTGTCTCTCCCTCCCCCAACACACACACACTCCCTGTCACACACTCTTCCTCTCCTCCCTCCCACATACACTTCAGTTGAAAAGCGGCTGGCAATCTAATAGGATGCCCATGGAATGATGGGACTGAGAAACCTGCATTATATGATGCTGTACCTGCCCCAGGAGGCATTGCAGACCCTTCCCAAATCACCCTGTGGCCAGGTTCACAGTGGGATAGCTACCAAGTCTGCACTGCTCTCTGTGTTGATGCAAGAGCTGCGAATGTGGATGCGCTTGGCCCACACAAGGAGCGTAGTGTGGACATGCAATGGCAGTTAAATCAAAGTGCTTTAATTAAAGCAACATAACTTTTGTCGATAAAACTGTGTAGACAAGGGCTGAGTGAATGGTACTGCAACCCCATGACCAGGTCACCCACTCACTCAGATTTAGCCTGTACAGACAAACCTGAACAGTGTTGTGACCCCGGGCGTCAACTGGAAATGCCCGGAGCAGGGAGCCAAGTCCAGCCCTGCAGGACAGGTGCTGCCTATGCGGGGTATGTTTTCTTTTTATTTCATTTTACAGGTTGTTTATGGTTTTCTTTTATGTTATTTCACATTTGTAAAAAACACAGGGCTCTACCTAGGAATAGCAATCAGAATGACAGTAAATGAGTGGAAGTGACAGGATTTATTTAGTTATGATTGAAAAGAGGAAAAAACAAACCGCACTTTTAATGATTCTGATATTCTGCCAACAACTCACACATATAACTGTGCATTCTCATAGCCATCGTCTTCACCCTCCATTTACATGCCCTTCTTCTTTCCTATTAGAACACAGGGAAAAATTCCAAAATTGCCTCAATGATTTAGGAACCTAAGTCTCATTTTCTAAAGGGACTTAGGAACTTAGGAGTTTAAGTCTCATTAGAGGTCAGTGGGATGTCACTGCCTAGCAGAGCTGTCCAAGAAACCAAATTTCAGTTCCATGAAAATATTTGAGTTTTCAGGAATTTTTTTCATCCCAAATCAGGGTGAAAAGCCAAAAACTTGATCATCTTCATGGAACTGAAACCCTGTAAACTTTGGTTTCAGAAACACTGTGACGGGATCCCCAGGATGCAGCCTGCAACTGTGGGACTGTTCTGCCCCCTTTACTCACTATTCTGGGCTGCCTCTCACAATGCCTTACTGGTGGCAAGCAGCAAACCCCTCCAGGTGCTGGTACCACTCAGTACAAATGCATGTGGAGCCCCACAACCAGCTAGATGTATGAATGCTCCCAGAGCCACTCATGAATCACAGAGAAAGGCATCAGCCAAATCCGCTCCAAGCTCCCTACCTCAGGAATATACCATCTTGCACTGGTCGAGACCCTTTCTTGAGCAATGCACGTTTATTAATTGGTTTGCAACTTCATCAATGGAAAGTGGACATACACCAGCCGTTGTGACCTGAACAGATTTACCAAGCACTTCAGGCAAAATCACTGGTAAAGATAAAGAGTAAAGCAAATGTATTGATTACAAAAGATGGATTTTAAGTGATAGGCAAAAAGACATATTTAGTTACCAAAGAAAACAAAATAAGTGCACGGTCTAAATCTTAACCCTGTAAGACACTAGGCAGTATTTAGATCAAGCAGTTTTCTCACCTGATTGGATGTTACAATTCATAATACACAGGTTTCTCCCCTGAAACCTGGGGCAGTCTCCTCTGTTGGAGTCTTCAGTCTTCTGAGTGTCCTTGTTGCTTGTAGTGGGGGGAGGAGAAAAGGCAAAGCTGCTAAAGAGAAGGCTGTCCAGTGCCAGCTGCGCTCTAGCTGTAGGAATTATGATACCTATGGACAGATTTCACGATGCATGACAGACACATTACAGTGCAGGGTCAAAGTGAAGGAGCTGTGGAACGCCTACCACAAGGTGTGGGAGGCAAACCGCTGCTCCGGTGCTGCGTCCATGAGCTGCTGGTTCTACAAAGTGCTGGACGCAATACTCAGTGGTGACCCCACCTCCACTGTGAAGGCCACTGTGGATACTTCGGTGGCTTGTGTGCCAGAAAAGAGTGGACCGAGCCAGGAGGACAAAAACTTGGACAAGGATGTGGCGGGGGAGGGGGACCCAGAGGCAGAGGATGGCTCAAAGGTCAGAGATGCATGCAGCCAGGAGCTCTTCTCTGCCTGGAGGAGGCTAGCCAGTCACAGCCGTCGGAGCTTGGCGAAGCACAAAGAGGAGAGGAGGCCTCTGGTAAGTGGCTTTGATTTGGGGAATCATTGAAGCAAGTTGTTGGCAGCAGGATGGTTGCAGAAAGCAGGCTTGTGTCTGTATGATGCATGTACCACTTCACGGGAATCTGCCTCAGAGATCTTCACGAAACTCTCATGGAGATATTGGGCAATCCACTGCCTCAGGTTCTTTGGTAGAGCTGCTTTGTTTCTTGCCCCATTGAAGGTAACTTTTCCACGCCACTCTGCCGTCACTGCGAGGGTGGTGGTGTGGTACCATTGCTGCACACAGGCGAGCTGCATAAGGGCCAAGGTGGAAGCTGCAGTCTAGGAGAAGACCCTCCCTTGATTCCCTGCTCACCCTCAGCAGCGAGATCTCTTCATAGAATCATAGAAGCATAGAAGTTTAGGGTTGGAAGAGACCTCAGGAGGTCATCTAGTCCTACTCCCTGCTCAAAGCAGGACTAACACCAACTAAATTATCCCAGCTAGGGCTTTGTCAAGCCGGGCCTTAAAAACCTCTCAGGATGGTGATTCCACCCCCTCCCTAGGTAACCCATTCCAGTGCTTCACCACCCTCCTAGTGAAATAGTGTTTTCTAATATCCAACCTAGATCTCCCCCATTGCAACTTGAGACCATTGCTCCTTGTTCTGTCATCTGCCACCACTGAGACCAGCCAAGCTCCATCCTCTTTGGAACCCCCCTTCAGGTAGTTGAAGGCTGCTATGAAATCCTCCCTCAGTTCCCTCAGCCTCTCTTCGTAAGGCATGTGACCCAGCCCCCTAACCATTTTCATTGCCCTCCGCTGGACTCTCTCCAATTTGTCCACATATTTTCTGTAGTGGGGCCCCAAAACTGGATGCAATACTCCAGATGTGGCCTCACCAGTGCTGAATAGAGGGGAATAATCATTTCCCTCGATCTGCTGGCAATGCTCCTACTAATGCAACCCAATCTTCCATAATGAACACAACCTGTGGAAAATGTGGAGATAGAATTGATTATAAGCCCCCCCCCCAACGCTGGCTCCCCCCAAGAGCCACGTGTCCAGTGTACAGTACAGTCCTGGAACACTGATTTCCCCTGCCCCTGCGGTTACTCACCATTTTGGGGGTCTTATGGCTCATGTGTGCTTGCCTGGGGTCAGCCAGTTAGTGACAGGTATGTGAATAGTGGTTGTGTTTTAAATCACTGAATCAGTGGTCTCTGTGTTGCAAACAATACTGCTTCTGTAAAATGTTGCATTTTGATTTCACAGATATGACCTTGGGAGCCCAGCCTCCCTCTTTGTTATCATTGACTGAATGGCTGCGCAGAATTGGAAAGCGGCCACGAAGAACTAAAGAGCACTTTCTGCGTGATGTAATGATGCACTCCATGGCTGAAAAACAAGAATTGAAGGAGTGGCAGGACAGCGAGAAGAGGGACCGAAAGGAGAACACGGCGTGACAGAATGAAACCACGGAGCAGCTCTTAAACATTATGGAGCACTGCAAACCGAGCAGCTCCGTGTCTGCCCTCCCCTGCAGCCACTGTCGCAAAACTCTTTCCCATGCGCCCCCCAGACACCGCCAACACACTCTTATCAACCTCCTGGCTCCAGTCTGTACCCGCTGCATTCCACTCCTGCCCCATCACAGTCCAGCCCTGCGGACTCCCAGTACCCACTGCACTCAACACCCATTCCTCTACACTTTAGCCCTGCTGAAGTACAGTACCCACTGCACTATACTCCAAAGGACAAGGTTGCATATGATACCTGGACAAACACAAATCTGTAACCTTCCTGGGACCCTACCTCCTCCAGGGACCCTCCCTTCCCCCATTCCTCATAGTGCTGATGTGGTTTTTTTGTTTGTCTCTCTTCTTCTGTTGTTGTTTTTAAATAAAAAACTGTTTTAGTTTGAGAGCAATCTTTATTCCATTAATTGAAATCAAACAGAGCCCTGCAAAGCAACAGGCAATTTTCTTAAACCTTCACAGTGCATCGTCTACACCAATCACAATCACCTCCTAGCATTACAAGTACTGCATTCCTGAGCATAGCAACAAATTGCTGCCTCAACGCATCCCTGATCCTTATGGGCCCGCACTGCGCCCCTCTAAAAGCCCTGGTCTCTGGATGTTCCAATTCAGCCTCCAGGTCCTGAGACTCAGCGGTCCAGCCCTTAGTGAAGCTTTCACCCTCCCTTTCCCAAATATTATGGAGAGTAGAGCACGCGGCTATAAGCATAGGAATATTGACATCAGCCAGGTCCAGCCTCCCGTATAGGCAGCACCAGCAGGCCTTTAAACGGCCAGAAGCACACTCAACAGTCATACTGCACTTGCTCAGCCTGTTGTTGAACTGCTCCTTGCTGCTGTCACGGTTCCCCGTGTATGCCTTCTGTCAAGGTTCCTTCCCCACTCTGAACTTTAGGGTACAGATGTTGGGGACCTGCATGAGAAGCTCTAAGCTCAATTAACAGCTTAGATCTGGTCTGGCTGCCACCATTCCCAAGCACTAATTCCCTTCCCTGGGTAGCCTTGAGAGACTCTTCACCAATTCCCTAGTGAACACTGATCCAAGACCCCTTGGATCTTAAAACAAAGAGAAATTAACCATCCCCCCTCCTTTCTCCCACCAACTTCTGGTGGATCCAGATCCAACCCCCTTGGATCTAAAAAAAACAAGGAAAAATCAATCAGGTATGAAGAAAAAGGGTTTTAATTAAAGAAAAGAAAAGAAAAAGAAAACCCTCTGGGAGAGATTAGCATACCAGCTACTCTCACAGACAAGAGATTCCAAACACAGAGGATGTTCCCCTGGGCAAAAACTTAGTCAAAAAATACCCAAATACCCAATTTGATTATTCCTCTAATTGCACAAGACAGATTACAAAGAAATAAACATAAACCTATTTATTTCCTTCACTAATACTCACTACTTAATAAGAGGCTGAATTCTGGAGCCTTCCCACTCCGGTCAAAAGTGAAACTGACCCAGACAAAGGGAACTTCCCTCCTTCCCTTTGAACCATCTTGTCCTCCCATTGGTTCCTCTGGTCAGGTGTCAGCTAGGCTAGGTGAACTTCTTAACCCTTTACAGGTAAAAGAGGCATTAACCCTTAACTATCTGTTTATGACACCTTCATAAGCCATGACATCACAATGGGCATTTCGACTTCCCCTATGGTGATCTTCTGGTTTGGGAAGAAAGTCCCTGCTTGCAGCTTCCTGAACAGGCCAGTGTTCCGAAAGATGCGTGCATCATGCACCTTTTCGGACCAGCCTGCATTAATGGCCATGAAATGCCCACAGTGATCCACAAGCACCTGGAGAACCATAGAGAAATACCCTTTCCGTTTAATGTACTAGGTGGCTAGGTGGTCTGGTGCCAGAATTGGAATATGTGTGCTATCTGTCACCCCTCCACAGTTAGGGAAGCCCATTTGTGCAAAGCCATCCACAACATCATGCTCATTGCCCAGAGTCATGGTCTTTCACAGCAGGATGCGAGTAATGGCCCTGCACACTTCTGTCAACATGAGTCCAACAGTCGACTTTGCCACTCCGAACTGGTTAGCAACAGATCAGTAGCAGTTTGGAGTAGCCAGCTTCCACAGTGCAATCATAATGCACTTCTCCAATGGCAGGACAGCTCTCATTCTCGTTTCCTTGAGCAGCAGGGCTGGGGTGAGCTCATCACACAGTCCCATGAATGTGGCTTTCCTAATCAGAAAGTTCTGCAGTCACTGCTTGTCATCCCAGATGTGCATGACGATGTGATCCCACCACTCAGTGCGTGTTTCCCGAGCCCAGAAGCAGCGTTCCACTGTGGTCGTAGCTAATATGCGTGGTGAGATCAATGTCACACTCCTCTTGCCTTTGTAGTTTAAGGAATAACTCCACTGCCACTCATGGTATGTTAGTGAGAGTGAGCAACATATTGGTCAACAGTGTGGGATCCATTCCTGCAGACCGAAGAGGCAGAGTACGCACTGCACAAACCGTTGAAATATGGTGCCAAATGCGGACGGAAGCACAGGGATTGCTGGGATGCGATGCAATGCATCACGGGACATTGGGACAGGACCCAGGATGCCCTGCGACCCCCTCCGCCTTCCCACAACTCTTAGCGGCAGAAGAGGAAGAGATGCTCTGTGGGATAGCTGCTCAGAGTGCACCACTCTGAATACTGATGCAAGTGCCACTACTGTGAACATGCTATTGCGCAGGCAGCTGACAGTGTGAACACACAACACCTGTTTCCCGTCAGCGCTCTTTGAGCGGTGATGTAACTGCTGACAATGTAACTCTGCCAGTGTAGACATACCCTCAGTTGCACAAGACCACACCAGGGGAATTGCCCAGCCTAGTGACTCAGCAAAGCCCACCATGTCTGGGTAAGTGTCTTCTAGGCACATGGCCTAAGGATATAAAATAGGAGACTGTGGCAGCATACTTTTGCCTTTCTCATCCCCCACCTATGCTGGAAGCAAGTGGAATGCCAAGAAGACGAAGGTCATCTGAGGAGACTGGTCCAGGCTTAAGGGGAAGCCTGTGTATTAAGAACTGTAACATCCAGTGGAGGAGAAAATTGCTGATGTAAATACTGCCTAGTGTAATAAGGTTTAAGATTTAGATTGTATGTTTATCTTTTATTTTCTTTGGTAACTTACTTTTATCTTTTATGCCTACCACTTATAATGACTTAAAACCTATCTTTCTGTAGCTAATTAATCTGTTTTATACTTTTCTTAAAACAGTGTATTTTGCTTGAAGTGCTTGGGAAATCTCAGCTCAGTTTACATGGTTGGTTCATGTCCTCTCCACACTGAGGAAGGGATGGACTGGGTAATAAAGTTACACTGGTCAGGCTTCTGACCAGGACAAGATGGTATAGAATCATAGAATCATAGAAGATTAGGGTTGGAAGAGACCTCAGGATGTCATCTAGTCCAACCCCCTGCTCAACGCAGGACCAACCCCAACTAGTCCAGGGGTGCAAGGCTGGGGAGCTGGTGGGAACTCGCTGGAGCCGCTGTATTGTTAGTTCATGAGTGTGCTGGGAGAAGCATTCATATAACTCAGTTGGGTAAGTCCCTACATGTGGATATCTGTGTAAGTGGAGCACCGGCCAGAGGTTTTATTCCTGGGAGATTCTGCACCAAAAAATTAAAAATTCTGCACACAATATTTTAAAAATCTGCAAAATTCTGCATATTTTAGTTGTCAAAATAACACAACATAAACACACCAGTTTCAATTATTTTGGTGATTTATTTCAACATACCTGTCAGCAAGTATGTCTGTAACAATACAGACAAAAAAAAAGATTCAGGAATATTTTTTTTGACAAATAGAGTCCTTATTAGGCATATTAATACAGAACTCTGAGTAATTCATTTAAACTATAGAAACCTATATCCCACACCCCTCAGAAGCAATGCAAAGGCTTGTGGTAGTTAGGGGTAATGGAGGAGCTGAGGGAGAGGGAAGGAGTCTGGGAGTGAATCTGGAGGGTTGTTGAGTGTGTGTGGGAGAAGTATGGAACAGTTTCTTTTTGGGGGGATCTTTAGGGAGTTGGGGAGCCTCTCCCATGCAGGCCTTGGTGGACCCGAGCCTCTCCCTTTCAGTCAGGCACATCTGTCATTGTACCCATGTGGCCCAGAGCCTCCTACCACCTGCGCCCATGTGGCTCACAGCCCTCCCTCCCATTCAGCCCCTAGCTCAATGCTGTCATAGAATCATAGAATCATAGAATAGTGCTGTCACTAGCTCCTGAGCCCATGCCCCAGTCTGTCCCCTGCACTAGCCCTTCTGAACACCTGTCTGTGACCCGCTCAGCAGCCCCTTTGTACTCCACTATGCCTTAACCTGGCTCCACCTGCAGGCTTCTGTAAGGAATGCAGCTGGCTGTTAGCTGTTTCAGCTGGTCAGCCAGCTGTTCTAGTGCCACAGCGGCCGCCTCTGGTGGGCACAAGAGGGAACTGCAGCACTTCTTGGGCAGAATGTATTTTCTGTGGGAAGGCACAATCTCCCCTGGCATGTCTACTGAGGGGAACGAAGAGGTATGGAAAAGTTAATATTTGGTTTACTCAAACATCTAATCTCAAAGGGAAAGTCCTGGAAAGGGAAGAACCTTCTAATCCTAAAACAAATCTCTCTGTTTGTTGGGTGAATGCCATGTTAACTGTGAAGATATAACTCACTAATTCTAGAAATAGTTTATGGCCTAGATTGTCAGGACTGCCTAAGTGTTTTAAACACAGAGTTCCCATCCAATTCGCTTAGGCATCTTTGAAAATCTCAGCAGAGTTAGCTGATGCTACATTTTTCTCCAACCAAACCTCCTGATGCCTTCAATAGCAACCACATATGTACCCAGTCCCCATCCAATAACATCAGATAATCAGTTTGAGTAATATTTTAAAACATGTCTAAGTGATTTAGAAGCCTAAATCCAATTTTTTCAAAAGTGTCTTAGTTCCTATGGCTTAGCAGCCTGAATCCCACAGAATGTCAGTGGGACCTATGCTCCTAAGTCACTTTTGAAATTCACTTAAGTGCTTTTGAAAATGTTACCCTTAGCTCAGGGGTGGGCAAACTTTTTGGCCCAAGGGCCACATCTGGGTGGGGAAATTGCATGAATGTAGGGCTGGGGCAGGGGGTTGGCATGCGGGAGGGAGTGTGGGGCATGGGAGGGGGTATGGTATGCAGAAAGGGGCTCAGGGCAAGGGATTGGGGGCTCCGGGCAGAGGGTTAGGGTGCAGGAGGGGTACAGGGTGCAGCAGGGGGCTCAGGGCAGGGGGTTGGGGGTTCAGGCCAGGGGGCTGGGGTGCAGAAGGGGGTTCAGAGTGCAGAAGGGCGCTCAGGGCAGGGGGTTGGTGTGCAGAAGGGGTTGTGGAGTGCGGGAGGGGTGCGGGGTGTGGGCTCCGGCCTGGCGTCGCTTACCTTGAGCAGCTCCAGGGTGGCAGCAGTACGCAGCAGGGCTAAGGCCAGCTCCCTGCCTGCCCTGACCATGCATCGCTCCCGGAAGCGGCCGGCACCACGTCCCTGAGGCCCCTGGGGGGGCAGAGGGCTCTGCGTTCTGCCATCGCCTGTGGGTAGCATCCCCGAAGCTCCCATTGGCCGCGGTTCCCCGTTCCCGGCCAATGGGAGCTGCGGGGGGCGATGCCTGCAGGCAAGGGCAGTACACGGAGCCCTCTGCCCCCCCTTCTCCCAGGGGCCACAGGGACATGGTGCCGGCCACTTCCAGGAGCGGCGCGGGGCCAGGCCAGGGAGCCTGCCTTATCCCCGCTGTGCCACGGGGGCAATCCCACGGGCTGGATCCAAAGCCCTGACAGGCCATAGTTTGCCCACCCCTGCCTTAGCTGAAGGCCTCTTGGTCAGTCATTTCTGAAAAAAGCAAATGCAGGTTGTTGCTCAGCCAAAATGCAGGTGCAACAAGATGCTTTACATATTTAGGCAGGGATTTTAAAAGGGTATAATGCACACAATAAGCACCCAACTCCCACTAAATTGCTGTGAGAATTTGGCACCTAATTCCTATAGGCTCCTTGGAAAAGCCCTGAGCAATCAAGAGTTGAGGCCAGAGACCTGAGATTATAAAAGTGCAAGTGGTTTCTTCCCAAATTCTTAAAAAGTTTCAGGCTCACATGGATCTTCAGTGCCACAGAAATTATACAAGTGAGATAATCTTGTACCAGAACTACATGCCCCTTATTGGTCTACTGGAGTGTATGATAGCCAATAGGACAGTATTGATTCTATCCTACAGAGGACAGTGTTATACATTCATGCTAGCCAGTTCATTTTCACACTTGGGTACTGTCAATATAATCTTTTCATTTGTGTGTCAAAGTCCATGACAGGAGCTGGCTCCTACAGCTTGAGGAGAAAAGAGCCCGTAGGAAGCAAGCAGCTCCCAACCAAGATACATACATTTGCAATAACTGCCAAAGATCATGCAAATATCGGATTGGCCTATTCAGTCATGAGACATTGCAAGCCATCTACATCATAGGCTTCAATTCCCAACATCTCTAGCAGACGAAAGGATGCCAACTTCCAGTATAATATATTCTGCAACTTGATTCCAAAAACTGTGCTTTTTCAGCATGAAGTTTTTTTTTTAATATTCTGCCACTTCTTCACCTGAAGGAAATGTTTGTTCCAGCCTTTGCGAAAGAATAAAACTATCCATTTATTTCTGAATGCAAAACAAACTAGAAGATTGTTATTCCCCAGCCTCTTCTAGCATAATTAGTTCCCTAAATGTTTAATAAGGTCTCATTCCAATTTATCACCAACTGAGTAATTGTGTGTCTCCACAGCTTTGTTCTTCATAATGTCAAATATTTGTCTCACATAATTGCATTATTAAAAATATGTTTCTTTTTTGTTCTGTTTTGTTTGTAATTAATCTCTGGGGGAAATATTGTAGATAGGGATGAAATCCCATTGCTTAACTCTTTGAAGGAGACTTGTCTAAATTGAAGACTGACTCTGATATAGGGATAGACATTGCTTGGCTTAAATTGTTAATTCCAAATTTATCGATTCTTATGTGCTTAAACAGTATTTTTTTAACTGAAATCACTCGTTTAATAATTATTACTGTCCATTTGCCATTTCCTATGATCAACTGCCACATAGAGATCATTAGAAAGGATATATCAGATACTGGCCATATTAATCTTGGCTGCTCTCTACTAACCGTTATACATGTAACTCTTCTGCCCCTCTGAGTTGTCAGCAACAAGGGCCGGGTTCAGTGTCTAGGGGTTCCGTTTCAATAACACAATGCAAAACCTGCTCGAGCCCCCACCCAGTGACCTGGGACAATTACATACCACCTCCTGGGCACCTCTAGGAGGCAATACTTCCCCTCTCACAGGAACGGAGTCTGAGTATAGCAAAAGCCTTTTAATAAAGGAGGGAAACAATGCGGCATTATGTTGGGGAAACACCACAAACAGGATTCATAACACAAACCATGAGCAAAAGACCCACCTCCAAGTAAGTTTGGCAGTGTCCTTTTCCCCTCAGGGTCTTAAGTCCAATCACCCCAAAGTCCAACAACCCAAAAGTCTCTGTCCCTGGTCAGTGCCGCCCCAGAGTTCAAAAGTTTATCTGCAGCGTTTTAGCTCCCCAGCCTGGGTGGAAATGGGGGGGCACATGGGGTGTTAAGGGGCACCTTACGTGGTCCGAGGCTGACTGCCCCGCCTCTCCGTGCAGTTCTGCTGCAGCCTTCATCACAAACGGCTTCACTCTACCAGCTGCTTCGCTCCTCCAGCCGTCCCATGAGCCGCTGCAGCCGTCCCCGCAAACTGCTCCGCTCTGCTCTGCTCCGCTCGCTGTAACGTGAGCCGCTCCAACTGTCCCACAAACTGCTTCGCTCTGCCAGCCGCTCCACTCCACCAACCGTCCCATGAACCGCTCAGCTCCATTCTGCTCCGCTCCCTGTTTCGTGGGCCGCTCCAACCGTCCCGCAAACTGCTCCGCTCTGCCAGCCGCTTAGCAATATAGCTTCAGGCTCCCCCACAACTTAACACAGCTCTCAGTGATCTCAGCTCAGTAATTTTAGCTCTTTTAGAGATTTCAGCTCTTAGCGATTTCAGCTTGTAGTAGGGGAGCCCCAGTGCTGGTGCACCATTGGCCCAAAGTGAATTCAGCTCAGCAGCCTCTAGCTAGACTTCTAATGGAATCAAAATTAGCTCTGCTATTCAACAGTGGAGAGAGGAGGCAGTACAATTGGTGTTCCAGGCCCTCAAAAAGGGGCCCATACCACCAGGTACACATACCTGTCCCCAACCTCTCTCAATCCACTGGGTTTTGGAACCCATGTCCCTTGTCTAGCGAGTGCTACTTAGGTGATGGTGAGACCCTCTGTCATAAAACAGTTTCATTGTCCTTGATTCACATAATCAGGGTAATAACACTTTATTCCTCCTGCCCCAATAACAGAGAAACTGGGGATCCCACAGCTGCCAAGTGACCATTTTGGGCTGCCATGGGCTCATGCTAGGCGGGATGGGTGTGCCTATGCAAACAATATCAGCCCCTGAAGTTATTTTCCACACTCGCCATAATTCAACACCAGATGTCAGGGTAGAGCTCATCCCGACTCTGCTTACATACAGTATAATCACCCCTTTCCCACCCTTCACCCTCTGCTGCTCCCTGGTGCCCATTCGACAGTATAGCTGCCCAGGGGTGCTGGAACAATTTTTATAGTGAGGGTGCTGAGAGCCATTGAAACTGTAAACACTGTATATAATGGAAACCTCTCTAAGCCAGGGGGCGCATCAGCACCCCCAGCACCCCTAGTTCCAGCACCTATGTAGCTGCCCCTTCCCATCCGTCACTCTCTGCTGCCCCATTATACAGTATAGCTGGCTGCCCCTTTTCTCATATTTTTACCTTCTATTGTTTTCCTAGTGACTCTAAAAGACTGTGGGGAGGGGTATTTCAAAAGCGACTTAGAAGCCTAAACCCTTTTTCATAAGTGACATAGGCACAAAGGAGCCTAAGTCATAGAATCATAGAAGATTAGGGTTGGAAGAGGGTGTATTTCACTAGGAGGGTGGTGAAACACTGGAATGGGTTACCTAAGAAGGTGGTGGAATCTCCATCCTTAGAGGTTTTTAAGGCCTGGCTTGACAAAGCCCTGGCTGGGATGTTTTAGTTGGGGATTGGTCCTGCTTTGAGCAGGGGGTTGGACTAAATGACCTCCTGAGGTCTCTTCCAACCCTAATCTTCTATGATTCTATGATTAGCATCCTGAGTCAAATGCTAATGAAGAGCTTGCAGAGACTGATAAAGTTTGCAGATAACACAAAAATTGGAGGCACGGTAAATAATAAAGAGGACAGGCCACTGATTCAGAGCAAACTGGGTCACTTGGTTAAACTTGGCATATGCAAACAATATGCATTTTAATATGTCCAAATGTAAACACATATGTCTAGGAACGAAGAATGTAGGCCATACTTACAGGATGGAGGTAGGGGTCTCTATCCTGGGAAGCAATGACTCTGAAGAAGATTTGGGGGTTTTGGTCGATAATTAGCTGAATATGAGCACCCAATGTGACACTGTGGACAAAAGAACTAATGTGATCCTTGGCTGCACAGTATCATAGAATCGTAGGACTGAAAGGGACCTCAAGAGGTCATCTAGTCCTGTCCCCTGCACTCAAAGCAGAGGTAAATATTATCTAGACCATCCCTGACAGGTGTTTGTCTAACCTGCTCTTAAAAATCTCCACAGATGGAGATTCCACAACCTCCCTAGGCAATTATTCCAGTGTTTAACTATCCTGACAGGAAGGTTTTCCTAAAGGCCAACCTAAACCTCCCTCGCTGCAATTGCTTCTTGTCCTACCCTCATAGGTTAATGAGAACAATTTTTCTCTCTCCTCCCTGTAACAACCTTCTATGTACTTGAAAACTGTTATCATGTCCCCCTCGGTCTCCTCTTCTCCAGACTAAACAAACACATTTTTTTCAATCTTCCCTCATCGGTCATGTTTTCTATATCTTTAATCATTTTTGTTGCGCTTCTCTGAACCTTTTCCAATTTGTCTACATCTTTCCTGAAATGTGTCGCCCAGAACTGGACATAACACTCTAGTTGAGGCCTTATCAGCAAGGAGTAGAGCAGAAGAATTACTTCTTGTGTCTTGCTTACAACACTCTTGCTAATACATCCCAGAATGATGTTTGTTTGTTTTGGGTTTTTTTGCAACAGTGTTAAACTGTTCACTCATATTTAGGTGGTATTCCACTATGACCCCGATCCCTTTCCTCAGTACTCATTCCTAGGCAGTCATTTCCCATTTTGTATGTGTGCAACTGATTGTTCCTTCCTAAGTGGAGTACTTTGCATTTGTACTTATTGAATTCCATTCTATTTATGTCAGACCATTTCTCCAGTTTGACAAGATCAGTTTGAATTTTAATCCTGTCCTCCAAAGCACTTGCAACCCCTCCCAGCTTGGTATCAACTGCAAACTTTATAAGTGTACTCTCTATGCCATTATCTAAATCATTGATGAAGATATTGAACAGAACTTGACCCAGAACCTGTGGGACCCCACTTGATATTCCCTTCCAACTTGACTGTGAACCACTGATAACTACCCTCTGGGAATGGTTTTCCACCAGTTATGCACCCACCTTAACCTAGCTCCATCTAGGTTGCATGAACAGGGAAATCTTCAGTAGGAGTAGATAGGTTAATTTACCTCTGTATTTAGAACTGCTGGAATTCGGTATTCAGTTCTGGTGTCTGTGATTCCAGAAGGATGATACATTGGAGAGAGTTCAGAGAAGATTGGTGAGAATGATTAAAGGATTAGAAAACCTGCCTTATAATAGTAGTCTCAAAGAGCTCAATCTATTTAGTTAAGAAAGGTTAAGGGGTGACTTGACCATACAGTCTAATATTTACATGGGGAACAAATATTTAATAATGTGCTCTTCAATATAGAAGAGAAATTCTAGCACAGTCCAATGGCTGGAAGTTGAAGCAAGACAAATTCAGACTGGAAATAAGGCATACATTTTTGACAGTGAGAGTAATTGACCATTGGAACAATTTACTAAGGGCCATGGTGGATTCTCCATCACTGACAATTTTTAAATCAAGATTGGATTTTTTTTTAAAGCCTGTTCTAGCAATTACTTTGGAGAAGTTCTATGGCCTGTGTTATTCAGCAGAGAAGACTAGATGATCAGAATGGCTCCTTCTGGCCTTGGAATGTATGAAAATCTATGAGACTTCCACAGGAAATTAACAGGAAGAGGTAAACAGGTTGGGGGGACACCCTGTTTTCAGGTGAAGGTTAAATATCTGGTCTGCTGTATCCGGGCGCTCAGAGAGATGCTCTGGCATCCTTCAATCTGTGAAGACAAGCTGTGAGTTGGCTTTGATCTTATGAAAGGGGGATCTCAGCCACCCTGGTTGAAAATGTTGGGAAAAGGACTTGGTGTAAGCTATCCCATAGGAATCTGGGAAATGCCTTATGAGTTAAGTTTAGTCTCTAGGAAATATGTTATTTTATTTTATATGTAACCATTTGTTTCCACTATTCTGACTTTTAAACCTCTGTTCTTTGATAATAAACTTATTCTTGTTTTCACTAGACATGTATCTAAGTGTTGCGTGTTAAGTAGAATGGGTATCCTGAGTTGAATTTTGTAGGCTTCTGGGTACCATTCCTTTGGGAGCAGTGAATCTGAGCGTTCTGTGAGTGGCCAGTGAAACAGGGGCTGGGCACTCCAGAAGGACGCTCAGAGGGCACAGGGGTTGGCATGTGCCTACTGTTACCCTGTACAGAGAAAGCGGGGCCTGCAGAGGCCTACAGGGGAGTACTTGCATTGCTAAGGCTGGTGGAGTCAGGGAGCTGACCCGCAGCAGGCACACACATGCTGATGCTAAGGGCAGGTGATAGCGAGGTGCCTCACAACCCTGTCAGGGAAGCATCTATTCAGGCACCTAGTGGGGTTTTAAAAAGTCCTTCAGCAGCTAAAAATTCACTGATTTCACTGCTTATGAAAAACATGAGATTGGCTCAGAAATAATGAGATTGTTTTAAATTCATTTTGTGTTAATTTGATTTCCTTCTGGTTTTTGAGTCTTTAATGCTGTTTGGTTAGATGTTTGGCTGCATGTGTGTATTCTCCCTATGTGCTGCCCCAGCTCTGCATAGACAGCTGGCACAGAAGACCTTGTGCGAATCACCCAATGACTACAAGATCCGTTAAGGTACAAAGGTACCAGGCCAGGTTTATTGTTGACGAAGCACAGTAATAGCACCTGTCAGACTCTACGAGCATGCTAAGACATGTATGCCTGTGACAATTGATGCAGCTCAGTGAATGGTGGGATGTTCCATTCCCCCCTCAGCTGGACCAATACACACACTCTCAGAGACACCTCTTTATACCCTGATACAAAAAAGTTACATAATGCCCCCCTGACATAGTTATTGCTCCCTGACATGGCTAGTTATCACCCATCTCCTTGTATATGTTGGTTCGATTAAAACATCTCTATTCATCACACTGTCATCCTGACCTTATCTTTTAGGAGGGGTCAATGTGTTCCTGTTATCTTGATATCAGGATGTTCTGGTACCGCTCTTTTGGAATGTGTTTGTGTGAGTACTCTGTACCTAGAACTTCTTAGGAATGTGTAAAAACAGCAGAGAGTCCTGTGTCACCTTTAAGACTAACTGTTATTCTTAAAGGTGCCACAGGACTCTCTGTTGCTTTTTACAGATCCAGACTAACACGGCTACCCCTCTGATACTTGACACCTTAGGAATGTGTGTTTCTGCAATATTAGCCTTGTTCTTGACAGATTCTGTGAACTTGCAAGCAGGCAGAGCCTGACGTTTGCTCACAGCCTGACTTTTGCTAACTTTGCTTTTAGAGTTGCTAACTGCCTAATCACACAAACCCAAACACCCTTGCCCTGCCCCTTTCCCCGCCCCTTCTCTGAGGCCCTGCCCCCACTCACTCCAGCACCCCTCCCTCCATTACTTGCTCTCCCACACCTTCTTGTCCTACCCTCATAGGTTAATGAGAACAATTTTTCTCTCTCCTCCCTGTAACAACCTTCTATGTACTTGAAAACTGTTATCATGTCCCCCTCGGTCTCCTCTTCTCCAGACTAAACAAACACATTTTTTTCAATCTTGTGGGAGGTGGCTCTAGGCTGAGCCCGGGACAGGGGTTTTGGGTGCAGGAGGGGGTGTGGGAGGGGGTGCAGGCTCCAGGAGGCAGTTTGGGTGCAGGAGGGGGTTCCAGGCTGAGCCTGGGGCAGGGGGTTGGGGTGTGGGAGGGGGTGAGGGATGCAGACTCTGGGAGGGAATTTGAGTGTGGGAGGGGGCTCAGTAGGGTTACCAACTTTCTAATCACACAAAACTGAACACCCCTGCCCCACCCCCTGCCTTTTCCCTTTCCCAAGTCACCACCCCTCCCTTCTCTAAGGCCCCACCCCTGATCATTCCATCCCACCTCCCTCTGTCACTCGCTCTCAATGAACCTCACTCACTTTCACAGGGCTGGGGCAGGGAGTTGGCGTGTGGGAGAGGAGTGAGGGCTCTGGATGGGGGGTGCAGGCTCTGGGGTGGGGCCAGGGATGAGGGGTTTGGGGTACAGGAGGGGGCTATGGGCTGGGGCAGGGGTTGGGGTGTGTGTGTGGATGCAGGGTGCAGGCTCCGGGAGGGAGTTTGGGTGCAGGGAAGTGAGGGCTCCATCTGGAGGTGCGGTGGGTGAGGGCTCTGTCTGGGGGTGTGGGCTCTGGGGTGGGTCCAGGATGAGGGGTTTGGGGTGCAGGAGTGGGCTCTGCACTGGGGCAGCGGGTTGGGGTGCGGGTGGTGAGGGCTCCAGCTGGGGGTGCGGGCTCCAGTTTAGGGATGGGGATGAAGGGTTTGGGGTGCAGGAGGGGACTACAGGCTAGGGCAGGGGTTTGGGGTTTGGGGGGTGTGACATTGACATGAACTGTGATTGTATAAATCATTGTTGCAACCAGGGTCTTATGGTTGCACCAGGTCTTGTACAGAGGAGGTCAAGTGGGGTGTCTATGGAAAGGTTGTAGTTTGCTGGTTATGATTATGCTATCTGTATGTGTGTATCATTTTTGTATTTGAAGTTATGAATATTGGCTATGCACTTTTATCTCAATGTGTTTGATTCTAAGTAACCCCAGGGAAGCTTTTTGGTCAGCTTCTTGAGAAAGA
Source organism: Glyptemys insculpta (assembly GCA_032172135.1). NCBI lineage: Eukaryota > Metazoa > Chordata > Testudines > Emydidae > Glyptemys > Glyptemys insculpta. The sequence continues at coordinate 46,624,527 of JAVMKA010000015.1, read as the reverse complement.
ACTATTCTCAGTAAGTGCCCAGTCAAGAAACACTTAACTGAAAATGGACTTTGGGAGACCCCAATCCACATCTGAGCTTTCCTGGGAACGTTCAAAGTAATATGTAAATAATAGCGTCGGCCTGCAAAAAGCTGAATCATTCATGGACATGTGACTTGCCCAGGTAGCTACAAACTCCATTTTGTTGCTGTCACTTTGCACAGAAGAACAAAGGGGTTTCCGCCCACAAGTGTGAGAATATAAAAGGCCCTGGAAGCCTCTCCATTTTGCCTTCAGCTGGCTCAAGAGATGGCCTCTCCACCCCCAAGAGATGCCTGAAAGAAACTGGAACAAAGGACAGTAACTATGGGGATGTGAGTGATTGCTGGACCCAGACTAGGAAGGAGTCCAGTCTGTGAAAGAAACTCATTGGAACATCTCTGGGGGTGAGATTTCATCTGTAATCAGTTTCTTAATGTATTAGGCTTAGACTTGCGTGTTTTGTTTTATTTAGCTTGTTAACTTACTTTGTTCTGTCTGTTATTACTTGGAACCTCTTAAATCCTACTTTTTATATTTAATAAAATCACTTTTGCTTATTAATTAACCCAGAGTAAGTAATTAATACCTGGGGGAGCAAACAGCTGTGCATATCTGTCTATCAGTGTTATAGAGGGCAGACAATTTATGAGTTTACCCTGTATAAGCTTTATACAGAGTAAAACGGATGTATTCGGAGTTTAGGTTCCCAGAAAGACAGAATATTGGGTGCTGGGAAAGTCCCTGTTAACTGAGAAACCACTGGGCTAAGTGAATCTTAATTTCTGTGAACTGAAGGGTGCGTGCCCAGCCTCTTGGTCTGAGCTGGAGCAGACTGGTGCATCTAGCTCAGCAAGATGGGAGTGGAGGGAAGCCTTTTCTGGCAGCGGGGTTTGTTCTCAGTTGTATCCCATCACATCTAGTGACAGTCTTGAGGGAGTTTCTGTGACCCAACCCATCACAGGGGGGGTGAGGGCTCCGGCTGGGGGTGCAGGCTCTGGGGTGGGGCCATTGATGAGGGGTTTGCGGGATCCAGGAGGGAGTTTGGATGCTGAAGGGGACTCCAGGCTGGGGCAGGGGATTGGGGTGTGGGAGAGGATTTGGGGTGCGGGGTCCCGGAGACACTTACCACGGCTCCCAAGAAGTGGCTGACAGGTCCCTGTGGCCCTTAGGCCCATGGGCGGCCAGGGAGGCTCTGCGCACTGCCCTCGCACCCGCAGGCGCCACCCCTGCAACTCCCATTGGTTGTGGTTCTCAGCCAATGGGAGCTGCAGAGCTAGCACTTGGGCGGGGGCAGAGTGTGGAGCCTCCCTGGCCGCCCATGCACCTAAGGGCCTCAGGGACCTGGTGGCCACTTCCAGGAGCTGCATGGAACCAGGGCAGGACTTTTAACAGCCTGGTTGGCAGTGCTGACTGGAGTCCCTTTTCAACCAGGTGTTCTGGTTGAAAACTAGATGCCCGGCAACCCTAGGGCTCAGGGCTGTGGCAGGGGATTGGGGTGCAGGATAGGGTGCGGGGTTCAGGCTCTGGAAGGGAGTTTAAGTGCAGGAAGGGGCTAGGGCAGGGTGTTGGGGTGTGGGAGAGGGTTCGGGGTGCAGGCTCCAGCCAGACGGCACTTACCTCGGGTAGCTCTCAGAAGCAGCAGCATGGCCAACACAGTGGCATAGTTAGGATATGAAAATTGGGTGGGCCCGGCTTTCGGGTGGGCAGTCAATGATGGGGAGGCCACCTTCCCCTACAGGGATTATGGTTTTGTGGGGCCTGGGCCAGGACAAGTGGGGGTACCTCCCCACCCCTTCCACCTGCAGTCCCCATGTGCTTCTGCCAGGGAAATGGGGTTGGGGCACAGGGGCTTGCCCTGGTTTGTCCGCTCGCTAGGGAGCAGAGTCTGGGTGTGGTGGCTTGCCCCGCTCTACCCATCCACCAGGGAGTAGAGTCTGGGCATGGGGGTTTCTCCCGCTCTGCTCGCCCACCAGGGAGCGGGGTCCAGGCATGGAGGCTTGTCCCGCTCCTCCCACCCACTAGGGAGTCGGGTCCGGGTGCGATTTGGGTGGGCATGGATGGTAAATGGCTATGCCCCTGGTCTGACAGTGACTCTTAGGCTCAGGGGCAGTGAGGAGGCTTTGTGCACTGCTCCTGACTGCAGGCACCACCCCCGCAGCTCTCATTGGCTATGGTTCCCCATTCCTGGACAACGGGAGCTGTGGACTTGGTGCTCAGGGTGGGGGCAGTGCACGGAGACCCTCTGGCCACGCCTCTTCCTAGGAGCCACTGCCAGACATGCCGACTGCTTCCGGGAGTGGCACAGAGCTAGGGCAGGTGGGGAGCCTGCCTTAGCCCTGCTGCACTGCTGGACTTTTATCGGCCTAAAATATCCTGGATTGACTTTAGTAGCCTCTGGGAGAACGAGCCTGATTCCGGGAGACTCCTGGCCAAACTGGGAGGGTTGGCAACCCTATTTGCTTTATATCAGCAAAGCTTGCCCACTACTTTAGCTCAGGCCTCATACCAGGCCTCTGATATAAGGGCTTATATTTCAAGCTCTCATCCTATTACATTCCCCCACTTTTTGTCTTTTTATGGGGAGGATGTTTACCCATCGCTCTGGAAAAGCATAATGCATGGACTGAAGATGACCCAGTGGGCTAAAAATTGTTATGTGGTTACTTTACTTTATCATTTATATATTTATGCCCCATATGTGCTTTAGTTTGCACATTTCCTGGTACAATTGATGGACAGATTGTGTTATGTTCTCAAGCTGTTCTTCACAAACACAGAAGCAAGACATTTACTTTTAAAAAAAGCAAAAGCAAAAAAAGAAAAGAAAAGCAAAAGCAAAAAAAAAAAAAAAGCTGAGATTCTTCTCTGATCTCCTGCCTGCAGGAGCTGGGAATATAAATTCAACATCAAATCTAGTGCATCTCATAATGGAATTGCAAGAGTTGGCAATGGCGTGATCACTGACCTCCCATTTTTCTTGATTCCCCAGGAAATCAGTTGAGACTCATTCACCCTTCCTCTCCTTCAGGGCCGGTGCAACCAGTAGGTGAAGTAGGCAGTCGCCTAGGGCGCCAAGTGGTTGGGGGCACTAAAAAGCAGTGCCCTGGCTCAGCAGGGAGGAGCTGCCTTCCGGAGAGCCACAGCATCGGCTTGCGGGGCCGGCGAGCCCCAGCCATGGAGGAGCCGGTGCAGCGCAGGGGGGGCAGCAGCCCTGCAAAGGTGGCAGTGCTGGGGGGCGCATGGGGGCCGACGCCCACATGCATCCGCTGCAGCCTGCAGGAGCCTCGGGGGGGGTGCTGGGCCACAGCCTGGGCAGGAGGGGCGGGGGGCACGGCTGCTCCCCGCTAGCGGCGCCACCGCCTTTGCAGGGCTGCTGCCCCCCTGAGCCACACCGGCTCCTCCATGGCTGGGGCTCACTGCCGCCACAAGTGGGACACTCTGGTTCTCCATTGCCTCCGGAAGGCGGCTCCTGGCTGCCGAGCTGCTGCAGCGGCCCAAGCCCGGCATAGCCAGTGAGGACTCGGGGCGGTGGCCGCCGGGGTGGGGTGGTGAGGGCTTGCGGGGGGGGGACTGTGCACCCTCCAGGGAAGTTCAGGGGGCAGGGAGGGGGGAACCTGGTCTGGGTAGCAGCCCCTGGGCATGGCTGGCCCCTGGGGAGGCTGGCCCCTGGGGTCTATAAAGGCTCGTTGGGATTTGTCTCTCAATTAACCAATGTTCGGGGGGGTGCAAGATGGAAGTTTCACCTAGTGTGCAAAATATCCTTGCACCGGCCCTGCTGTCCTTAGCTCACACTCCTAACAGAACACGGCTCCGCACTTCACAGGGACGAAGCATAATAAGCCCACTGCTTCTGTGGCCCAGCCCAGGTTCCTCTGTCAGGTAACTGTGGGGAACTCTATGGCTGAGCCCCACATTAGAAACGTACACTGGAGAACACTCTGCATGTCTCTGACACGCTGTTAAACTTCACAAGAACCTGGGGTCAAATTATTTGCAAATATATAGTAATGGAGATAGCTCGCTCTCTAAATGTCCTTGAGAGAAATGTTACAATGGACTTCCCTTCATCCTTTCCTGTGCTCACACCACACACCACCTGCCTGGGAGTTTCAAGGAAGTTAGACACACAGGACTGGTCTACACTATACAGTTACAGGCGTCTGACAAAGTGGGTATTCACCCACGAAAGCTTATGCTCCAATACATCTGTTAGTCTATAAGGTGCCACAGGACTCTTTGTTGCTTTTTACAGATCCAGACTAACACAGCTACCCCTCTGATACTATACAGTTAGGTCAAGTTAATTATGCCAGTGTCTACACTACAGTCCTGCTGCCACAGATGTAAGCGCCCTACTACACCGGCATAATAACTCCACCTCCACCAGAGGTGTAAGGAAGGTTTATGTCAGGGCTTGTCTACACTACACTACACTACTTGTCGACGGGAAGTGATCGATCCAGCAGGGGTCGATTTATCATGTCTAGTATAGACGCGATAAATCGACCACCGATCGCTCTAGCTTTGACTCCGGTACTCCACCTCAATGAGAAGTGCAAGGGAAATCAACAGGAGAGCGTCTCCCGTTGACACACCACAGTGAAGACACTGCGGTAAGTAGATCTAAGTATGTCGACTTCAGTTACATTATTCACATAGATGAAGTTACGTAATTTAGATCGATTCCCCCCCCCACACACATAGTGTAGACCAGCCTTCAGTGTAGTTAGGTTGAAGCAGGGTCTGTGTAGACACTGCCTCCCTTACATTGGCTGTCTTGTCAATTTCATGGCAGGAGCTGTGAAATTGACAAGAAAGTCCCCGCTCCCCTGGAGAGCTGGGCAGCTGGACCCCGCTTCCAGCTGGAAGCTGGGGTGAGAAGCCCCAATGGCCCCCTGCCCACTTCCTGTGGGGAGCTGGGCAGCCCTGTCAATTTCATGGCTGGGTGAACCTGAAATTGAGACGGTTGCCCAGCTCCTGGCAGAGAGCGGGTTGGGGGGGAGAGGCGCGAGAAGCCGGAGCAGCTGGACTCTGCTCCTCGGTGGCAAGAAGCCCCGGGCAGCAATTTTAATGCACCTGTTCTACACTCTACACTTTAAGAGCTCAGCCCTACATACTTGGCTCATGTGACTACATCTTACTGGGCCATGTTGTCCCACTGAAGGGAACGGGACTCCTCACGTGAGAAAGGAAGACTTGTCTGCTCTGGGATAGCAGATCTGGCCCTAGTTCCCCAGAGCAGGATCTTTCAGTCATGCAACACAATCATCCCACAGAGGAGAGAACTCCCTTGGGCCAGGCAGACTGGTTAGAGCAGGTCTGTTGTTTCTGCCGTGTTTGTTGCAAACCCAGCAGCAGTTCCCCAGACTCAGTTGATCGAAATGCCCCTCAGACATAGCGTCGGGAGGCATGACCGTCTCTTGCAGAGGATACAGATGTGGGGAGGCGAGGGCACTGTCAACAGAGACAACATGCTCCGAAGAGAATCTTGGCACCTGCTTGTCTCTTCAGGGGCAGGAGGGTCTCATTCCTGAAAACCCAATTTCTGGGAAGAAATGAGAGAAGAACCTGAACCCTGCTCACCAAGCCTTGAGAGATCCAAGCTCATCACCTTGAGGTAGACTATCCCATTGTCTCTGGTACGTGTTATCCCTCACACTGCTGCTGCCATGCACTGAGGCAAAGCCTGTCTGTCAGGGGGTGTATGGACCCCCTGCTCTTTCAGCCATGAAAGGATTAATAGGAAAACTGAGTGCCTGCTCACCTGGGGCTGCCTGGTGGCCTCCCAACAGCTGCAGAGACAAAAGGGCTGTAGAAAGGCTGTCAGAGACTGAGGGACTGCTGAGAGGAGACCCCTCCAGCCATGGCTGGCAAGGAGCTGCCCCTGAAGTCAGACTTCCAGAGGGGAAGGACCAGAAAGTGAGTCTAGCAAATGCGTCCAGAAGCAGCAAGGGAGTGGGGGTAACTGTTTCCCACTGCTCCAAACAGAGGAGTGGGTGGGCTTGGGTACCCCTCCCATCTCCAGAAGAGGGGATAGTGGGGACATGGGAGCACAGGGGTCAAGACCCCTTGGGACCCTTTGCTGGGGTCTCAGGATTTCTAGTTCATCAGACTCTTTACTACCTTAGAAGTGGGGAGTCTATTAGCCATCTGGCTGATGTCGTGACCAGAATCTGCCAGACAGAACTAAATGATTATCATTGGGATGTGGGTGGGAACTGAGTCAGAATTCGCTCAACACCCTGCACAGTGGTGAGAAAGGGGCCCCGCTGGTGAAGGCTACCCCAGCCATGCACACAGCACTATCAAAGGACAGTGAAATCAGTAATAAATGTGTAATCACCTTTCTCCAGAGATTCCAGTCAGAGTTTATATCGCCATGTAACCTACAGGGAGACTGAGGCAGAAAGAGGGGAAATGTCTTGCCATAGATCATGTCATTTGTCCATGCTGGAACCTAGGACAGTATTATAAGCTCTAGAGACAAGAAAGGAAAACTCCGTCCCATCCAGCCAATCTCTGACAGTGCCAAAATGACCCCTGTAGTACGCTTATTAGTGTTGGTCCCACTTCACCCTGAAGTAACCTGAACAACGAGGAGCATAGGGATAGCTAGACTGGGCCAGACCAGAGGTCCATCTCACCCAGTCTCCTGTCTCTGTAAGTGGCTAGTGCCAGATGCTGCAGAGGAAGGTGGAAGATGCCTACAGTATAAGGTGTGGGACATTCTAACCCCATATTAGGTCACATCCCAATCTCGAATAATTAGAAATTGGTGTTGACCCTGAACTATGAGGTTTAATATTCCTTCCAGAATTGGTGTTATCATCAATTATGAGAACTCTGGATATTCCTGTTACTCATATATCTATCTTGTCAATTGGCTCAACAATTCTGGAGATTCTGAATTTTGCTAAATTCTTGACCTGAACAATTTCCTGTGGCAATGCATTCCACTGTCTAACTACAGGCTTGCAAGCGAGACAAATTTCACAGCTTGATGCATCTCAGTCATGCCTAAATTATTCAACCTAAATTTTCCCTTTCTTTATTTCATCCCTTTACTTCTACATATGCTCTGTTTATTATGCCAGTTAATTCCTAGGGACACTTGTTGACATTTGAAAGTTGTTTCTATTAATCAGAAAGAAATTTACATTTTTCTAATTGTTGGTGATTTTTTAAAAAAACCTCTGGGCACAATCAAATGAATAGTATCATTTCCTCACACATTTTTTCGCTTCTTTTATTCCTTTTTCTTTTTTGCCCCTTAGTGACTTTTCAAATCTTCCTCAAATTTTGAAAAATCACAGACTTTAATTTTTCCTCTTACTACTGGAACTCTTTCAAAGTTGTAGAAGGTCAGCATGGGAAAAGGAAAAAAAGAGAAAAAGGAAATGTGAAAGAAAATCAAAACCCTTAGATGGGATGGTTGGTGTATTTTCAGACTCTCGTAAGTTTATATCCCTTGTAAATGTACAACTTGGCTACTGTGGATATTAATGGAGATAGTATCAATCAACTTCAGAATGCCACTAAGCAGTTTGAATCAATAGTATCCCTTGACAAAGTTGTGGCTGATCAGCACCTTCACATCCCCATGTACTTCTTCCTGTGGAATTTGTCCTGCTTGGAGATCTGCTATACCTCAACCATCCTGCCCAGGATGCTGGCCAGTCTCCTGACAGGGGACAGAACTATTTTGGTCAGTGGCTGTATGACACACTTTTATTTTCTAGTTTCTTTGGAGATACAGAATGTTATCTCTTAGCAGCAATGTCATATGACCGGTATTTGCAATATGCAAACCACTTCATTATGCAGCCCTTATGAATGACAGTTTATGCCTCCAGATAGCAACTGGGTCTTGGATAAGTGGGCTTCTGGCAGGTACTATACCAATGTTCTTCATGTCACAATTATCTTTTTGTGGCCCCAGTAAAATTGATCATTTCTTCTGTGACTCTACACAAATAATAAATCTCTCCTGCAGTGACACCTACCAGCTAGAGCTTCTAATTACCATTGTGACTGCTATATTCACTCTGCCCCCAATTGCATTAACCCTGACATCCTACATTTGTATCATCTCCACCATCCTGAGAATCCCATCTACCACCAGGAGGCAAAAGGCCTTTTCCACCTGTTCTTCCTGTTATGCTTATAAGAAGCACACGGGATCTTTTTCAGGGGAAAAGGCAATACGCCGCATTTATTGAAGATACAACAATTCAATCACACCACACACACTGTCCTGCCAGTCGATGTTATAGTTACCAGTCCAGAGTCCGTATCAATCTAGTGGCCAGCTAGGTTGATCATGGGTAGGGAGGAGCCGGGTTCTGTTGGTCACGGCACAATGCTCCGGGGAAGTCGTGGCAGGATGAACCCAAAGTTTCATGGCAAGTGTCAATCCCACTAGGAGACCATCTACAAGTCTTTGGAAGGTGGCGGGTGCATTTCGCAACCCGAAAGGGAGTACATTGAATTCATACACCCCTGCCTGGGTGACGAAGGCGGACCTTTCCTTAGCGGGTTCATCTAGTGGTACTTGCCAGTACCCCTTTGTTAAGTCTAAAGTAGAGATGAATTGGGCATGTCCCAATTTCTCCAATAGCTCATCTGTGCGTGGCATTGGAAAGTTGTCAGGACGAGTTACCGCATTTAGCTTACGGTAGTCCACGCAAAAGCGTATTTCCCCATCTGGTTTGGGAACTAGAACCACTGGAGATGCCCATGCACTGGTAGAGGGGCAGATTATACCCATCTGTAGCATGTCCTGGATCTCCCTTTGTATAGCAGCTTGGGCATGAGGTGACTCCCGGTAGGGTGGGGTTCTAATTGGGTGAGCATTACCTGTGTCAATGGAGTGGTATGCCCGTTCGGTCCGTCCTGGAGTGGCTGAGAAAATCGGTGCAAAGCTGGTGCACAGCTCCTTGATCTGCTGTCGCTGCAGACGTCCCAGGGTCGTGGAGAGGTTCACCTCTTCCACGCCACCATTCCTTTTTCCTTCGTAGTAGACACCTGCCGGCCACTCCGCGTCATCTGTTTCCTGGGCTATAAACTGGCAAACGTTTAATTCTCTGGAATAAAAGGGCTTAAGAGAATTAACATGGTATACCTTAGGCTTTATGTTGGAGGTGGGGGAGGCTATGAGATAGTTAACCGCTCCTAGGCGCTCCTGGACCGTGAATGGTCCTTCCCACGACGCTTCCATTTTATGGGCCTGGAGCGCCTTTAAGACCATGACTTGGTCTCCTACTTTGAAGGACCGTTCTCTGGAATGTTTATCATACCAGGCCTTTTGCTCTTCCTGAGCATCCTTTAGGTTTTCTTTAGCAAGGGCTAAAGAGTGTCGGAGGGTGTTTTGTAGGTTGCTTACAAAGTCTAGAATGTTAGTTCCTGGAGAAGGCGTAAACCCCTCCCATTGCTGCTTCACCAACTGTAATGGCCCCTTAACCTCGCGGCCATACACAAGTTCAAATGGTGAAAACGCTAAACTGGGATGTGGTAGAGCCCTGTAGGCAAAAAGCAACTGCTGCAACACTAGGTCCCAATCATTGGAGTGTTCATTTACGAATTTACGTATCATGGCCCCCAAAGTTCCATTAAACCTCTCCACCAGACCATTGGTTTGATGGTGATGAGGGGTGGCAACCAAGTGATTCACCCCATGAGCTTCCCACAGGTTTTTCATGTTCCCTGCCAGGAAATTAGTTCCCGAATCTGTAAGGATGTCGGAGGGCCACCCTACCCTGGCAAAAATGTCTGCTAATGCCTGGCACACACTTTTAGCCTTGGTGTTGCTTAAGGGTACAGCTTCCGGCCATCGGGTAGCAAAATCCATGAAAGTCAGTACGTACTGCTTTCCTCTGGGTGTCTTCTTTGGGAAAGGACCCAGAATATCCACAGCTACTCGCTGAAATGGGACCTCAATTATGGGTAGTGGCCGGAGAAGGGCTTTAACCTGGTCTTGGGGCTTTCCCACTCGTTGGCACACCTCACAAGACCGGACATAATTAGCAACGTCCTTGCCCATTCTCTCCCAGTGGAAGGACTTCCCCAACCGGTCTTTGGTTCTGTTCACCCCAGAATGGCCACTGGGATGATCATGGGCTAAGCTCAAGAGCTTTACCCGATACTTAGTGGGAACTACCAACTGTCTTTGAGGATGCCAGTCTTCCTGGTGCCCACCAGAAAGAGTCTCCTTGTATAAAAGTCCTTGTTCTACAACAAACCGGGATCGGTTAGAAGAGCTGAGAGGCGGTGGGGTGCTCCGCGCCGCCGCCCAAGCTTTCTGGAGGCTGTCATCTGCTTCCTGCTCGGCCTGGAACCGTTCCCTTGATGCTGGAGACATCAGTTCCTCCTTGGGCTGTGGACTGGGGCTTGGTCCCTCTGGAAGCGATGCAGGTGCTGGGGCTGTTTCCATTGACTGTGAACCGCTGTCCGCTGGTGCACTATGTGGTATCTCAGGCTCTGGTTGAGCCGCTTGGGTAGGGTTATCTGCTACTTCTGCCAGTTCAGGCTCGCTGGTGCCCTCTGGCATTGGAGTTGTAGACGGGGTTGCAAGCGCTGGACTCAGTGCTGGCAATGGTTCTGGTGCTGGTTGCGTTGCCAGTTCCGGTTCTGGGACTGGCTTTGGCTGGGTCTCTGGGATTGGATCCACTACGGCTGTTGCAGTCGTTGGCAGGGGATCCGGTTCCACCACCTGTGTTTGGGTCTCCGGTAACACCGATGGGGCCCTGGTGGACGGCTCAGGAACTGGGATGGGGGTGAAAGCTTGCTTAGCCTGGCTGCGGGTGACTATTCCCACCCTCTTGGCTAGCTTCACATGGTTGGCCAAGTCTTCCCCCAGCAGCATGGGGATGGGATAATTGTCATAGACTGCAAAAGTCCACATTCCTGCCCAGCCCTTGTACTGGACATGCAACTGGGCTGTAGGCAAGGTTACAGACTGTGACACGAAGGGTTGAATTGTCACTGTAGCCTCCGGGTTGATGAGTTTGGGGTCCACTAGGGATTGGTGGATAGTTGACACCTGTGCCCCAGTATCCCTCCAAGCGATAACCTTCTTTCCGCCCACTCTCAAGGTTTCCCTTCGCTCCGAGGGTATGAGAGAGGCATTTGGGTCTGGGGATCTTTGGTGTGATTGGGGTGTAATGAACTGTAATCGGTTGGGGTTCTTGGGGCAGTGAGCCTTTATATGCCCCAGTTCATTACATTTAAAACATCGCCCTGTTAAGGTATCACCAGGGCGATGTTGGTTGGTGGAGTCTGGGGGGGTGGGGTGAGAAGGCGTCTGGGGTTTCCCTTGGGATGTGGGTGGGGCCTTGGGTTGTCCCCGGTGATAAGGTTTTGTTTCGGCTTGCCCCTTCTGATATTCGCTCCAACTGCTACTAGTTTTTTTCTTTTCTGTCACCTCCACCCATTTGGCTCCAATCTCCCCCGCCTCGGTTACAGTTTTGGGATTCCTATCTAGGATGTACCTTTCTATTTCCTCAGGAACACCCTCTAAAAACTGCTCCATTTTTACTAGGGAAAGCAGATCTTCCAGAGATTTAACATTTGCTCCTGATACCCAGGCATCACAATTTTTGTCAATGTGGTAGGCCTGCCGGGTAAATGACACATCTGGTTTCCACCTTAGGGCTCTGAACCGCTGACGGGCATGCTCGGGTGTTAGCCCCATTCTGAGTCTGGCCTTGTTTTTAAAAAGTTCATAACTGTTCATGTGTTCCTTAGGCATTTCAGCCGCCACCTCTGCTAAGGGTCCACTGAGCTGCGGTCTCAGCTCTACCATGTACTGGGTTAGAGGGATGCTGTATCCAAGGCAGGCCCTTTCAAAATTTTCTAAGAAGGCCTCAGTATCATCGCCTGCCTTGTAGGTGGGGAATTTCCTGGGATGGGAAGTGGTACCTGGAGAGTAGTTGTTAGGATGGTCTGATGCATTCTGCCTAGTCCTTGCTGCTTCCAGTTCCATCTCTTTTTCTTTCAGCTCCATCTCTCTTTTATGGGCCTCCTGTTTGGCTTTTTCTTCTCTTTCATGGGCCTCCTGTTTGGCTTTTTCCTCGAGTTTTTTAATTTCAAGCAGTCTCTGATGTTTTTTCTCATTTTCTTCTGCTTCTAGTCTGGCCAGTTCTAGTTTGTTAGCTGCTTCTTTGGTAGTCATTTTCCTGTTTTCTTGTGCTGGGTCACACCCTCTGCAGTTGACTGAAATTGGGATGTACTTAGCTCTGGCTGCTGCTGAGTTAACAGAGACTTTCTAACAAGCTACTCCCGAGGATGTAAAAAGAAAAAAAAACAATTCAGCCTGTAAATTACCTTTACCAGTCAAAGTCTACTCACTTTGAACCCTTCTCTTAACAAAACCCCTTGTTAAAAAAAACTTAACACCTCTGCCTTCAGGCAAGGAGAGATAAGATATGCATCTACCTTCAGCTCTGCTTTCCAAGCAGCTAGAAGGAAAAAAAAATCTCTTACTGGCTTTTGGGTTTAAACGATCTCCACCGCTGTGCCACCATGTCAAGCCTGTATCCCTACTTTGAACCTTAGGGTACAAATGTAGGGGCCTGCATGAAAACCTCTAAGCTTAACTACCAGCTTAGCTTTGGTCCCGCTGCCACCATCCCAATGGGTTCCCTCCTTGGGAAGCCTTGAGAAACCTCTCACCAATTCCCTGGTGAATACAGATCCAGACTCCTTGGATCTTAAACAAGGAGAAATTGACCCTTCCCCCCTCCTTCCTTTCACCAACTCCTGGTGAATACAGATCCAAACCCCCTTGGATCTTAAAACAAGGAGAAATTGACCCTTCCCCCCTCCTTCCTTTCACCAACTCCTGGTGAATACAGATCCAAACTCCCTTGGATCTTAAAACAAAGAAAAATCAATCTGGTTCTTAAAAAAGAAGGCTTTTAATTAAAGAAAAGGTAAAAATCATCTCTGTAAAATCAGTATGGAAAATAACTTTACAGGGTAATCAAACTTAAAGAGCTCAGAGGACCCCCCTCTGTCTTAGGTTCAAAGTACAGCAAACAAAGATAAACACTCTAGTAAAAGGTACATTTACAAGTTGAGAAAACAAAGTAAATCTAAGACGCCTTGCCTGGCTTTTTACTTACAAGTTTGAAATAGGAGAGATTTGTTTAGAAAGATGGGGAGAACCTGGATTGATGTCTGGTCCCTCTCAGTCCCAAAAGCGAACCACCCCTTAAACAAAGGACACACACAAAAGCCTTTCCCCCCCCCCAAGATTTGAAAGTATCTTGTCCCCTTATTGGTCCTTCGGGTCAGGTGTCAGCCAGGTTACCCGAGCTTCTTAACCCTTTACAGGTAAAAGGATTTGGAGTCTCTGGCTAGGAGGGATTCCATAGCACTGTACACAGGAGAGCTGCCACCCTTCCCTTTATAGTTATGACACCCTGTGATAAATGAAGGGGGGGGGAGCTCCCTTTTATGGACACCCAGCCAGGTAGTTAGCTATAAAATCTCTCTTAGTAGCTGTTCTCTACTTGCTTTACCTGAAAAAGGTTAAAAAGTCTCACTGCTATGCATAGGTAAAAGGAAGTAAGTGGACCCCTGGCCAAAAGAGCCAATGGGAGGGCTAGAACTTTTTAAAATTGAGGAAAAACTGCCCTTTGTCTGTCTATTGTTCTCCCGGCTGGAGAGGGGACAAGGCAGCAACTATGCTATAAGAAGCTTGGGGCCGGGTATGAAAAATCATCAGTATCATACCTAGAAACTACTTAGTTGAAATCACAGATATGTAAGTAGATCAGGAAATGTCTAGGAAGACACAATTAGGTTTATCTCTGTTTATTTCTTTATGGCTTGTGGATTCCTCTGTGCTAATCCCAGGTGCTTTTGTTTTACTTTAAGATAAACCTCAAGGAAGCTATTCTTGGTGCTTAATCCTTGCACTTGCTCTTTTAAAATCTAGCAATAGCCTAAGGTTCCAGATGTATTTCCTTTCTTTTCTTTTTAAATAAAATTTACCTTTTTTAAGAACGGGATTGGATTTCTGTGTCTTAAGAGGTTTGTGCACATGCTTTTCAGTTAGCTGGTGGCAACAGCTGATTTCTGTTTCTTTTCTTTTCTTTCTCAGCTCTTCCCCGAAGGACGGGGGGGCTGAAAGAGCTTGAGGGTACCCCACAGGAAGGAATTCCCAAGTGTGCCTTCCTGGGTTCTCAAAGGGGTTTTGCACTTGGGTGGTGGCAGCATCTACCAATCCGAGGTCAGAGAAAAGCTGTAACCTTGGAAGTTTAATACAAACCTGGAGTGGCCAGTATTAATTTTTATAGTCCTTGAGGGCCCCCACCTTCTGCACTCAAAGTGCCATAGTAGGGAATCAGCCTTGACATGGTGGTAGAGGTGGGATCATTTTGAACCAGAAGCACAGACCTCAGGATTTTAAAAGGACACATTTTTCCTTTTGACAGCCTGCAAAGCCAGAGAGGTTCTTTTCTTTTCTTTTCTGCCTGGGGGGAACAGGCATGCAAAGGATTTAGCCTGCAAAGCCAGGGAGTTTTTTCTTCCTTTCTTTTCTTTTCTTTGCTGCCTTAGGGGGAACAGGCATGCAAAGGGTTCAGCCTGCCAAGTCAGGGAGTCCAACAAGCAGTTTATATTTTTATTATTTTCCCCAGCTTCATGGCAATGAAACAGCTAGGCTAGAGTAGGGCAGCCCTGTGCATGAGGTTGAGGTCGGGCACGGAAACCCTAGAGCGACCACTCTTCCGAAAGCGGCACGCCACGGAGAAGACAGACCCAGATCAAGCCCAGACATCCAGCTGCATGACAGAAATGCAGGGAGGGGATGGGGGAACCAGAGATTGCCCTGGAGGAAATGGTCAACCCTCCCCAACCCAAGATCCAGATGCCAAGATGGAGGGATGCCCTTAACCCAAACCAAGTTCTAACTGCGGAAGATGGAAACTTCTTCCTGCAGATGAAGCGCTTGGAGGTAAAAGCAGAAAGAGAGGGGAAGCGCTTGGAGGCGGAAATGGAGGCGAAGCACTTGGAGGCCAAAGCGGAAAGAGAGGCGAAGTGCTTTGAGGTGGAAGCGGAGGAGAAGCGCTTGGATGTGGAGGAGAGGCGAAGCACTTGAAGGCAGAAATAGAGCTGAAGCGCTTAGAGCTGGGTACCATTCCCCATTCCAAGAAATTCCTCACATACAAGGTAGGTGACGATACAGAGGAATTTCTTAGAAAATTTTGAAAGGACCTGCCTTGGGTACAACATCCCTAGAGACCAGGGATACCTGGGGGGAGGGATAGCTCAGTGGTTTGAGCATTGGCCTGCTAAACCCAGGGTTGTGAGTTCAATCCTTGAGGGGGCCATTTAGGTGATCTGGGACAAAATCAGTACTTGGTCCTGCTAGTGAAGGCAGGGGGCTGGATTCAATGACCTTCCCAAGGTCCCTTCCAGTTCTAGGAGATAGGATATCTCCATTAATTTACTATTTATTTTTACTTTTACCAGTATATGGTGGAGCTGAGGCCACAACTCAGTGGACCCTTAGCAGAGGTGACAGCAGAAATGCCTAAAGAACACATGAACGAGTACAAAATTTTTAAACAAAGGCCAGAATTAGGATGGGGCTAACCCCTGAGCATGCCGGTTGGTGGTTCAGAGCACTAAGGTGGAAACCAGACATGGGGGGAGGGATAGCTCAGTGGTTTGAGCATTGGCCTGCTAAACCCAGGGTTGTAAGTTCAATCCTTAAGGGGGCCATTTAAGGATCTGGGGCAAAAATCTGTCTGGGGATTAGTCCTGCTTTGAGCAGGGGGTTGGACTAGATGACCTCCTGAGGTCCCTTCCAACCCTGACATTCTATGATTCTATGACACGCCTACCACATTGCAAAAAATTGGGATGCCTGGATATCAAGAGCAAATGTTAAGTCTCTGGAAGATCTGTCTCTCCTAATACAAATGTAGAAGCCCTTACAGGGTGTTCCTGAGGAAATAGAAAGGTACATCCTAGATGGGAAGCCCAAAACTGTAATCAAAGTGGGGGAGATCGGAGCCAAATGGGGGGAGGTGGCAGAGAAGAAGGAAGCTAGTAGCAGTTGGTGGGGATACCAGAAGGGGCAACCTGAGATGACACCCCACCATCGGGGTCAGACCAAGGCCCCACCTTGCAAGGGAAGAGCCCTCCACACAGCTAGGGAGCCCCCAGATGCCCTCTCATCCCACCACCTTACTCTACAACCACCCACCTCGCCCCAGCCCACAGTCAGTTGGGAGATGCTTTAAATGTAATGAGCTGGGGCATGTGAAGGCCAACTGCCCCAAGAGCACCAGCTGACTGTAACTCATCCCACTGAGAGTCTTCAGCCCAGATTCCTTTGGGAGTGAAGGGAAACTATGAGTGTTGTGGGAGGAAGGTTACTGCGTGGAGAGACACTGGAGGACAGGTGTCTGCTATCCACCAATCCCTGGTGGACCCCAAATTCATCGACCCAGAAGCCCAAGTGACAGTGCAACCCTTTAAGGCCAACCCTTTTAACTTGCTTTCAGCCAAGTTGCCTGTCCAGTACAAGGGTTGGTCAGGAATACGGACTTTTGCAGTCTATGATGATTATACCATTCCCATGCTGCTTGGAGAAGACTTAGCCAACCATGTGAGGCTAACAAAAAGGGTGGGGATGGTCACCCTTAGCCAGGCTAAACAGGACTTTACACCTAACTCCATTGCTGAGCCTCCTACAAGGACCCAGTCTGTCTCCCCAGATACCTTGGGCCTGGGGACCCAACCAGAGGTGGTGGAACCAGACCGCAGACCAGAGTCTATGACAGTGATTGTAGATCCAGTTCCTGAGACCCAGCCAGAACCAGCCCAAGGATCAGAACTGGCAGAGCAGTCAGCACCAGAGCCCGTGCTTGCAACCCTACCAGAGTCAGGGGAGCCAGCACCAAAGGGCACCACAGAACCTGCACCTGCAGCAGCAGCTAAACCAGTGGAAGAGGCTCATCTGGAGCCTGAAATAATACTTAGTGCACCAGCAGAGAGCGGTTCACAGTTGATGGAGACATCCCCATCACCTGCATCGCTTCCAGTGGGACCAAACCCCAGTCCACAAACTAGCAAGGAACTAATGTCTCCAGCATCAAGGGAGCAGTTCCAGGCAGAGCAGGAAGCAGATGAGAGTCTCAAGGGATCTTGGACGGTGGCACAGAGTGACCCACCGCTTCTCAGCTCTTCTAATAGGTCCAGGTTTGTTGTAAAAGGAGGACTCTTATACAAGGAGACCCTTTCTGGTGGGCACAAAGAGGACTGGTATCCTCAGAGACAGTTGGTAGCTCCAACTAAGTATAGAGAAAAGCTCCTGAGCTTAGCCCACGATCATCCTAGTGGCCATGCTGGGGTGAACATTACCAAAGACCGTTTGGGGTAGTCATTCCACTGGGAGGGAATGGGCAAAGATGTTTCTACCTATGTCCGGTCTTGTGAGGTGTGCCAGAGGTTGGGAAAGCCCCAAGACCAGGTCAAGGCCCCTCTCCAGCCACTCCCCATCATTGAGGTTCCATTTCAACGTGTAGCTGTGGATATTCTGGGTCCTTTCCCTAAGAAGACACCCAGAGGAAAGCTGTACATACTGACTGTCATGGATTTTGCCACCCGATGGCTGGAAGCAGTAGCTCTAAGCAACACCAGGGCTAAAAGTGTAAGCTGGGCATTGACAGACATTTTTGCCAGGGTAGGTTGGCCCTCTGACATCCTTACGGATTTGGGAACTAACTTCCTGGCAGGGACCATGAAACATCTTTGGGAAGCTCATGGGGTGAACCATTTGGTGGTCACCCTTTACCACCAGCAAACGAATGGCCTAGTGGAGATGTTTAATGGGACTTTGGGGACCATTATACGTAAATTCGTGAATGAGCACTCCAATGATTGGGACCTAGTGTTACTGCAGTTGCTCTTTGCCTACAGGGCTGTACCACACCCCAGTTTGGGGTTTTCACCCTTTGAACTCATTTATCACCATGAAGTTAAAGGGCCATTACAGTTGGTGAAGCAGCAATGGGAGGGAGTTACATCTTCTACAGGAACTAACATTTTGGACTTTGTAACCAACCTGCAAAATACCCTCAAAGACTCTCTAGCCCTTGCTCAAAAAAGCCTACAGAATGCTCAACAAGAGCAAATGGCCTGGTATGATAAACATGCCAGAGAGCGTTCCTTCAGAGTAGGTGACCAAGTCATGGTCCTGAAAGAGCTCCAGGCTAATAAGATGGAAGCGTCTTGGGAGGGGCCATTTATGGTCTGAGAGTGCCTAGGAGCTGCTAATTACCTCATAGTGTTCCCAGACCCTACCCTAAAACCTAAAATATACCATGTTAATTCTTTAAAGCCCTTTTATTCCCGAGAAATCAAAGTTCTTCAGTTTACAGTCCAAGAGAGAGACGATGCTGAAGATGTCTACTATGAAGGAAAAATCAATGGTGACACAGAAGAGGTGACCCTTTCCATGACCAGTTAGGGGGTTTATTCCTTCACCCTCTCACTTCCCTGGTCCTTCTCGCATGAACAGAGAGCAACAATACCCAAAATCCGAAGGTGTAAACAATTCAATGTTTATTGGTGTGAACTTCCAGCAAGCTTAAATCCAAGATCCTTTTTCCTTATTTTCGAATCCCAACTTACTTCCTGTTTGCCCCTAATTTATATAGTAATATTCTTAGCTATACCTTAACCAATCATTCTACTGAAATTTACCTAACCAATCCTAACATATTGTAACATGATTAGCTAACCAATTATATCCCACCACCTTAATTAGTTTACACCCAGCAAAATTAATTATACAGCAGACAAAAACAATCACAGAACCAGACAGAGACCATGCAAATAAACAATAGCAAAGTGGGAACTATAATGACAAAACAATACAGAAGTGAGGATTTCACAACTACATCTATAAAGACATAAGGGTTTCCCAGCTGTGTCTATTGATGAGTTCTTACCAGACAGAAAACTATCAAACTAAATTTCCTTTTACATCTTTTAGGCTCTTCCCTTTCTCTGGAGGTGATAGATCGGATCACCTTCCTAACAGCATCAGATTGCCTTATTTCAATATGACTAGTTTGGACTGTGAGGATGTGATCGTTCGCTTCCCAGCTTATGGCTGCCTCTGCTGCTTAGCCAAAGGCATTGGCCTAAGAACAGGGCCTCAGACTGTCACAGTAAGAGAAGGCCCTTTCACAGGCAGACAGTGATTTTGATTCTTTCTTTTATACCTCTATAACTAGCTAAGTGATAAGAATACACCTAAATTCTTAGAGTATAGGCCTTTACAGACAGGCCTGAATATCTATAACCTAACATGACCCTTGGGCTTAAGCAGTGACAGCAAATCCAGGATCTGAGCACCAGCTTCGCGCTGATATTTTCAGCCACCCCAGGATGGACAGAACGGGCGTACCACTCCATTGAACCAGGTCATCCTCGTCCAACTAGAGCCCAACCCTACCTGATGACTCCTCAAGACAAAACTGCAATAGAAAGGGAGATCAAGGACATGTTACAGGTGGGTGTAATCCACCCCTCTGAGAAATCATGGGCCTCTCCAGTGGCTCTGGTTCCCAAACCAGATGGGGAAATCCACTTTTGTGTGGACTACCATAAGCTAAATGCTGTAACTCGCCCAGAGAACTATCCAATGCCATGCACAGATGAGCTATTGGAGAAACTGAGACATGCCCAGTTCAGCTCCACCTTAGACTTAACTAACGGGTACTGGAAAGTGCCGCTAGATGACCCAGCCAAGGAAAGGTCAGCCTTCATCACCCATGTAGGCCTGTATGTATTTAATGTGCTCCCTTTCGGACTGCGAAATGCACCCACCACCTCCCAGAGACTGGTAGATAACCTTCTGGCTGGATTTGGGGAATTTTCCACCTGGATATATTTTGTGATGATTATTACAACCATAGCACTAGGACCCTGTCATGGACCAGCACCCCGGAGCTCCCTCCCTCCCTCCCTCCCTCCCTCCCTCAAAGAGAGCAGTAATGCTGAAGGTGAGCCAAGCTGGGGCTTTCAAAGGACTCAGTACATCACTGGTAGATCCCCAGTAGCTGGTTGGGAACAGCGGTGTGTGTTGATGTGTGGGGAATAGTGGGAGGGGGGCTGCAGGGCTAGGTTCAATTCTTCTGCACCCACAGGCCTTACCTGGTCAGGCAGGTGCCTGCCTTGTTCTAACACTCTGGATTGGCATCTCCACTGATTTCCCCTCAGCTCTAGGGCCTGTTTATAGCAAATCCCCTTTGCACACTTAGTAGATGAGGCAAGGAGAGAATCTGTGTTGAGGTTGGAGGATCTCATTGTCCTCTGCCCTGGCTTCATCTCTTTCCTCATCTGAGGGCTCAGGCTTAGCTGAGAAAAGTCCCGTCACCTCTGCTCTCTTTTCCCAGGAGCACGAGAGAGACATGCTCACACTTTCTCCTCTTTAACCCATACCCCCAACTGAACACTGTTACTTTGCCCAGTGGGGTGACATGATCCAGCCCAGCACTGCTCAGCCCAGCCCAGCCCAGATGCCTCTCCCAAGTGCCCATGGATATGGCTGTGGCTGGGAGTGACTTGAGACAGCCACCTGACCCAGCCCAGCTCAGCTGTCTCTCCCAAGTGCCCATAGAGATGGCTCTGGCTGGGGTGATGTGACGCTGGCCCAGCCCAGTGCCAAGCTGGCTGAAGTGGCTCATGAATGTGGGTATCATGCTCAGGGCAGACAGACTGTTACAAACCAGGGCACAAACACCAAATGGTTGTATGTTCTATAATTAGATTTCACCAAACAAGTGTCAAGTGTGAACTTCTCAAAAACTATAAGAGCCTTAGCATGGAGTCACAGACAGTCCCCTTGGGCACTGCTCTCTCTCTTGCCACCCAGGCCAGCTTGCCTTTGTGATAGATGGTCCCTTACATCAAAAATCAGAACAATATTCAGGCTACTACCAGTCCCAAAGGACCAATCACTTACCCCAGGACAATCACATCTTAGACCTCACACCAAAGACAACACTTCTAGCCAATGCTGAAATAAACTAAGTAAAGATTTATTAAGTATGAAAAAGAAATCAGAGAGTTGTTTATAAGGTTAAAGCATGTAACCATACACATATACATACACCATACACCATACAGCTGAAGAAAAGCTCTGTGTAAGCTCAAAAGCTTGTCTCTCTCACCAACAGCAGTTGGTCCAATAAAAGATATTACCTCACCCACCTTGTCTCTCTAATATCCTGGGACTGACATGGCTATAATACTATAGGACCAGCACTTTACATTCATCCATTTTTCTTTCCTGATTGGTGCGTTACACAGTTATAGAGGTTTACAGTGCTGTCAAGGCTGAATCCCCACTCTGGCACTTGGAGTGCAGAAGGTGGGGGCCCACAAGGATTCTAAAAATTAATTCTTGCCAGTCCAGGCTTGTATTAAACTCCCAAGGTTACAGCTTTTCTCTGGCTTTGGCTTGGTAAACGCTGCCACCATCCAAATGCAAAAAACCCCTTGCACCCAGGAAGGAGCACGTGGGAATTCCTCCCTGTGGGGTACCCTCAAGCCCTTTCACACACACACCCTTCTGGGGAAGAGCTGAGAAAGAAAACAAAGGAAATTATCTGTTGCCACCAGCTAATCGAACAGCATATGCACAAACCTCTTAGGACACAAAAATCCAAATCCTGTTCTTAAAAAAGGTAAACTTTATTACAAACAAAAAGAAAGAAAATACATCTGGAACTTAGGCTTTTGCTAGAATTTAAAAGAGCAATTCAAAAAATTAAGCACCCAAAATAGCTTTCTTGGGGGTTCGGCTTAAAGGTTACAAGCAAACAAAAGCATCTGGGGTTAGCACAGAGGAGATCCAAAGGCGAAAATAAAGAAATAACCCTGATCACGTATACCTAAACATTCCCTATCCTGCTAGGTATGGAAAATATTTTTTTTCAGACCTGGTTCAAACCTTACACAGCATTCCTGCTTATAGCATTGCTGCTCCGTGTCCCTGCAGCCCCGAGAGAACAACAGACAATAAAGGAAAGTTTTTTCCCAAATTTAAAAAAGTTCTAGCCCTGTTACTAGATTTGCCCATTACTTTGGGGTATGCTCATTTATTAGGGTTACTCTTCGGGGGGGGGGAGTTCTGTAATTCTTTCAATGTACTGCTTGTGTCACTTGTGTTTTCCTATGGAGCTCTACTTCTCCCTTCTGCAAATCCCCTCCAAGTGGAGCTATCCTGCAGGACCTAGGTTCCCCAGTGCTGAGTTCCTCCAGCCCCAGAATCAGATGAACACACACACACACACATTAACAGAGCAAGTCTGAGTGGACAGGATCAATCAGCACTCTCAAGCTGACCCCTTATATGTCCCTGGACTCAGTGGGCTGGGTCAAGCAGGATTTCCAAGCTTCCACCCTTATATGCCCCTGGACTCAATAGGCTGGGCCAAGCAGCACTTCCAAGCTGCCACCCTTATATGCCACAGGTACTGCACCGGAATAGAGTAAGCCTGAGAAGGCTGGGTTGAACAGCACTTTCAAGCTGCCAACCTCGTATGCCACAGGTTCAGCACATCCCTATCCCCACTTTCACGTTACAATTGTTCTGGTAGTAACCCACTTGATGAGCAAAACCCATAGTATTTTTGGGCACTACAGGGATCTTTAGCTTAGGTAAGAGGAGCATTGATCCAGAGTAAACGGGGAAGCCAAAAACACAAAAGAGTAAAGTTCAGAGCAAGAGGAAGGGAAGCAACCAGCATAACCATAAAAGTTATTTATTGAATAATAGTGATAACCACACAAGGAGAACCTAAACAAACACAACAGTTACATTATTAAAGATTATAAAAGTCAGATATAGAAAACTATACCTGATCAAACACGTCAGGGTTAAAAAGTTATACCTGAGGTAGAAAAGAAAACAGAGAGAGAGAGAGAGAGAGAGAGCTGGGGTCTCACCATTCCATGAAGCTTGAACTGGTCAAGGTTCCCAGGTGATGGTGGTAGCTCAGGGTCCTGCGTGCTGGAGACAGGCAGAGCCCCCAGCATGATCAGTCAGGAGAAGATGAAGTCCCAGTGGAACTGATGCAGAATTTGGATCCAGGCATCAGAACACTTACTTTAGCGATGGTAGGGGTTTTTGCAGGGAAACAACAATGGTTCAAGGGAGAACACTAGATTTGTTTATGGGTAAACTGATGACTCAAGGGTTTTCTTTAGGCTAGACAATAGGAACTGATCATTCCTGGCTATGGGATCCTTCCTTCAAGGGAGCTCACAGTGCAATTAGGCAGCTTCAATATTTTGGATATCAATCAAGGATTCATTACTAGAATTGGTCTGATAACTGCTGAGCTGGGTGTGTGCAGGTGTAGGTTCATTAACATCTGGAGCAGAGATCCCCCATGATGCAGTGCTTCCCTGCTTTTCTGGTCCCAGAGTTCAGTGCGATTCTTGCCTTGGAATCTCTGTTCTCCATTCTGTATGGTAATGGAGATGCCTCCCTGTCCCATCTTTGATGCAGATGAGGCTAGGGGAGTTGCCTTAATCCTGTCACCCTTGTCAGGAGGGGTTTAGGTGTGTCTCCCATGCCTTTTCATTGCTTTCTGTAAGTATTTTCTCTGATCTGTTTTGGTTCAAGCAGAGGCTGGGGGAGAGGTATCTTTCATGAGTCAGACAGGCTGGATACTGCGCCCTGGTTCCCCAATAACACAGAGCTAACTGGTATCAGCCCTCCCATTGCCTCTTTTGTCAGGTGCCCACTCCTTTTTTTTTTAACCTGGGTGACTTTTTAACCCTTTACAGGTAAAGCAAGCAGAGAACAGCTACCAAGAGGGATTTTACAGCTAACTGGTGGCTGTGTGTTCATAAAAGGAAGTTACCCCCACCCCCTTCATTTATCACAAATACAAATGCTCAATATTACTTTATACCATGGTATACAGAGGTTATAGGTGAGATTAATACATGCAAAGCATTTCATGAAATCTAAACACTAAACACATTTTTATAAACCCAATACCTATTTAAACAATGCTAACCCACAGGTGAGCTGACTGGTTTCCAGCTATGAATTTGTCAGTGTTCAGTGAGGCCTAGGGGCCTTGGCATGGGCTAGCACTGATCTGACAGCACCACTCCTATGGAGATGGCTGGGGTTGCTCATGGGCCCCTCATTCTATCAATACTCAGTGTGAATCTCCACATGCTTCTGAGACCCCTTGCAACTTTACAGGAATTGGAAAATAAGCAGTTCTCCAATTCATGAACGCTACTGCACAGGCCTGTGCTAAATATGGCACAAGCATCTCCTGCATCCTGACTCAGGTGCGTAACCCATATTCAGGAGAGGGGTACCATTAAATTCAGTGGAGATGCCGGTGTGAATAAGGACTTCCTGAGTGAAGCAGGCTACCCTGGATTGAGACCTAAAAGGGTGCAGTGTTACATTTCAGTCATTCATAGCAATCAACTTACTCTGTGTTTGTACAGCACTGAGCACAATGGGGTCCTGGGCCATGACTGGGGCTCCTACGTGCTACCCTAATAAACATAATAAATAACCATTATAATATAAGCAGGAAAACTGGTCAGAGTATTTTCCTTCAGTTCAATTTTGATGGAAATGCTGATTGTTTACCAAAAAACTGAAAACCTAATTTTTTCTGCTGAAAATGGAAAAAAATATTTTGGCCAGAAAACAAAACAAAACAAAGAAAGAAAGAAAGAAAGAAAGAAAGAAAGAAAGAAAGAAAGAAATTCAGCAAAACACTGTTTAACATCCCCAAAATATTACTGCAAAAACAATTTTTGGACAATTTTTTTAGCTTTTCCAAATACAGTTTTAAAAATTTTGAGGAAAGCAGACAATTTGACAATTTGTTTCCTGTAGTAAAAATCACAATTTTCCTTCCAAAAAGGTTTCGGCAGAAAATGTTTGACCGGCCCCAATGATGAAGGGTAAGCAGAGAGATCTCATGTGGTTTTAGAAAGGTGGCTGTATCACGGCTGTTTTTTGTGCCATCGACACAAAAGACCCAGCAGTATCTCCCTTGACTCTGTCATTTAAATGTTCCTCACAGATACAGTCACAGGAGACAGAGCCTTGACCTGAAAAGGTACAAATATGAGCAAGCATCTCCACTTCACAAGGACCATGTTCTTCCAGATGAGATTGTGGCATCTGCACATCCCTCTGTAGATACCTGGGCTCTTTATGAAGAGAATCCTAGTTCTGAAGAAAACTCAGAGAGATTAAACTGAGCTGTGGGACCTTAATACTGATCACGAAACCCTGAGACATAAGAGGTCATCACTTCAAGCTGCAAACATCTAGGAGCTTCAGGTAAGCGCTATCCCCCTACTGCTCCTGGTTAGCACTGATTTTACTCCCTCCATTCAGGGCTCTCAATCGTTATTAGGTTTTTATTGATTTAGATTTTTAATTTGTCTCAACCCCTCCTTATTTTGCATTAAACAACCTATTGTAGTCTATATACTATTCTATATAGGTTCTTATACCTCACTCATCACTGTTGTAGCTATTAGAAGTCAAGGCTTGATTCTCCACTGCTTTCCGATATGTGTAGTCATTTACACATGTGTAAAGTGACTGCCTCATCTCCCGTCTCCATTTCATCTCCAAGCTCATTGAACATGGTGTCTGCAATCACTGACTGGAATGCCTCTCTTCCAATACTATCCTAGACCGTCTCCAATCTGGCTTCCATCCCTTGCACTCCACTGAAACCCCTCTCACCAAAGTCTCTAACTGCCTCTTCCTAGCCAGATCTCACAATCAGTACATCATCATCATCCTCTTCAACCTGTCAGCCACTTTCAAAAGCATTCACCATGCTCTTCTTGAAATCTTGTTCTCCATTGGCGTCCTTGCTCTGTCCTCTTCTGGTTCCCCTCCTACCTCTAATCACACCTTCAGCATGTCCTTAAAGGATCTCCCTTATCTGTTCTTCAGCTTTCTGTGGGGGTACCACAGGGTTGTGTCCTTGGTCCCCTTCTCTCCACCTTATCGCTGGGTGATCTCATCCACAAGCACAAATTTATCTACCATCTCTATGCTGATAACTCACAAACCTACCTCTCTACTCCAGGGCTGTCTCCTTCTGTCCAAACTAAAATCTCAGACTGTCTCTCTGACATCCTCTTTTGGCTGTTTAGCCGTCAGCTCAATATGGCTCTTAAATCATTTTCCACGCCAAGTCCTCCCCACTACATCCTTTTGCGAGCACACCATCGTCATTCTGCCTGTCACCTAGGCCCATAATCTGACTGTCATCTTGAACTCGGACCTCTCTCGAGGGCCTCACACCCAGCCTATGTCTAAATTGTGAAATTTTTTTCTTGAAAACATCTCTAAGATGCGGCCTTTCCTATCATCCCACATCTCTAAAACTCTTATCCAAGCTCTCATCATCTCAGAACTTGATAAAAGCTCTCATCATCTCAGAACTTGATAACTGCAACATCCTTCTCTCTGGCCTGGATAAACGCAGTCTTGTCCCACATATATACATTCAGAATGACGCTATAAAGATCTTTCTTCTAGCCTGTCGCATTGACCATGGCATGCCTCTCTTTGCATCCCTCCCTTTCTCTGTTGCATCGAACATAAGTTGCATGTCTTCACTTTGAAGGCCCAACACAGTCTATCCTCACCTCACCTACAAGCTCTTATTCACCATTCATATATCGACTCCCACCTCCAATTGACCCATGCTACTATTTTTCATTGCCCATTCCTGGCTCTCACTCTTGTGTCCTCTCCACTAGACAACTTCCCTCTTAACTTTCCTCTTTGAGACAGCTGAAAGGGCAGTCAATCAAGCTTCACCTTACCTAATGAAGATAAGCTGAGGTGGCCATGTCTGAGACTGATAAAATCCCTTTTATTATCACTTGGTTTCTCTAAAATATCATGGACAATAATGAGGGCAAAACTAAAACACTTTATTCCAATTTTTTGTTCCATGAATATACACCTAGCTCAGTAAAGGCCTCTGGAGTAGTGTGAATCCAGTCCCATCAACTCCACTCACAGAAACTCTCACTGACATCTGACCTAGTCTCTGCATAAAACTGGGGGTGGGCTGTCAAGACTAGATTGAAGGGTGCAAGATGGAGGGGAGAGGCAGCACCTATCCTGTTTTGAATCAAATTCATTGGGTTAATTAAACACAGCTACAGTTTAGTGTTGATTGAGACACGTCTGCCAGATTTGCTCACCCGCTTTCAAAAGTCAGCAGTTTTCACTGAATGAATTCCATTGCTTCAACCAGGATTCTAATATTAACAGGCCAATGACTAGCAGGGGGGAAAGGAGGAATCAAATGCAATTCAGGCTTTCATAAACTCATAGACATTATGGCTAGAAGGGACCATTGTGATCATCTAGTCTGACCTCTGCACATCGCAAGCCAGAGAACATCACCCCCCAATTCTTGGAATGGGATCATAACCTCTGGCTGAGTTACTGAAGTACTCAAATCTTGACCTAGACTTCAAGTTATGGAGGATCCACCATTTACTCTAGTTCAAACCAGCAATGATGTTTGCCCCATGCTGCAGAGGAAGGCAACCTTCCTGACCCCAAATATGTCAATCAGATAGATCCTGAGCATGTGGGTGAGAATTCTATGGGAAAGAATTCTCTGTAGTAACTCAGAGCCCTCCCCATCTAGTGTCCCATCACTAGCTATTGCAGATATGTGTTAATAGCATGCACTGATGGTTACATGGTATTGTAGGCAATCTCATCATACCATCTCCTCTATAAATTTATCAAGCTCAGTCTTGAAACAATTTAGGATTTTTGCCCCCCAGCTACTCCCCTTGGAAGCCTATTCCAGAACTTCACTCCTCAGATGATTTGAAACCTTTATCTAATTTCAACCCAAACTTATTTATGGCTAGTTTATATCGACTTCCTCTGGTGCCAACATTGTCCCTTAATTTAAATAACTGTTCACCCTCCCTGGTGTTTATCCATCTGATGTTTTTTATAGAGATCAATCATATTTCCTCTCAGCCTTCATTTTGTTACCCTAACCAAGGCAAGCCCCTTAATACTCCTTTTGTAAGGTAGATTCTCCATTCCTTGGATCACTTAGTACCTGGTACTGGGACTTGGGCACAAATCTGCCTTTGCAAATCGACTTATGGGTGCCTATGTCTATTAGGATGCATTGGAATTGCAGCCTCAGATCATAACATTATATTAAAGTTTAATGCTATGGCACTCGCATTATATTGTCCTGTTTGTTTAACTAGATATATCCTATGGCAGATGGAGAGTGGGGAAATCAAACGTCCGTCACAGAATTTATCCTCCTGGGATTCGGTAACCTCTCTGAGCTGCAGACCCTTCTCTTCCTGCTGTTTCTCATGATCTATATTGTGACCATGGCTGGGAACATCTTCATCATTGCTCTTGTTGTGGCTGATCAGCACCTTCACACCCCCATGTACTTCTTCCTGGGGAACTTGTCCTGCTTGGAGACCTGCTACAGCTCCACCATCCTGCCCAGGATTCTGACCTGTCTCCTGACTGGGGACAGAACCATTTCATTTAGCAGGTGTTTCATGCAATTTTATTTATTTGCTTGCCTGGCCGGTACCGAGTGTTATCTCCTCTCTGTGATGTCTTATGATCGGTATTTAGCTATATGTAAGCCACTGCATTATGCTGCCTTTATGAATGGCAGGTTCTGCCTCCAGCTAGCAGCTGGATCATGGATAAGTGGATTTGTGACTAACTCTGTAACAATATTTTTCATGTCACAGTTAACTTTTTGTGGTCCCAATGAAATTGACCACTTCTTTTGTGATTTCACTCCTATCATAAGACTCTCCTGCAGTGACTCTCATTTAATGCAACTTGTGGCTTTCATTCTGGCTTCCATATATACACTGCCTCCTTTTATATTAACTCTGATGTCCTATGTTTGTATCATGATAACCCTCCTGAGGATCCATTCCAGCATAGAGAGGCAGAAGGCCTTTTCCACTTGCTCCTCTCACCTCATTGTGATGACAAGTTTCTATGGAACCCTGATCATTGTCTACATGCTGCCAGATGCCACCATGCTGAGAGACCTACACAAACTGTTCTCTGTTTTCTACACAGTCCTGACTCCCCTGGCCAATCCCCTCATCTACAGTCTGAGAAACAGAGAGGTCAAGGAGGCCCTGAGAAAAGCCCTCAGGAAATGTTTGGCCTCACAAGAATCCAGAAATTCCAAGCAATTTTTGTAAGGAAAATTAAAACAGTGTGAATCTGAGTTGTTTCAGAGCAACAGCTGGTGGGTTCTGGAGCCTCACCTGCTCTGGCTTATTGTCTAATCCTGGAAGGAAGAGAGCACATTTTGGGGTTATGGGTAGATTATAACTCACTCTCCGACTTGGGCTTCCTGCTGCTTCTGTTGGGATGTTTTTCTCATCTGCAGCAATGAAACTCCCATGACACACCACATCCTCTCTCCAAGAAATGAAACTGATGCATCATGGGAGATGTAGTCTCACCACTAACCCAGGCTGCAATGTGCAGTGGGAGCATGAGCAGGGCCTGCTCCAGGCACCAGCGAAGGAAGCAGGTGTCTGGGGCGGTCAATAGAAAGGGGTGGCACTCCATCCGCTATTGGGGCGGCACTTCCGGGTCTTCAGCGGCACTTCGGCGGCAGGTAAGTCAGTCACTACACTTCTGGCAGCAATTCGGCAGCAGGTCCTTCTTTTTTTTCCCGCCACTTGGGGTGGCAAAAAAGCTGGAGCTGGCCCTGAGCATGAGCCACCAGAACTTCAGCTCCTATGAGACACCATTACAGCATTTCGGAGTTGAAATATTTCTTTACGTTTCAGTATGGTTGGAATTATTGTTATAGATATTACAGTAATATTGTTATAGTAATACAGAGTACCCCCAGACACTAATTCAAATACCGTTATTAAATCCAAAGGCCAAATGAGGTTTATACAATTGCTCTAGACATGTCTAGAAACCTAAATACTAAGTAATTACTACACCCAACCAGTAATAAACATTTATAAGTAGTGATCAAATACAAAAGGACTAGACCCATTAACCCCATGTTAGCTGGCTCCAACTTATTAAGGCAAGTACTAGCCACAACACTTTAAGAGTTCACCCTTTTATAGTTTACTTATTGGACCATACCTGAATGTTTGAGAATTTATTTCTTTGTTTAAACCAGTTGGTTTAAACCTTTAATAATTAGGACTTCTTCTTCAAGGATTTTTCCTTCCATCTTATCAGATATTTTCCCTGTCCTATATTTACAAAAAAGCATACCATCCTCCCAGAGTCAACTGGTCAGAACCACCCTCTTACCCTCCCCAGAACTGGAAAGAACCTGCACTTCACAAGACCTATGAAAACATGATTTTTTTTCTTTTCAAACTAATTTAACCCTTTATACACCTATATAATCCTGCGGGTCCTAGATATTTCAATAATCAAATTTATCCCCCCCACCCCAAATGAATATTTTCAATTTAAAAAACGTTCCAAACAGCTCAAGCAAATATTATTTCCTCCTCTCCCCTCTGCATTACCCTGTGTCCTGATTTCCAGACACATTGTGTAAAGAATTCTGCTGAATGTAGGTGACTAGTTAGTCAGTGTAATAGATGGAGTTTGGGTTGTTCCTAAAGTAACCTTGTGTAACCTCTCTGTTAATGTATACATGTAGGGGCGGGAATGGTATCTGACTGCCTTGTAGGTTTAGTGTTCATGGGCAATAAACAGGGCTGCCAAATGCAAATAGTAGCAGCAGCCAGTAGCAATGATATTTTTCAAATACTTAGATGTCATCCTAGTTTACAGAGTGTGAAAAGGGCAGGTGTTCTCTAAAATGACCACCCATGACAGAAGATATGGAATATTGATAAAGAAGCCAAAACGCAAAATGGAGGGGATTTTGAAGGGGAGTTGGGTACCCAAATCCCACAGAAAATCAATTGGCAATATGCACCTGCCTCCCTCAGGATCCTTTGAAAAGCCTAGCCTAAAATAGCACAAAGTGGATTTCTTTCACTTCAGATCAGATATTGTAGAACATTCCCTTGCTTAAAAATATAATGACACTGACCTCCTTTGCAAAGTGTTTTGCTATCTACTGATAAACAGGGCTGGATTCTAGGTATTTTCATTTCCATTATTGGGAATAAAGAAGAAGAAGCCAAAGCTAATGATTTCTTGCCACTTAAACATGTGTGCATGTGTTAGTTGAGTGGTAATTTCCACTGAACTGAAAACATCTTGGTGTATAAGGTTGAACAGAATTTAAATTTTTAGTAAAGAGGGAAGAACAGTCCAATGTATCAGGGATTCAGGAAGATTCAATTCCCTGCAGTTCTGAAGGAGCGGACCCTAGGTAATCAATCACTGATGGTAGGAGAGACCTGGTTAACCACAGTCCAAAGGCCATATAAGTAGAGTTGGTCGAACTCTGATCCACAGGAAATTCAGAGAAAAAAATTGTGCTATTTCAGGATGAAAAGTAGAATTTGTGATATTTCCTATGGAAAGGGTGTATGTTGGGAAGTTGTTTGGAAATAATAGGAATCTTTCATTTCCAAAATTTCTTAATGCAATTGAGCTTCCCCCAGCCTCTTTTCTCAGCAGTGTCTTCCAGCTCTATCACAGGGAGTCTGGAAGCTTTGAGATACCTGGTTCAAGCCAGGATTCTCAGGGCTTCTAGACTCCTAGCTGTGAATCTAAGACCTGAGTGCTGCGAGGGGGTAGTCCCATAGTCACGGACTCTGGAAGCCTGGGCAGCCTTGACTGTTTCCTGAGAAGTTCATCAAAACCAAGACATTATCTGCATATATCTCACTTAATCAAACCCCAGCCATTGCAGGGGCCTCAGTCCCTCCTATTCTCTGCTTGCGATTCACAATAGCTTAGTCTCTTGAGGGCTGTAATACTTGGGCCTATTTTTGGTTGCTGGGTTTAGTGTGCTGGGTGGCACTGGTGTCCTGCGATATGCAGGAGATCATACTAGATGAGCTAGATAATGATCTCAAATAACTCCTCAGGTTCAGAACTATCAGGCTCAGGGATGACTCATCAGGTTCAGAATGCTGAAGGCAACATAGCCACATAGCCAAACACAGAATTCTGTGCCACTGTGCATGCTCAGAATTCATGTCTCCCCCTTATATCCCCCCACCTCAGAATATAAATTCTGCTGGAGATGTGCTGCAATTACACCTTTTGCCCACCAGGGGCTGCTGTGGTGCCAGAAGAGAGGGCAGCCAGCTGGCAGAGAAGCTGCATTCTCCACTGCAGGACCAGAGGAGGAGGCACAGGATGGACAGAGCAGGTCACACAGGGCTGCTGGGGGGTCACAGACTGAGATTCAGAAGGGCTAGTGTGGGGTACAGACTGGGGTGTGGGCTCAGGAACTAATGGGGTGACAACACTGAGCCAGGGGCTGAAGAAGAGGGGGGTTGCAGGGACACATGGAGACAGGGGAAGATGAGTCTGACTGGGAAAGGCTAGGGGTCTGCAATGGTCTGCATGGAGGAGCCTCTCCAACTCCTCCCCCCAACCTCCCCCAAGTTCCATACTTCTCCCAACCACACCCAACAGCCCTCCAGGTACACATCCAAGCTACTTCCCAGCAATTACTTCCCTCTCCCTCAGCTCCTCTGTTACCTCTGACTCCTCCAAGCCTTTGCACTGCTTCTGAGGGGTTCAGGAAATACGTTTCTGTACAGTAGTTTAAATGAATTGTTACTCAAAGCTCTGTATTAATATGCCTAGTAAAGAATTTATTTGTCAAAAAAAAAGTTTCCTGAATCTTTTTTTCTGTCTGTATTGTTACAGACATACTTGTTGACAGGTATTTTGAAATAAATTACCAAAATAACTGAAACTGGTGTGAATATATTGTGTTATTTTGGCAACTAAAAATGCAGAATTTTGCAGAATTTTAAAATATTGTGCGCAGAATTTTTATTTTTTTGGTGCAGAATTTTTAACTTTTTGGCACAGAATTCCCCCAGGAGTAGAGCATGGACTCAGGCTCGTTCTCCTTCTAACTGTTGCCAGAGTCAGCTCCATTTACATTTACACTGAGGTGAATGAGAGGAGCACCAGCCCCATTGACTGCAATGGAGTTACTCCCAAATTACACTGGGATAAGTGAGAGGAGAACCAGTGTCATTGACTCAATTGGAGTTACTGCTATTTTATACCAGTGTGCCTGAGAAGTAAATCAGGCCCATTCTGCTCAGCAGAGTTACTCCTGACTTATGTTAGTGTCAATGCATGAGGAACCAAGCCCATTAAATTCCTGTGCATTGAATTTCTAGTTCTGATCAGTCTGATTTATTGCTTTGTGAATTTTACTTTGCTTTCCAGCTCAGATGCAGAAGCAATTAACCTGAAGATCTTCAGCAGAGATGGGATGTGGCATCACCCCATAGATTCACTAAAAATAATAAGCTAGGCTTCAGCTGGTGTAAATCAGTATAGTTCTACTGACTTTAGTGGAGATACACTAATTTACACCAGGTAAGTGTTTGGCCTGTTGGGACATTGGAATCCTTTAGAATGAGGGATGTATCCAGTGCTTAATTTGTAATGAAAGAGGTGCCAGGGCTCAAGCAATTAGGTGCCGGGGCTCAAGCAATATTTTTACTTTCATAAGAGACACAGCAAGCCCAGAGGTGCTGGGGCTATGAACTGTCAAGCCCAGATGTGCTGGGGTTCATCTCTGGCAAGCCCTGGCACAAATTAAGCACTGGATATATCATTTTATATGCATTCTTAGCAGGGTCTGCAAACAGCGAAGGAGTTTTATTTCTTGCTTTTCACTTGTAAATAAAAGTTTGTTCATTCTCAACTCCCTAACTGAGGGATTATACAGGGAAGATTTCAGACTAGGACATTGTGCAAATTTGCAACATGTTTGCTATTCATCCCAGGAGCTGTTAAGCTTCCGTGTCTGTATCAGTGTATTACCCCTCCCCGCATTGTGAGCTACAGCAGGCAGGGAAAAAACACCATTGTGAAAAATGAAGGGAGGGGGGTAGCTCCCTTTTATGAACACCCAGCCAGCCAGTTACCTATAAAATCCCTTTTAGTAGCTGTTCTCTACTTGCTTTACCTGTAAAAGGTTAAAAAGTCTCACTACCATGCATAGGTAAAAGGACGTAAGTGGGCATCTGGCTAAAA
Organism: Glyptemys insculpta; assembly: GCA_032172135.1. NCBI lineage: Eukaryota > Metazoa > Chordata > Testudines > Emydidae > Glyptemys > Glyptemys insculpta. The sequence continues at coordinate 46,590,272 of JAVMKA010000015.1, read as the reverse complement.
GAGCCAATGGGAAGGATAGAACTTTTTAAAATTGAGGAAAAACTGCCCGTTGTCTGTCTGTTGTTGTTCTCACGGCTGGAGGCAGACAGGGCAGCAGCCATGCTGGAAGAAGCTTGGGGCAATGTATGAAAAATCATTAGTATCATACCTAGAAACTACTCATTTGAAACACTGGACATGCAAGTAGATCAGGAAATGTCTAGGAAGATGCGTTTAGTTTTATCTCTTTTTATTTCTTTATTGCTTGTGGATTCATAGAATCATAGAAGATTAGGGTTGAAAGACACTTCAGGAGGTCATCTAGTCCAACCCCCTGCTCAAAGCAGGACCAACACCAACTAAATTATCCCAGCCAGGGCTTTGTCAAGCCGGGCCTTAAAAACCTCTAAGGATGGAGATTCCACCACCTCCCTAGGTAAGCCATTCCAGTGTTTCACCACCCTCCTAGTCAAACAGTGTTTCCTAATATCCAACCTAGACCTCCCCCACTGCAACTTGAGACCATTGCTCCTTGTTCTGTCATCTGCCACCACTGAGAAGAGCTGAGATCCATCCTCTTTGGAACCCTGCTTCACGTAGTTGAAGGCTGCTATCAAATCCCTCTCTTCCCTTCTGCAGACTAAACAAGACCAGTTCCCCCAGCCTCTCCTCGTAAGTCATGTGCCCCAGCCCCCTAATCATTTTTGTTGCCCTCTGCTGGACTCTCTCCAATTTGTCCACATCCTTTCTTGAGTGGGGGGCCCCAAAACTGGACTCAATACTCCATATGTGGCCTCACCAGTACCGAATAAAGGGGAATAATCACTTCCCTCGATCTGCTGGCAATGCTCCTACTAATGCAGCCCAATATACCATTAGCCTTCTTGCCAACAAGGGCACACTATAGTCTCATATCCAGCTTCTCATCCACTGTAATCCCCAGGTCTTTTTCTGCAGAACTGCTGCTTAGCCAGTCGGTCCCCAGCCTGTAGCAGTGCAGGACTCTGCACTTGTCCTTGTTGAACCTCATCAGATTTCTTTTCACCCAATCCTCCAATTTGTCTAGGTCACTCTGGACCCTAACCCTATCTTCCAGCTTATCTACCTCTCTCCCCATTTTAGTGTCATCTGCGAACTTGCTGAGGGCACACTCCATGCCATCTTCCAGGTCATTAATGAAGATGTTGAACAAAACCTGCCCGAGGACTGACCCCGGGGCACACCACTTGATAGTGGCTGCCAACTATACATTGAGCCGTTGATCACTACCCATTGAGCCCGACAATCTAGCCAGCTTTCTATCCACCTTATAGTCCATTCATCCAATCCATACATTTTTAATATGCTGGCAAGAATACTGTGGGAGACCGTATCAAAAGCTTTGCTAAAGTCAAGATATATCACGTCCACTGCTTTCCCCATATGCACAGAGCCAGTTATCTCATCATAGAAGGCAATCACTCAGGTTGGTCAGGCATGACTTGCCCTTAGTGAATCCATGTTGACTGTTCCGGATCACCTTCCTCTCCTCCAAGTGCTTCAAAATGGTTTCCTTGAGGACTTGCTCCATGATATTTCCAGGGACTGAGGTGAGGTCTGTAGTTCCCCGGATTCTCCTTCTTTCCTTTTTTAAAGATAGGCACTATATTTGCCTTTTTCCAATCATCCAGGACCTCCCCTGATCGCCACGAGTTTTCAAAGATAATGGCCAATGGCTCTGCAATCACATCAGCCAATTCCCTCAGCACCCTCAGATGCATCAGATCTGGACCCAGGGACACCAGGGTGCGGCTGGTGACGTGTCGCCTCCGCTGCCCACCCATCGGCCCTTTACATGCTTCCCTGCTGGCTGGCCTCTCGCTGCTTTGCCCCTTCACCCCCACAGCCCCGCTGCTCCTTCATATACCCCAGTGGGGTGTGTCCTTCTCTCAGCGCTCTGCAGAGGACCAGCCTCTGGTCAGAATGCTCAGCTCACCAACAGCCTGTCTTGTAGGCTCCTTCCTTCCCCACTGCCTCTGGCTGAGCCCACACCCCGGGAAATCTTAAGCCCTCTGGGCTGGGGCACTGGCCATGAGGAGCCAAGCCCTGCATGTGCCAAAGCCCTGCACAGCGCTGGCACGGGAAGGCCTCTCCACCCCTCAGCTAAGCTCTGGAGTGGTGCGGGTGAAGGGGAAATGATTTCCAGTCTATTCACACCCCGAACCTGCAGGCTCCAGAGCAGGCCCCGGGGCAGGGGCTTAGCATGCTCTTCACCTTTGCTGAAGCCCCTGCAGTCAGGTTCCCTGGGCTCTGGTGCACAATGCATCCTTAGCACTTAACCCCTTCCCAGGGCCGGCTCCAGGGTTTTGGCCGCCCCAAGCAGCCAAACAAACAAACAAAAAAGCCGCGATCGCGATCTGCGGCAGCAATTCAGTGGGAGGTCCTTCGCTCGGAGCAGGAGTGAGAGACCGTCCGCCGAATTGCCGCCGAACAGCTGGACGTGCCGCCCTCTCTCCGAAGTGACCGCCCCAAGCACCTGCTTGGTAAGCTGGTGCCTGGAGCCGGCCCTGCCCCTTCCTGCTCATGCTGCAGCCCAGGGACAGGAGGCAAATGGATTATATTGATGGCCAGCAGCAGCCTGGAGGTGTTAGCTACCTTTTGACACTGTGCAGGCAGGAAGGGACAATTTGCTTCCAGCCACATGGGAGTGGTGGGGAGGGGAAGATATGAACTCTGCAAAGACACAGACCAGGTCATCCCTTCCCCTTCTCCTCCTCCCCTGTGACTGGAAGCAGCTCCCATCCCTTCCCTCCCACCCGGTACCAAAAGGCTGCTGCTGGCCACATTCTGGTGTGAACCCTGGCAGAAATCTGGGTGGGCATTTGGCCTTGCGTGCTCTCCCTACATGTTGCCTTGGGAAGACATGGCACCAGGTACCAGGAAAGGAAGGTTCATCCCAGAGTCCCAGCCAGGCGTGGATGGTAGAGAGCACTGGACAGGGAGGGTCGGATTGTTCGATCACCTCTTCTGTGTGAGAGAGGTGTGTGTGTGTCACCCCTCCCCATGTGAACCCTAAAGTATTAAAGAATCCAACTACGCATAAATTTTTTTAACTAGGGGTTAGTCAACTTGATGTTAATTTGAACATTTGTATGAATGATTGCCATTCAGCTCACTTGAATACAAGTAATTTTACCAGGTGTCGCATATCCAACATAGGGAAATATGGTCACCCAACCAAGAAGGCCAGTGGTGAAGCTGGGGATAGATCTCAGGTCTCCTGAGTACTAGCCCAGTGCATTATCTACTAGGTCACAATACCTATACACACTACTGCAACTAGTAGCTGGGGCCAGAATGGGCAGAGTCCAGAAGGTCAGTACTGGAGGGACAGAAGCCAAATACCAGAGCTGGAGGATAAACTGTATTCATAAGCCAGAGGGACAGCCGGGGATCACTACTGGAGAGACAGAAACCGAATGCCAGAACTGGAAGGTCAACCCAAGTCATAAGCCAGAGGCAGAGCTGGGGATCAAAGCCAGAGGTGTGACTCTGGAGGGAGCAGGGGCTGGATCAGAGATTACAATTAGGTTGGAGCAGGAACTGAAAGAAAGCAGGCGCTAGGATAAGGGTGAGCGCAGCTGCAGGCATGGTATTCATTGAGCAGCCACAGAGCTGCTGTGGGGGCCAGGCTTATGAGCAGGATTGCTAAGCCAGCTGCCAGTCAGGGGGCTGTGACCACTGTGTGAGTTCCCAGGTAGTGCAGTTGGGCTCATTGGTTGCCTAGAAGCACAGTTAGTCAGGGAGTGGCTGTTCTAAGCTGGTCTGGTCCCTGACAGTCCCACACCCTATAAAAGGAAAGATTTGGGGGAGTCAAGATGGAAGTGAGGCAGCTGCTGTTGCATCACCAGTTGCATAGAGTTCAGCGACGGTTGCTCCCCTTTCTGGATTGTGGCATGTTAATCGTTGATGTCCTTGCTCCAATGGCTATTTAGTTTTTTACACCAAGTGGAGAAAATGAGAGATTGTAGCAAACACACACAGGAATATCTCATTGGCCAGGGCACTCACATGTGGCGTAGATGACTGCAGTTTGAATCCTGACTACACATCAGGGAACTGAAGGGGCAATTGAATCTTTCTCCCACAACTTAGGTGAGTCATGTAACTGTTAGGTTAAAGATGATCAGGAAGCCTCCTCTTCTAGCCATTTTGTGAATCCTTTACCTTGCTTTGGTCAAAATGCCTGGAGGTTCAAACAAAATGAAAGTCTTCTTTGGTTTGCCCAAAACTATTAGGCAAATTCAGCACAAAGTTTAGGTTGGCCCAGTACAGCATTTTTCACTGAATAAACTATTCATCCATACAATTGCACAGAGCTCTACTCTGAACTAACTGGCCCACAGGAACCTCTCCACCCCTGGGCCAACAATCCATTCCACGCAGGAAACCGAAACCATGTGCCTGATTCTGGAACCAGCCTGTTGTGATATTTGGGCCTACAAATTTACCCTAATTACACTGCTCTACAGCCAAAATGCTTCTGAAATAAATGAAATAAATTGGCTCTAGTTTTCAAGATATGTCAAGATATTCAAGATAATAAGATATCCTTGACTTGGGAATGGCGGAGGATAAGTGAGTTATAAAGGGAAGGGATCTCAATTTAAACCAGAAATGACTAAAATACATCTTTGACTGGATCTATGAATAAATCTATGACTGGGTTTGGACAGTACTTGCTTTTTAGGCAAACAATGAATGATGCAATCTGAAGCTGGTATTGCGTCATACATGATATGAATTGCATCATGTTATTCCTAGAAGTCATGGATGATGCAATCATAACGAAGCTTACATCACTCTGCTGAACAAATTGCCCTATATCAGCTCTAGAAAACATACAGTGTCGTGCTCTCTTATTTGTCAGTGTTTGATTTTGCAAAGGGACACATTTCTGTTTAGCCAAAGTGAGCAGAGATGCCTCGTAGTTGTGTGAACAGTGCAGATAACTTCTGCTATGTTTGTGATGAAGTGACTTTTGCATCACAAAAGTGCAGTAGAACCACAATGGTTAAGAAAGCCTCTCACCTTTATTTTGGCTGCAAAATTGGAGATCAGGACAAGAGGTGGGCCCCACACATATGCTGCAACACTTGTGCAACAAATCTTCGCCAGTGGTTGAACAGGAAAAGGAAATCTATGCCTTTTGCAGTGCCAATGATTTGGAGAGAGCCAACAGATCATACCAGCAATTGTTACTTCTGCATGGTGCCTCCAGTTGGGAAAGGTGTGTCAAAGAAGAAAAAGTGGACTGTGCTTTATGCAAACATTCCATCAGCTATACGCCCAGTACCCCACAGAGAAGGACTGCCGGTTCCTGATGCACCAGAATCATTCTCACTTGAGTCAGACGAGGAAGACGAAGAGGATGAAACTTCTGGTCCTGAACCATCAATGTCACAGGACCCACATTTTCTCCCATCCTCCTCCTCTGAACCACACCTCATAACACAAGGTGAACCGAATGACCTTGTCAGGGACTTGGAACTACCCAAGAGTAAGGCAGAGCTGTTGGGCTCCAGACTACAGCAGTGGAATCTCCTGGCAGGTGATGTTAGGGTTTCCATATTCCGTGACCGTCAAAAGGATCTTGTCCCATTCTTCTTCATGGAAGGTGATCTTGTAGCCTGCAACAACATCGATGGTGTGATGGCAGCCCTCAACATGGTTCACGATCCAGATGAATGGAGACTGTTCATTGATTCATCAAAGACGAGTCTTAAAGCTGTTTTACTGCATAATGGCAATGTTTTGCCATCAATTCCAGTTGGTCATGCAGTCCATATGAAGGAAACCTATGACAACATGAAACAACTTTTGAGGTGCATAAACTATGACCAACATCAGTGGCAGCTTTGTGGTGATTTGAAGGTTGTTGCTCTCTTGCTTGGTCTGCAGAGTAGATACACAAAGTACTGCTGTTTTCTCTGCAAATGGGATAGTCGTGCAAGAGATTCCCACTATATCAAGAAAGATTGGCCACTCTGACAGTCATTGGAGCCTGGGAGGAAAAGTGTTCAGCATCCACCACTTGTTGAATCAAGGAAGATTTTGTTACCACCCTTACACATCAAGCTGGGTCTGATGAAGAACTTTGTCAAGGCCATTGACAAAACACAAGCAGCTTTCAAGTACCTCCGTGGAAAATTTCCAAGGTTAAGTGAAGCTAAGATAAAGGAAGGTGTCTTTGTTGGTCCTCAGATTCGTGAACTTCTTTGAGATGATGCATTTGACCATGCACTGCGTGGCAAGGAAAAGACAGCATGGAAAGCCTTCCAGTTAGTGGCAATAAATTTTCTCGGAAACAACAAGGCAGACAACTACAGGTTCTTGGTGGAAAACCTCCTCAAGGCATACAAAAGCCTTGGTTGCAACATGTCAATAAAGATACATTTTTTGCACTCTCATCTAGATTTTTTTCCACCGAACTGCGGAGCAGTGAGCGACGAGCACGGCGAGCGATTTCACCAGGACATTGCAACAATGGAGAAACGCTATCAGGGCAAATGGAGCCCATCAATGCTTGCAGACTATTGCTGGACAGTGAGAAGAGATGCTCCATTTAATGAATACAAGAGACAAGCCAAGAAGCGCTGAGTAGACACTGAATAGGACTAAACTATGTACAGAATAGTTTTTTGCCTTTTGTTTCATAATAAATTGTATTTATATAACCCTTTTGCTGATTTGTAAAGTGTTACATAAACAGGACAGGTGAAATATTATCATGTAAAGCAAACATAAACACATGAAAAGACCTAGGTTTACAATTTATGATGAAACCTCTACTAGCTACACAATATACATAGAGATAAAATGTAAAAACTTAAATATCTTAGAAACAGTAGCCAATCAGTTGTTTTAATTGTCATATTTGAATTCAGCACATCAAAATACATAATAAATAGCACATTTTATCTCTGAAGCAGACGACTTCTCAAAAATTGTACACCAGTGTTATGAGTTTAACTGTGAGAAGTAAGTGAAAATTCATAAGATGTCACAATAACCTAGAACAACAAATATTGGTGGGAAAAGGTACAAAAGAGAGACATAAAAGCTGAATTAATTGAAATAAAAAGGCCTCCTGGTATAACTCGAGGACTCTGTTAAGATCATGCCTGGTAAACAAGAAAAGTGTGGGACCAGAAATCACTGACCCAAATTTGGTCTGCCAGAAACTAGGCTTAATTTGTGGACAAAATAAAGGAGGGGATGGGCTATTCCACCTATCACTCCCTTTTGGGACCCTTAACGAAAGAGATTTTGGGGAGAAAAACTGGCCAATGCAGTGCGAGTAACTCCACCAGAGAGGTCCTTTGGGGCCATCTGCCTGTCCCAAGTCAGGATAAAGGAGGAGGGTTGGGCGTGGGGCTAGCAACTCCACCCCGTAAAAAAAAAAAATCAACCTGCTACAGAAACGCCAACAATAGAGATAACAGAGACTTTTAGCCTGGAAAAAGAAGGGTCTTCAACTCGAAGACGCATGACGCTGGGTGGTGAAAGTCGTGAGGAAGCCACTAAGCCGACTAACCTTCTTGCAACCAGGAGGATTACCATCGGTACATGGAACGTGAGGACCATGTACGAGTCAAGAAAGACGGCACAGGTCGCAGCAGAGATGAGGAGTAACAACCTGACCCTACTAGGCATTAGCGAGACAAGATGGACGCAAGCTGGACAGAGACGACTGTTGACAGGAGAGCTGTTGCTGTATTCCGGACATGAAGAGAGCGACGCACCCCACACACAGGGAGTAGGCTTCATGTTGTCCAAGCAGGCACAGAGAGCACTGATTGGTTGGGAGGCACATGGTTCCAGGATCATCACAGCATCCTTCAGAACTAAAATGAAGAGGATTAAGATGAATGTTGTACAGTGCTATGCTCCAACCAATGACAGTGAAGAGGGGGACAAAGACTATTTTTATAATAGACTTCAGAAAATATTAGAGATTCTCCCAGACAAAGACATCACCATCCTTATGGGAGACTTTAATGCCAAAATTGGACCTGACAACACAGGATATGAACAAGTCATGGGGACCCATGCCCTGGGAGAGATGAGTGAGAATGGAGAGAGATTTGTGGATCTGTGTGCACTTAACAACTTGGTCATAGGAGGTAGCATCTTTCCTCACAAGCGGATCCACAAGAGTACCTGGGTATCGCCAGCAGGCACGATAGAAAACCAGATCGATCATGTCTGTATTAGCAAGAAGTTCAGAAGATCTTTGCAGGACGTCAGAGTTAGAAGAGGAGCAGACGTAGCGTCCGACCATCACTTAGTGGTGGCCAGATTAAAGCTGAAGCTGAAGAAGAACTGGATAGACGCGTCATATAGAAGAGTGAAGTACAATGTTAGTCTTTTGAAGGATCATAAGATCAAGGAAGATTTTGGACTGACGCTGAAGAATAAGTTTTCAGTACTACAGGATCGGTCTGAGGAAGAGGAAGACAGTGTACCCAACAGATGGCAGAAAGTGAGAGAGACACTTAGGTCAGCATGCCAGGAAGTGCTTGGAATCAAGAAATACCAGCAGAAAGAGTGGATCACAACAGAGACCTTGACTAAGATAGAAGATAGAAAGAAGAAGAAGGCAGTAGTTAATAACAGCAGGACTAGAGCAGCAAAGGCTAAAGCGCAAAAAGAGTATGCTGAAGCCCATAGAGTAGTGAAGAGGAATATTAGGAAGGATAAGAGAGATTATGTGGATGGACTGGCAGCAGAAGCGGAACAGGCAGCGTACAACGGTAATATGAAACAGCTGTATGACATTACCAAGCGACTGTCTGGAAAGTTCAGCAAGCCAGAGTGTCCCGTCAAAGACAAGCAGGGAAAGCCTATAACAGAAATAGAACAACAGATGAATAGATGGGCGGAGCACTTTGAGGAACTCCTGAATAGACCAGCACCACTAAATCCACCAGACATTGACCCAGCCAACGAAGACCTTCCAATCAATTGTGACAGACCAACTAGAGATGAGATCAGAAAAGCCATCACTATGATGAAGAACAGGAAGGCGGCTGGACCTGACGATATTCCAGCAGAGGCCCTGAAAGTAGATCTGGATGCTTCAGTGGAAATGCTGTACCCCCTCTTTGAGAAGATATGGGAAGAAGAAGTGATTCCGGCAGACTGGAAAGAGGGATATCTTATTAAAATCCCCAAGAAAGGAGATCTCAGCAATTGTGCCAACTACAGAGGAATCACACTTCTGTCGGTGCCAGGGAAGGTCTTCAACCGAGTCCTCTTAGAGAGAATGAAGGATGCCGTCGATCCACAGCTACGAGATGAGCAGGCAGGTTTCCGGCAAAATAGATCATGCACGGACCAGATAGCAACGCTCCGCATCATAGTCGAGCAGTCTATGGAGTGGAACTCCTCGTTGTACATCAACTTTGTTGACTATGAGAAAGCATTCGATAGCGTGGATCGAGAGACTCTCTGGAAGCTCCTTCGGCACTATGGGATCCCAGTAAAGGTGGTCAACCTGATTAAGAACTTATATGATGGCATACACTGTAGAGTGATCCATGGAGGGCAGCTTACAAACAGTTTCCAGGTGCGAACTGGAGTCAGACAAGGATGCTTGTTGTCACCATTTCTCTTTCTCCTTGTCATTGATTGGATTATGAAGACATCCACTTATGAGCGTAGGAACGGAATCCAGTGGACGTTGTGGACCCAGCTTGATGACCTGGACTTTGCCGATGACCTTGCACTCCTTTCGCATAGCAAACAGCAGATGCAAGAGAAGACCAACGTAGTGGCAGCCACGTCATCACAGGTTGGCCTCAACATCCACATGGACAAGACCAAGATCCTCAAGATTAACTCCATCAGTAATGACCCAGTCACACTGAATGGAAGCCCTCTGGAAGAAGTGCAGTCCTTCACCTACCTAGGCAGCATCATCGACCAACAGGGTGGCACGGACGCAGACATCAAAGCAAGGATCGGTAAGGCAAGAGCAGCTTTCTTACAGCTCAAGAACATCTGGAGCTCCAGAGAGCTGTCTTTGGCAACAAAGATTAGACTGTTCAACTCCAATGTGAAATCAGTTTTATTGTATGGAGCTGAAACCTGGAGGATAACTAAAATAACCATCAGGAAGATCCAGACCTTCATAAATAGTTGCCTTAGAAGGATTCTCCAGATCCGCTGGCCAGACACCATCAGCAACATCTACCTCTTGGAGAGGACCCGTCAACTTCCAGCAGAGGAAGAAATTAGAAGGAGAAGGTGGGGCTGGATAGGACACACACTACGCAAGCAGCCAACCAACATCACTAGACAGGCATTGCGGTGGAACCCCCAAGGCAAGCGGAAAAGAGGCCGCCCAAGAAACACCTGGCGACGCGACCTTCAGGCTGATAGCATAAAAATGGGCTATACCTGGAACCAGCTAGAGCAAATGGCCCAGGATAAAGGACTCTGGAGATCTGTGGTTGGCGGCCCATACCCCGATTGGGGTGACGGGCATGAGTGAGTGAGTGAGCAGTGCGAGTCACCATCATAGCTGCCACCGGCACCATCGCCTGGGACTTCAGGCCTTCTTCATTCCAATCTTGACAGATGTCCTGACTAGACCAGGCAGAAAGAGGGACCCAGATGACATTGCCACCTCTATTGGCTCCAGCTGAATCCCAAAAACCTGGGATGAAATGGGACCAGACTGTAACAACAACAGCAACAACCACAGCTCCAGCCCATCTCAATTAGCTTCTTCTCCTCTCCCTGATAGCACAGTCATTACCATGTTCGATACCATCTAAGAGACTGTCAGACAAGGGAGTTTTACTTGTAAAAGCTCTCTCCAGATGAAATGGAGACAGGGATGGTGTTAAAATGAAATCCTTATTTAAAACTTTACATTTAAAATGCGTTAACAGTTTTCTCTTCTTTCTTTATCTTTAATCAAAGGTTAATAGAATTTTTAATGGCATGTTTGCCATGGTACTAAGCAAGCTGAGGTCTCTGTATACCAAACCCTGAACCTTGTTTAACACTGTTTAATGTTGGACAGTAATGTTAATACCTTTGGCCCAGACATTCCATCTAAATTAATACAAGAACAACAGGGCAAATGATGCCTCTTTTTCTCACATGGAGTAGTATTTTATTCCATGAGTAGACCTATTGAACTCATTGGGACTTGTCACAGAGTAAGGTAGTAATCCATGTGAGTAAGGGAGGAAAAATGGTGCCTTTACATTCCCACAGGTTGGAGTGTGTAGTAAAGGCCAGATTGTGATTCCTTCACTCGTATTGGGAAACGTTTACTATCACTAATAATGCCACTGACTTCAGTGGGACTATTCATGTGTGTAACTATTCACAAGTGTGACCAAGGTGTTCATAAGCTGTCCCTCAGTTAGCACACAGGAATGGTCAGTTAGCACCCTAGGTGACAAATTTTAATCAGTGTGACATAAACTTGAAACAAAGTCTGCATTCCATTTCCTCACTGGTGCAGCATTTACCTGTTCTGATGATTCTGTTAATAGCACATGAGTCAAACTTACGCATGCCCCCTGATGTTACATAGGCCAGATCTACACTAACAAGCTAAGTCGATCTAAATTATGCTAGTTAAGTTACATAAATTATGTAATTTAAATCGATGTAGCTTAGATCGACTTACTGCTGTGTCTACACCGCACTGTGTTGATGGGAGACCCTCTCCGGTCAACATAGATTCCGTCTCTCGGGGAGGTGGAGTACTGAAGTCGATGGAAAAGTGCTCGGCCATTGAGTTATTGCATCTTCACCAGACCCAGTAAATCGACACTGCTGCATCAATTGGCGCGGTGCCAATTTAGCCAGTAGTGAAGACAAGCCCATAGAACTGGCTGGATTCCCCTTGATGCCCTTTGGAGTTAATAGCTGCTTTGTCTCTACTGAGGAAGAATTGCTTGGGCTCAAAGACATTTCCACCACTTGCTTCTCTGGACGGGGATGAAGTCATGCATCAATTTTGCTACACCTAGTGGAACCAGAGCCTCAGCTGGTGAAAATCAACATAGCTCCATTAACTTGCATAGGGCAATGCCAATTTACACCAGCTGAGGATCTGGCCCAGCAAATTTTGTTCCTCCTGATTGGTCTCATTTAGTTGCTATAATTTAACATTAATTTCATTGTAGCTTTAACCACTCCTGAAAAATCTGTAAGTACTTCCTGTCTCTAGGCAGTTAGTGAAATGGGACAAATTCATCCTGAATGTAATGTTGTTCACTCCAGTGGTGCAACACCAAATTTTAACAATCCCCTCTGAATACTGTTTGAAGTTGAAAATCTTTTTCATGATCATAGCAAACACTTTTAAATAATAATGCCTAGTGGGACCCATTAATGTTAACATGCTTTCATTGTTCATGTCAAGGCTGCTTCCCCACTCTGAACTTTAGCATCCACTTTGGCCTGTAGGGGATTTATAGTTCCTTGACCCACCTGGTGCCCCAGGTAAGTCACTCTGTTTTGGCCTATTTGACACTTTTTAGCCTTAACAGTTAGTCCTGCCTGCCTGATGCGCTCGAAGACTTTTTCCAGGTGCTCCAGGTGTTCTGCCCATGAATCAGAAAAAATGGCCACATCATCGAGGTAGCAACTGCAGATTCTCCCAATCCCGCTGGGAGACCATCTACAAGTCTTTGGAAGGTGGCGGGTGCATTTCGCAACCTGAAAGGGAGTACATTGAATTCATACACCCCTGCCTGGGTGATGAAGGCTGACCTTTCCTTGGTGGGTTCATCTAGTGGTATTTGCCAGTACCCCTTGGTTAAGTCTAAAGTAGAGATGAATTGGGCATGTCCCAATTTCTCCAATAGCTCATCTGTGCGTGGCATTGGATAGTTGTCAGGACGAGTTACAGCATTTAGCTTACGGTAGTCCACGCAAAAGCGTATTTCCCCATCTGGTGTGGGAACTAGAACCACTGGAGATGCCCATGCACTGGTAGAGGGGCGGATTATACCCATCTGTAGCATATCCTGGATCTCCCTTTGTATAGCAGTTTGGGCATGAGGTGACTCCCGGTAGGGTGGGGTTCTAATTGGGTGAGCATTACCTGTGTCAATGGAATGGTATGCCCGTTCGGTCCATCCCGGGGTTTCTGAGAACACTGGCGCAAAGCTAGTGCACAGCTCCTTGATCTGCTGTCGCTGCAGACGTCCAAGGGTCGCGGAGAGGTTCACCTCTTCCATGCCACCATCCCTTTTTCCTTCATAGTAGATACCTTCAGGCCACTCCGCGTCGTCTATTTCCTGGGCTGAAAACTGGTAAACGTTTAATTCTCTGGAAAAAAGGCTTAAGAGAATTAACATGGTATACCTTAGGCTTTATGTTGGAGGTGGGGGATGCTATGAGATAGTTAACAGCTCCTAGGCGCTCCAGGACCGTGAATGCTCCTTCCCATGACGCTTCCATTTTATGGGCCTGGAGCGCCTTTAAGACCATGACTTGGTCTCCTACTTTGAAGGACCGTTCTCGGGAATGTTTATCATACCAGGCCTTTTGCTCTTCCTGAGCATCCTTTAGGTTTTTTTTAGCAAGGGCTAAAGAGTGTCGGAGGGTGCTTTGTAGGTTGCTTACAAAGTCTAGAATGTTAGTTCCTGGAGAAGGCGTAAACCCCTCCCATTGCTGCTTCACCAACTGTAATGGTCCCTTAACCTCGCGGCCATACACAAGTTCAAATGGTGAAAACCCTAAACTGGGATGTGGTACAGCCCTGTAGGCAAAAAGCAACTGCTGCAACACTAGGTCCCAATCATTGGAGTGTTCATTTACGAATTTACATATCATGGCCCCCAAAGTTCCATTAAACCTCTCCACCAGGCCATTGGTTTGATGGTGGTAAGGGGTGGCAACCAAGTGATTCACCCCATGAGCTTCCCACAGGTTTTTCATGGTCCCTGCCAGGAAATTAGTTCCCGAATTGGTAAGGATGTCAGAGGGCCAACCTACCCTGGCAAAAATGTCTGCTAATGCCTGGCACACACTTTTAGCCCTGGTGTTGCTTAAGGGTACTGCTTCCGGCCATCGGGTAGCAAAATCCATGAAAGTCAGTATGTACTGCTTTCCTCTGGGTGTCTTCTTTGGGAAAGGACCCAGAATATCCACAGCTACTCGCTGAAATGGGACCTCAATTATGGGGAGTGGCTGGAGAGGGGCTTTAACCTGGTCTTGGGGCTTTCCCACTCGTTGGCACACCTCACAAGACCGGACATAATTAGCAACGTCCTTGCCCATTCCCTCCCAGTGGAAGGACTTCCCCAACCGGTCTTTGGTTCTGTTCACCCCAGAATGGCCACTGGGATGATCATGGGCTAAGCTCAAGAGCTTTACCCGATATTTAGTGGGAACTACCAACTGTCTTTGAGGATGCCAGTCTTCCTGGTGCCCACCAGAAAGAGTCTCCTTGTATAAAAGTCCTTGTTCTACAACAAACCAGGATTGGTTAGAAGAGCTGAGAGGCGGTGGGGTGCTCCGTGCCGCCGCCCAAGCTTTCTGAAGGCTGTCATCTGCTTCCTGCTCGGTCTGGAACTGTTCCCTTGATGCTGGAGACATCAGTTCCTCCTTGGACTGTGGACTGGGGCTTGGTCCCTCTGGAAGCGATGGAGGTGCTGGGGCTGTTTCCATTGACTGTGAACCGCTGTCTGCTGGTGCACTTTGTGGTATTTCAGGCTCTGGCTGAGCCTCTTGGGTAGGGTTATCTACTGCTTCTGCCAGTTCAGGCTCCCTGGTGCCCTCTGGCGTTGGAGTTGTAGACGGGTTTGCAAGCGCTGGACTCAATGCTGGCAATGGTTCTGTTGCTGGTTGCATTGCCAGTTCCGGTTCTGGGACTGGCTTTGGCTGGGTCTCTGGGATTGGATGCACTACGACTGTTGCAGTCGTTGGCAGGGGATCCGGTTCCACCACCTTTGTTTGGGTCTCTGGTAACACAGACAGGGCCCTGGTGGATGGCTCAGGAACAGGGATGGGGGTGAAAGCTTGCTTAGCCTGGCTGAGGGTGACTATTCCCACCCTCTTGGCTAGCTTCACGTGGTTGGCCAAGTCTTTCCCCAGCAGCATGGGGATGGGATAATTGTCATAGATTGCAAAAGTCCACATTCCTGACCAGCCCTTGTACTGGACATGGAACTTGGCTGTAGGCAAGGTTACAGACTGTGACATGAAGGGTTGAATTGTCACTGGAACCTCTGGGTTGATGAGTTTGGGGTCCACTAGGGATTGGTGGATAGTTGACACTTGTGCCCCAGTGTCCCTCCAAGCGATAACCTTCTTTCCGCCCACTCTCAAGGTTTCCCTTCCCTCCGAGGTAATGAGAGAGGCATCTGGGTCTGGGGATCTTTGGTGTGATTGTGGGGTAATGAACTGTAATCGGTTGGGGTTCTTGGGGCAGTGAGCCTTTATATGTCCCAGTTAATTTCATTTAAAACATCGCCCTGCTAAGGTATCACCGGGGCGATGTTGGTTGGTGGAGACTGGTGTGGTGGGGTGAGAAGGCATCTGGGGTTTCCCTTGGGATGTGGGTGGGGCCTTGGGTTGTCCCCGGTGGTAAGGTTTTGTTTCAGCTTGCCCCTTCTGATATTCGCTCCAACTGCTACTAATTTTTTTCTTTTCTGCCACCTCCACCCATTTGGCTCCAATCTCCCCCGCCTCAGTTACAGTTTTGGGCTTCTCATCTAGGATGTACCTTTCTATTTCCTCAGGAGCACCCTCTAAAAACTGCTCCATTTTTACTAGGGAAAGCAGATCTTCCAGAGATTTAACATTTGCTCCTGATACCCAGGCATCACAATTTTTGTCAATGTGGTAGGCATGCCGGGTAAATGACACATCTGGTTTCCACCTTAGGGCTCTGAACCGCCGACGGGCATGCTCGGGTGTTAGCCCCATTCTGAGTCTGGCCTTGTTTTTAAAAGTTCATAACTGTTCATGTGTTCCTTAGGCATTTCAGCCGCCACCTCTGCTAAGGGTCCACTGAGCTGCGGTCTCAGCTCCACCATGTACTGGTCTGTAATGATGCTGTATCCAAGGCAGGCCCTTTCAAAATTTTCTAAGAAGGCCTCAGCATCATCACCTGCCTTGTAGTTGGGGAATTTTCTGGGATGGGAAGTGGTACCTGGAGAGGGGTTGCTAGGATTGCCTGGTATATCCAGCCTAGCCCTTGCTAATTCCAGTTCATGCTTCCTCTCTTTTTCCCTCTCCTCCGTCTTTTTTTCTTCAGCTTCTTTGGCTTTTTCCAGCTCCATCTTGTGGGCCTCCTCTTTGGCTTTCTCTTCTCTTTCATGGGCCTCCTCTTTGGCTTTCTCTTCTCTGTCTTTCTGCTCTGTCTCAAGTTTTTTTAATTGAAGCAGTCTCTGATGTTTTTTTTCATTTTCTTCTGCTTCTAGTCTGGCCAGTTCTAGTTTGTTAGCTACCTCTTTGGTAGTCATTTTCCTGTTTTCTTGTGCTGGGCCACACCCCTCTGCAGTTGACTGAAATTGGGATGCACTCAGCTCAGGCTTCTGCTGAGGTAACAGAGACTTTCTAACTAGCTATCCCCGAGAGGTAGAAAGAAAAAAAACAATTCAGTTTGTAAATTCCTTTTACCAGCTGTTTGCTCTCTGATTGTACCCTTCTCTTAACAAAGACCCTTGTTAAAAAAACGTAACACCTGTGCCTTCAGGCAAGGAGAGATAAGATATGCATCTACTTTCAGCTCTGCTTTCCAAGCAGATAGAAAGGAGAAAAAAAATCGTACTGGCTTTTGGTTTAAAATGATCCCACCGCTCTGCCACCATGTCAAGGCTGCTTCCCCACTCTGAACTTTAGGGTACAGATGTGGGGGCCTGCATGAAAACTTCTAAGCTTAACTACCAGCTTAGATCTGGTCCGCTGTCACCACTCTCGATGCTAATTCCCTTCCCTGGGTAGCCTTGAGAGACTCTTCACCAATTCCCTGGTGAATACAGATCCAAACCCCTTGGATCTTAAAACAAGGAGAAATTAACCATCCCTCCTCCTACCTCCCACCAACTCCTGGTGGATCAAGATCCAACCCCCTTGGATCTAAAAACAAGGAAAATCAATCAGGTTCTTAAAAAGAAGGCTTTTAATTACAGAAAAAGGTAAAAATCATCTCTGTAAAATCAGGATGGAAAATAACTTTACAGGGTAATGAAACTTAAAGAGCTCAGAGGACCCCCCCTCTAGCCTTAGGTTCAAAGTACAGCAAACAGAGATAAACACTCTAGCAAAAAGGTACATCCACAAGTTGAGAAAACAAAGATAAACTAACACGCCTTGCCTGGCTGTTTACTTACAAGTTTGAAATATGAGAGACTTGTTCAGAAAGATTTGGAGAACCTGGATTGATGTCTGGTCCCTCTCAGTCCCAAGAGCGAACAACCCCCCCAAAACAAAGAGCACAAACAAAAGCCTTCCCCCCACCAAGATTTGAAAGTATCTTGTCCCCTTATTGGTCCTTTGGGTCAGGTGTCAGCCAGGTTACCTGAGCTTCTTAACCCTTTACAGGTAAAAGGATTTTGGAGTCTCTGACCAGGAGGGAATTTATAGTACTGTACTCAGGAGAGCTGTTACCCTTCCCTTTATAGTTATGACAGTTCACTTCTTAATTTTGAAGGGATAAATGGATACAAATTACAGATCAATAACATAATTATAATAAAAGTCCATATGGCCACTAGATCAGGTAGCTATCAAGGTGCTTAGATACCAAGGTGTTGGAAACCAGAGAAATGTCTACAGTGAAGAGAAATGGATTATTTTTTCCCAATATGTTAATCCCAGTTTTAAGATGACAGCAAAGCTAAATTTGATATCTTCTATTGTTGTTTGCAGTGTTGTTGTGGCAGTATTTGTCCCACGATATTAGAAAGACAAGATGTGTAATAAACAAACAGTTAAGGGTTAATGCCTCTTTGACCTGTAAAGTGTTAAAAAGTTCACATAGCCTAGCTGACACCCGACCAGAGGAACCAATGGGGGGACAAGATGTTTCAAACAGGAAGGAGGGAAGTTGTTCCTTTGTCTCTTTGTTTGTTAGTTTTCAGTTTTGTGCCAGAGTGAAAAGCCCCAGGAATCAAACAGGGTAGTGAATATTAAAGAAGGAATAAATTAGTTTATATTTATTTTCTTTTGTGACTTGTCTTGTGCATTAGAGGGATAATCAAATTGGGTTTTCTTATGTGTAACTAAGGTTTTGCCCAGGGGAACAACCTCTGTGTTTTAAATCTGTTGTCTGTGAGAGTAGCTTGTATGCTAATCTCACAGAGGTATTTCTTTTACCCCTTTTCTTTAATTAAAAGCCTTCTTTTTAAGAACCTGATTAATTTTTTCCTTGTTTTAAGATCCATGGGGTTTGGATTGGTGTTCACCAGGAAATTGGTGGAGAAGTCTCTCAAGGTTACCCAGGGAAGAGTTACAGTACTTGGGAGGGAGAGATATTGGTTGAGAAGACAGAGTTTCCCAAATAACTCAAACAATTGTTTTAAACAATTTCGGTGGTGGCAGCATACTGATCTAAGCTGGTAATTAAGCTTAGGGGTTCTCATGCAGGTCCCCACATCTGTACCCTAAAGTTCAGAGTGGGGATGAAACCTATGACAAGGTGCTTGAGGTAATTTTTTATATTGACCAACTTCAGTTGGTGACAGACAAGCTTTCGAGCTACACAGAGCACTTCTTCAGATCTGGGAAAGGTGCTGAGAGTGTCACAGCTAAATACAAGGTGGAACAGATTGTTTAGATTAAGTAGTTAACACTGGAAAAAGGGATAAAAGGAATCTAGATGCAGACCTTTTAGTTTTCTTAGGAAATGAGCAGGAGTCAGGCTAACTCCAACTCTAATAATGTGAGACTTAAGGCAAGGCCTGAGCGAGAGGGAAGCAAGTGGGAAAAGAACTGTGAGAGAGGTTGTTTTGACCTTGTGTTAGATAAGAATGCAATGCAGACTATAGCAGAAATTGCTGAGAAAAATAAGATATCAGGAAGGAATATGTATAAACAGTATGTAGCTGTTGATCATTATTGTACGTAACAAAAGGTATAAATGCTTGCCCTAATTGTTTATCTGAGAGAGTCTTGCCGAGGCAGGGGGAATCCCTGCCCGTGTGCACTCTCTCCCTCTTTGCAATTGCTTGAGAATAAAACTGTCTCTGACTTGCTGCAACCAACCTAAGAGTGAAGGCTCTGTTTTCTTCCACAACACATATTCAAGGAACCATTCAAGATGAAGTGTCCCATTAACACTTCTGCAGTCATAGGACAAGGGGGGCGGGGGTTACTGTGTTGCAGATAGTTGTAATAAACCATAAATCCAGTGTCTTTATTAAGATTATGATTGTTAGTATCTAGCAAAGTTAAGGATTTAAGCTCATAGGCCTTCGTAAAGGAGTTGTGCAGCTACCCATTGAGGATGAGGACTGAAAGGTCAGATATGGAGTGACCGTATTATGAAAAGTGCTCGCTGATGGGTGATATAGTATATTTGTCTTTAGTCATTTAATCAACAGTGAGGTGGCAGAATTTGCAGATGATACAAAAGTACTCAAGTTTGTTAAGTCAAAAGCTGACTGCAAAGTGTTACAAAGGGATTTCACTAAACTGAATGACTGAGGGACAAAATGGCAGATGGAATTCAATGTTGATAAACGCAAAGTGATGCACCTTGGAAAAATAACGCCAACTATATTTACAAAATGTTGGAGTCTACATTAGCTGTTACTACTCAAGAAAGAGATCTTGGAGTCATTGTGGATAGTCCCAAGAAAACATCCACTCAATGTTCAGTGAGTGAAAAAAGATAATAGAACATTAAGAACCATTAAGAAAGGGATAAATAATAAGATAGAAAATTTCATAATGCCACTATATAAATCCATGGTATGCCCACATCTTGACTATTGCATGCAGCTCTGGTCACCCCATCTCTAAAAAGATATATTGCAATTGGAAAAGGTGCAGAGAAGGGCACCAAAAATGATTAGGGGCACAGAACAGGTTCTATACAAGGAGAGATTAAAAAGACTGGGACTGTTCATCTTAGAAAAGAGACAACTATGGGGGGATATGTTATTTACCCCTTCATATAACACAAGAACTAGGGGTCACCTGATGAAGTTAATAGGCAGTAGGTTTATACAAAAAAAGGAAGTACTCTTCCACAGAATGTTCAGTCAGCCGGTGGAATTCATTGCCATGGCATGTTGTGAAGGCCAAAAATATAACTTGTTAAAAAAAGAATAGGAAAGTTCATGGAGGATAGGCCCATCAAAGGCTATTAGCCTAGGTGGCCAGTGATGTAACCCTATGCTCTGGCTGTCCCTAAATCTCCAACTGCCAAAAGCTGGGACTGGAAAACTCAGAATTGCCCTATTCTGTTCATTCCCTCTGAAGAATCTGGCATTGGCTATGGTCAGAGAGAGGAAATGGGTCTGATCCAGTATGGATCCATTCTCATGTTCTTACTTCATAGATTGTAAGGCCAGAAGGGACCATTGTGATCATCTAGTTTGACCTCCTGTATAGCACAGGCCAAAGAACTGCCCCCAAAATATTTTTTAGAGAAGATCTTTTAGAAAAATATCCAATGTTGATTTAAAAATTATCAGGGATGGAAAATCCACCATGAGCCTTGGTAAATTGTTCCAGTGGTGAATTACGCTCACAATTAATGACCTGTCTGAATTTGTCTAGTTAAAGGACTAGTGTCATTAGCTGATAGTAATGGCAGACCTCCTGACCTCTCTAGAATCCTCTCTATAGCCAGGGCTATAGAGGAAGATAGACACAGGCAGCCAATGTGTTATATAAGGGCTGAGAATTAAAAACAAGAGTTATTCCTTTAGGATTTAGCCCATTGATTTCAATGGGAGTTTGCCTGAGTAAGTATTGAGGCCCTGATCGTGATCTCAGTTATTCAGTTATTCATTTCTCAGTAAATGAGAAGTAACTCAGCTGAAATTAAGGGGCCGATTTTCTTCTCACTCACCCCAATGTAAATTGGTCAATGGGATTGATCCACCTTTCAATCATTGTAGTGTGAAACTGAGTAATGCCACTGTAGACAATGAGGCTTATTTTCCTCTCACTTGCACTGGTGTAAATCAAAAGTACACAGCTCTTTGGAGACTAATGGAGTTCCAATGGTTTAAAGCCAATGTAAGGGATCCACATTGGGCTAATCACTACTATTGACATGAGTCAGAACTGCAAATTTCTCAGTACACCCAGAAGCAACAGTTAATGGGAGCTCAGGGTGCTCACATGCAGTAAGCAGCACTGCAGGTGCTAATTAGCCTTCCTACTGCCCAAAGAGAAACACCCAGTAGCAGCAAAAGCCCTTGAGTCTCAGGGCCCTTGGAGTTAAGATTTGGGTAGCCCTTACCTAGCGGCAGGAAGGGTGGACACTTCTTACTCTTTTATACTCCCATTCCTGACTGAATAAGGTTTAGGAATAATGCAGTGCTAAGGGAGGAATCAGGGAGGGTTTGGAGGTTGCCTCTCCAGGGTACCTAAGGAAATGTGAAATACGAAAACTGTCTGTCACAAAATGAGTTGGAGTCAATGAAGGAAGAACTCCTGGTTCCAGAGGTAGATGAGAATCTTGTTCTAAAGTTGATCTTTCTTTCTTTCTTTCTTTCTTTCTTTCTTATATGGACAGGTAAAATTCTGAACGCAAAACTACCAACAGCTTGCTAGCTATATAGCTTCTTAGTTGGTGGACACTCTGATTTACTAGTTTAGATGTGGACATGGGATTAACAGGCATTAAGGCTGAGAATATTCAAAGTAACCTAGGAACAATAGGTATCAAATTTCACAGTGAAATACAATGGAATTTAGATGCATAAATATCTTAAACTCTTGTGAATATCCCAGTTTGAATTATTATAACAAATTTCATCCTTATGTCTAGGTTGGCAGAATTCAGTTTTTATTTTGTTTAAATGTTGACAGATAACAATGATGTTTATTTTTAAGCATTTTTTCATTTTTTATTTATTTAAACACTCACAGTTCACATCGGGAGCACGGGGCAGACAATAACTATTTAATGTTGGCATTACAACATGTTTTAAACACATTAAGGTGGGACTCTAATATGTTCTCAAGCAGCATTTTTCTTACTTTGTGTATCTGTACATTTCGATTATTATCAATGAAATTTTTTTTGTTGGTTTGTTTGTGTACAATCAATGTTTATCCACATTTACTGATTAAAAAAAAGATCCTTCCAAACCTACTTATGTTTTGTGAGAAATTGACTATGTCTCTGATCTGCAGTTTCCTCATCTGTAAATCAAGTTTGGGGGGAGGATATTGATTGATTTAATAGAGGCATTGTAGGGCAAAATTCATGTGTGGGTGTAATGATAACTGAAGACCCTCAGTAACATAGGCAGGACAGGAATTCAAGACCTTTTATTTCTAAGCTCTGCACATTCCTCTAAGCCTAGTGGCAATTACTGAAATGCATGCTTCTACTAGTCAAAAATGTGCTTGTAGAATTTTTTTAGTGAAAGGGGCTTCCTGAGTTTTCCCTGTTAAAAATATATATCTCCCTTTTTAAAAAAAAAATGCAAATTTAATTATATGCAAGACGTGAGATCGTTCCAGCTTCTCCATGTTAGCCATCACTGCAGTATCCATTTATTAATGTCTATCACCTCTTCGACATTAATCAGTTAATCCTCACAACATTACATAATGTAGTTGTGACAGAATGGACCCTTGTGTCCACACCCCACCACAATATTGTAATGATCTCTGTACAGATTATGCTCTGCAATGTATCATTTCAAAACTCATAATTCGCTGGACATTATCATCCTGATAAAATATATGTGGTAACATTGTATGTGAAGTTATAGATGTCCCTGTATGATGTTATTAACACATTCCAAATCACAGCTTTACCCAAACAAAATTTGGCAAACAGTCTATCCTAAACAAAGGAATGTGTGCTCTGTTTAGTTTGCATTAAGCAGTAAACAAAGTCATCAAGCAGGAAGGGGAGACAAAGGAAGTTCAAAGAGGTGGAAAAAACAGCAGGGGACATCCTTCTAAATAGACTCTTTGTCTCCTGAATCTCATCAGGAAATGTTTTTCAGGTTGGGGACTGACTCTAGAAAAAGGAGGGACAAATACCCTAAGGCACCCCCCTCTCTCTCACTGCTCATCACATTCTCTAAACCTGAAGCAACAAAGGAAACCTTCTTTGGATTCAGAGAAGGGGTCCTTACCTAGAGAATTTGGTCAGTAAGCCTGCTGAAAGCATGTGGTACAAACCTTTACTTGAATCTGATGTAGTTTCTTCAGTTAGGCACCAGCAGTGTTTTACCTTTATTTTCTTGTAACCATTTCTGACTTTTATAGATTCATAGATTTTAAGGTCAGAAGGGACCAATATGATCATCTAGTCTGACCTCCTGCACAACGCAGGCCACAGAATCCTCCAGCAAGTAACCCGTGCCCCATGCTGCAAAGGAAGGCGAAAAACCTCCAGCGCCTCTGCCAATCTGCCCTGGAAGAAAATTCCTTCCCAACCCCAAATATGGTGATCAGTTAAACCCTGACCATGTGGGCAAGACTCACCTGCCAGCACGCAGGAAAGAATTCTCTGTAGTAACTCAGATCCCACCCCATCTAACATCCCATCACAGACCATTGGGCATATTTATCTGCTAATAATCAAAGATCAATTAATTGCCAAAATTAGGCTATCCCATCATACCATCCCCTCCATAAACTTATCAAGCTTAGTCTTGAAGCCAGATATGTCTTTTGCCCCCACTACTCCCCTTGGAAGGCTGTTCCAGAACTTCACTCCTCTAATGGTTAGAAATGCCTCATTACTTGTACTAACTTAAAATCTATCTCTCTGTTTTATTGTTTAATCTAATTTGGTGTGTTTAAATTGAAGTGTCTGGGAAACTCCATTTGGTGTGGCAAGTTGTGTGCATATTATCTCTATTAAAGAAATAGCAGGCTTTATGACAACTTGTGTTGTCCAGAAGAGGGCTGGGCAGTACAGGCCATACGTTTCTGGGGAAAAATCTAAGACTGGGAGTATGTTGGGGTCATCCTGCAGTATAACCAAGGCCAGTAAGAGCCAAGGTGTGGCTGGCTGGCTGCAGCACACACAGAGACTTGCACACTGGAGGCTGCAGGCTACAGCAGCAACGCATTGTAAAAGGCATCCTGAGTTAGATGGCAGGGGCTACACAGCTATTCATTGATCTGCATTATACCCTGGCATGTCATAGTAGTACAGCTGGCTGTATTTTAAAGAATCCTTATTGAGGTTGCAGGAACAAACCATCCTGATGTGTAGAAAGAATAGTAAATATGGCAGGCGAACAGCTTGGCTTAACAGTGAAATCCTTGCTGATCTTAAACGCAAAAAAGAAGCTTACAAGAAGTGGAAGACTGGACAAATGACATGGGAGGAGTATAAAAATATTGCTCAGGCATGCAGGAGTGAAATCAGGAAGGTCAAATCACACTTGGAGTTGCAGCTAGCAAGAGATGTTAAGAGTAACAAGAAGGGTTTCTTCAGGTATGTTAGCAACAAGAAGGAAGTCAAGGAAAGTGTGGGCCTCTTACTGAATGAGGGAGGCAACCTAGTGACAGAGGATGTGGAAAAATCCACATTTTTGGGTGGTCAGTTTTTCATGATGAACGTGAAACACCTTAAGGATCCAGATTTCCAGAGGATTGGGAATTTCTGAAAATCAGGCACCTTGATCACATCTCAGGTTGGACACACAAAAAACAAAGCACTCAAAACCATCATTGACTTATGAAAATCTTGGTGGTAGGCAGAAAATCGCAACCAAGAACTTTGCATGATTAAGGACTGAGCAAAAATCTGAATAAGAACTTCATTACTGCACCATCAACTTCAATAGGAATCTGTGTAACTAAACAAGGAATAAACCTGAATAAGGACCTGGAAATCAGATGTAATTGCTGAGATTTTCAACTTTTTTTTTTTTTTCAAATTTCTCAGGTGTTTTTTAGGATCTCTACCAATGTTTGCAAATTAGTAAGAAAATTATAATTTGTTGGTTAGACCCTCAGCTCATGTAAATTTTTGTAGGTCACTGATTCAAATGAGTTACATCAGTTTATACCAACTGAGGATATTGGTCCATTGTCTTGTATAAAACCGTGCCAGGTTATACCAATAATCTTTTCTTTTCTTTTTTATTGTAAAACATTTGGTAAATGTCAAAACTATTATTAGTAGCCTAAATGAAAAAAAAATTATTTCATATTTCAGAAGAAAAACCTTACTGGAAGACTCAGTATTATTGCAGCAAAATTTGAGCACACTGAAAACATAAAAAGAAGAAGAAATTTGAGCAAAATCTACCAGAATGGCTGGCTGGCAAAGTAATTTTAACTTTAGAACATTTGTGAGCCTATTCATATGATATCTCCCTCTCTCTCTCTCTCTCTGCAGTGTGACATTTGTACTCCAAGTATCATCATAGTATCTAAGTGCCCGAAACAAAAATAAAATTGCCACAAAATGCACAATTTTTTTGTTTCATGTGCCACTAGAAGATGTCTCTTCTTCGTACTTTCTCTTCCTCCTTCTTGCCACATTCTTCCCTTCCGCCTCATTATCATTTGTCCACTCAGAAATGACTCTAATGTCTACTTCATCAACTCATTCAATGTAATGTGTACATACATATAGATTGCATAATTATCAGAAAGCACAGAATCTGCTGTCTTTTTGGACCAAATCCCACACTCCACCCCACACCACCAAATTCTATTAGGTCTTCTGAAAGGACAGTAATATAAGGTGCCTACCATCAATCAAATGTGGACCCGCCCCATGTCTTGTCAGGCCCCTCCCAGCTATCACCCTAAGACTGGCCCCCGGGGCATTATTTCTGGGGTCAAGATGGACACATGACCAGAAGCAAGGGGTGGCATGTGACCCCCTCCAAGAACTTCTCCTATCGCCCTCTACCAATCGCAATGGGTTTCACCACCATAGGCCCACCCTGAGAGGAGATTTGACCAATCAGCCAACAAGGTGAACGGAAAAGATGTTGCTCAGGTAAATGAACAATTAAGAAATGACGGTCAAGGATGGGGTGTAATGGGGTAGGAACCGAGCTGGGATTGCGTAAATCTAAAAAAACAGGCATGGGCTTACAGTTGTTTCTTTTCTGAAAATCTCTCGAAAACTCAACAATGCCTTTCTAGATGACCCAGAGGGCCTGGACAGCATTGCATCAGACAGCAAAGACAAATTGGGCCCATCTTGTTTTTGCTCAATGCTGGTACAAATCGTTGACATGGACGCAAGGATGACTGCTATATGGATTTAAGGAGTACCCTTGCCATAGGACTAACAGAGCCAGTGCCACATCGTGAGTGTAAAAAAGTCATGTGGTCTATTGTACGTGTTGCTGTTTATGCTTTCCTTAATCACTGCCTTAGGGAGAAGCTTTACAAAGATTGTGAGGGCTATGTCATAGGCACACCTCTTTGTTTGGGAGACCTTTAGATGGTATCAAAGATGATAGTAACTGTCTTTTTTGGGGAAAAGAGACTAAGTTAGCTGAGATGGGCTGGAGCTATCATTGTTGCTGTTGTCATTAAAGTCCAATCCCATTTCCTAGAAGACAAAAGAAGACAAACACACACAAGGGAAAAAACCCCTCCAGCAAAGATAGAAAATGCAGCTTCTTTCTCTGGTGATGACTTTTATGGAAATGTCACTGGTGAAAAAGCTCAGGCACAGCACAGTCTTATCAGCCACTCTGAGATCTGGTAAACTTGTACCAGCATCAGGCCATTTAGAGTTATTGCTTTTAGCTGCCTCTCTTTTTTTCACAGGCTGGTGGCAAAATATACACTCTTGGATGGCTAAGCCAAACTTTTATTAAACAAAAGAAAAAAGAAGAAAAACGAGAGTGGGGGGAGATGGGGATAAAAAAGAACAAACATGGGGAGAGGGAGAAACAAAGTCTAACAGCCCAGGTAGTGTTTAGGATCCAGCTGGATCAGAATGATGAAGGCTTAATAATGTTAGGGTGGAATAACTCTGTATCCCAAAATGAAAGTATGGACAGCAGGATTCGGGCCAATTATAGTAGCAGAATTCATAATTGAATTGAAATAATGAGAAGCTAGTATACAGAGTAAGAAAATGAATGAAAGATATGAAGACTATAATTAGGAAATATCTGAGATTGCCTGCCTCCCAGAGGTTCTCATATGCCATGCCATAACTGTAAGTGTTAAAGAGCAGGCTTCCATTCTTAGTGACACTAGCGTAAATCTGGAATCACTGCACTGAAATCACTAGAGAGGTCTGGGATTTACACTGATGTAAGTGAGATCAGAAACTGGCCCAATATCTTCATCAGGAAATCCTGAGTACTGCTTAGCAGCCCCAACTTCAGCAGACACAAATGTCACATACATAGAGACATGCAGAACTGAGGGAATTCAGCATCTCTGAATTTGCTCCATACATCTAGCTAGCTGTCATTTCTGAGGTGCCATCAGTATGTTATCTAAATATCCATGGAGGTCTTGTTTGTGCCAGAAAAGTAAAGCTAGATCTATTGCAGAGGAGAACAAGATACTGTATCTTCTAGAGTCTGAGGGAATCATACCATGCTAGAACAGACATCTTCCTCCCCATTTGTGACAGTCTTATTCCTCCTCTGGCTTCAAGCCGTTGCTAAGAACCAAATAACGGTAACATAGAAATGCCCTTGTATTCCAAGGGTGAAATACTGCCTTGGACCTATATTGGAGGAATCAAACCCCAACAGAAGTAATTTAATGGCACAAACCATGCTACATATATGCAAATATAGATGTCTTTTCTCCTCCAAAATCCACCCATGGAGATAATTGTTGCCATATAGCCTTCAAAGGATCTTGGGGTAAATGTTTCTGAGGTCCCATCCTGAGATGTGTGCTTACAGCAGACACTTCCCTGCCTGGCTACTCCTGCATGTTCAGAGCAAGGCACAAAAATAGATGTAGGATCTAACTTCCTCCTGGGAGTAACTCCAACTACTTATGCAGAGTTACAGCAGTGATAATGCTAGGCCATGGTTTCTTGTAAGCGTTTTTGCAGTACCTTAAATTGACTGAGTCAAATATTCATGGATTTTCAGAATTCAAGGCCAAAAGGGACCATCACAATCTAGTGTGACCTTCTAAGTGTCTGGCATTTGGGACCCCCAGATTCTCATCACTGGGGTAACTCAGTAAACAGCCATGAGGACAATGTAGTGACTCAGCATTTACACTGGCAAACAGGACATGGCCAAAGCTAAGGGCATGAAACTCATGATACCAAGCAAGAGAAGAACTGATGGGGAAGAGAAATGGTGCATGGAGTATGGAAAATCAACTATCCTTTCATATAGAGAAGTGTTCCCATTCATGTTGGTTAGAGCTAGTTAGATCTTTTCCCTTGGGGGGACATTTTGATTTTTCAATGAAAAATAGAAAACAGAGATATTTCAATTCAGAAATGCCACTATGGTTCTTCATGGGAATTGTAGTTCACGTGCCTCATGCTACCATTATAAACTGGGCTCCCTGGTCTGACTACATCCCCCATGATGCATCATGGTCTCGCCTCTTGGTGAGGGAAGGTGGTGTATCATTGAACTCCCCTGGTATGGTGGATCATGGGAGATGTAGTCCAGCTGGGGATCCCAGAGGAGTATGAGGACTGAACTACAACTCTAATGCCAGAAGGGGCCATTATAATTATCTAGTTTGACCTCCTGTATAACACGGGCCATAGAACTTCCCTGAAATAATTACTAGACCAAATCTTTTAGAAAAACATCCACTCCTGATTAAAAATGGTCAGTGATGGAGAATCCTTCATGACCCTTGGTAAATTGTTCCAATGGTCAATTACTCTCATCATTGAAAATGTATGCCTTATGTCCAATCTTAATTGGTCTAGCTTCAACTTCCAGCCATTGAATTGTGTTAACTATCTCTGCTAGACTGAAGAGCCCATTATGAAATATTTTTCCCCATGTACGTACTTATAGATGGTAATTAAGTCACCTCTTAACCTTCTCTTTGTTAAGCTAATAGGTTTACCTCTTTGGGTCATGTTTTCTAATCCTTTAATCCTTCTAATGGCTCTTCTCAGAGTCCTCTCCAATTTATCAACATTCTTCTTGAATTGTGGGCACCAAAACTGGACACATAATTCCAGCAGCTGTTGCTCTAGTTCCAAAGATAGAGATAAAATAACCTCTTTACTCCTATTTGGTCTACATTGCAGAGGATGTGGGGGAGATTCCCAAACCTGAGCCATTCTTTTTAGGTGACAAATCTGAGGAGGTGTCATTAGAGGAGGTTGTGACGGGTTCCACCTGGAGTGCCACCTGGAACTGGGGAACCACCGAGCCCTCTGACCCACCATCCTGGGCTCCCTCTCACACTGTGCTGCTGTGACAAGCTGCAGACATGCTCCCGATCTTACACTTCCACCAACATACACACAGGTAGGGATACACCCAGCTGCAGTTACATGCAGGCTCTCTGACCGGCCACTGCATGTGAACTAAAAATAGAGAGGCTAAACCCAAGGTAACTCTCAGCTCCCCAGGCATTCACCCCCTCTGGAGCATAAACCCAAAATTATACTGGCTTGCACTGCACAGGGAACTGTACAGCATAAGCTCATAGCGTTCGGGCCCCCCCTCCCCAATATGCAATCTCTGAGCTAAAATTCCCACGCACTTCACTCCAAATTCAGCGGTTTAGATTAAAACATAAAATAAATTTATTAACTACAAAAGATAGATTTTAAGTGATTATAAGTGATAGCAAAGAAATCAAAGCAGATTACCCAGCAAATAAACAGAAATGCAACCTAAGCTTAATATACTAGATAGATTGGATATGAATAGCAGATTCTCACACTAACTGATTGTACAGGCAGACTTGTAGATTCTTAAGGGACAAGCTGCACTTGCTTTACAGCTTGGAATCCCCAGGTCTTTCATACACAGGCTAGAAATCCCTTTAGCCTGGGTCCAGCACTTCCCCCAGTTCAGTCTTTGTTCTTCAGGTGTTTCCAGGTGTTTTCTTTTGTGTGTGTGTGGGGGGGGGGTGAAGAACCCCAGATGATGTTATTCCCTGCTTTATATAGATTTAGCATATTGCACGAGCCCTTTGTTTCAAAGCTTGGTTCCCAGACCAGTTTTTGGAAAAATACTGGCATCTCAAGATGGAGTCCACCATCATGTGGCCTAATCACATATCCTTGAAGATTCATAGCAGCCATTACTTACAGGCTGTCTGTAGCATTCTCAGGAAGGCTCACAAGGTGAGGGATAAGCTTCTCCTGAGGCCTATTGTTTTTACTAATGGCCCATTCCCTGAATAGACCCTTCCCCAACCACTGTCTAGACTGAAAGCATCTTGTCTAGTTGGCATTACTCAGGTGTAATTACAGTTGAAGTACAGATACATAGTCAGTATTTATAACTTCAGATTCAAAAACGATACATGCATACAAATAGGATAATCATATTCAGCAAATCATAACTTTTCTAATGACACATCACATGACTTATCTTGCATCAAATACATCATAATTATGCCATAATCATGTCATAATAATATCACTATGAAGACTATGGGGTGCAGTGTCACCCCAATCCCCTTCTTGTGTGGCTCTGAGGCTGGGTCATGCAGCTTCAGGAGGGGTGAAATTTGCTGCTGTCTCCCTCTTGGCAGTTTTAAGATCACTCGGGATAAAGCACAGAAAAGCAACACATTTTACATTTCTGAAAGGGCAGGTATTTCACTCTTTTATTCTCATAAACCAACCAAGAGATTAGCTTGCAAGTTCTTGGAAAATTCATCCATACTCACAGAATACGTACTGCAAGTGTGCGGGCCAATGCACTGTATTCTTCACATGTTAAAGTGCTGGGGGGGGCAGTGCAAGTCTTAGGTATGTCCCTCCAAAATGTGTCACAGGGCCAGAGGTAGTCTGGAGTTTAACAGGCACCCTAAGATAAGTTAGGGCTACTCAGAGGAGTGCGACTTTGCCAGATCATATCCCAGTGATTGCCCCATTACATATATGTCTTATCTTGAAATATCTGTGTTCTTGTAAAAGACAAAAAATCTAAGGACAGCTTTCCTCAAGGCTTCCTTAACCTCCTTGTTTTTCAGGCTGTATATGAGGGGATTGACCAACGGGGTTAGGGCTCCATAGACAACAGAGAGCACTTTGTTCAGGTCCCTGAATGCCTCAGAGCCTGATAGCAGATACACAATGACTAGCGTCCCATAGAAAATTGTCACCACGATGAGATGGGAGGAGCAAGTGGAAAAGGCTTTTTGCCTCCCGGTGGTGGAAGGGATTCTCAGGATGGCAGAGATGATACAAACATAGGATGCCACTGTTAATAGAAATGGAGGCAATGTGAATATGGAGGAATGTATGAAAGCAGTAACTTCCAGCATGTGGGTGTCGCTGCAGGACAGTTTTATTATTGGGCTAAAATCACAAAAGAAATGATCAACTTCACTGGGGCCACAGAATCTTAATTGTGACATCATAAATATTATGATGGCAACAGACATAAATCCACTGATCCAAGACCAGGCCAGTAGCTGGTGGCAGAACCTGTCATTCAAAAGGACTGCATAATGTAGCGGTTTCAATATTGCCAAATACCGATCATAGGCCATCACAGATAAAAGAGAACATTCAGTGGTTAACAGAGAACCAAAGAAATATAACTGTGTGATGCACTCACTAACAGAAATGGTTCTGTCCCCAGTCAGGAGACTGGTCAGCATCTTGGGCAGGATGGTGGAGCTGTAGCAGGTCTCCAAGCAGGACAAGTTCCCAAGGAAGAAGTACATGGGGGTGTGAAGTTGCTGATAAGCCACAACTAGTGCAAAGATGAGGATATTCCCGGTCGTGGTCACAATGTAGATCACTAGAAACAGCAGGAAGAGAAAGATCTGCAGCTGAGGGACATTCCCGAATCCAAGGAGGATAAATTCTGTGATGGACGTTTCATTTCCCTGTTGTTTCCTTTCCATAAGATTCATCTAAGGAAAATATATTAAAAAATCCAATTTATATTGTAACTTCCATTTCAATACACTCAACCTTTTAATTCTGGCTTCCCACTGCTAGTTACAATGTAAATGGCTGAGTCAAGACTCCAGATGGCAGAGGCATTCTCAGTAAAATTTTTGAAAGTGCCCACATTAAATCATATTTGAATAGTTCCTATTGTCTGGTATCTCTATGGCAGAACATCTTCCCTTCTGCCTACTGAACATTCCTGTGTATTACTTTAACCACAATGTCTGAGATTACCAGTGGAGATTAAGGGAATTAAATGCCACTCACTTGGCTTCAAATCAAAATACCAGTCATATCCAAATGCTGGGCTCATACTTCTTTTACCCATATTTACACCGCAGAGTCCAGCAGATTCCAATAGAGTGGACACTGGAATTGGATCCCAGAGACATCGGTTTTATTGCTATCTCATCCACTCCATGTCCTTTGACTTGTCACTTCCCCCCCTCCAGGCCCCTGTGCCCTCCTCTATAAAATAGATGATGAGGATGGTACCACTTACCTTTTCTGAATGTTATTTGAGATTTGTGAAACTACAGCTCTACAAATGCTCAGTTGCTCTTGTGTAAAATTGACTTGATACTTAAGACAGTTTACAAAGTTCTTTAATAGCTATGATAATTATTGCAATATAATAGTGATATGTTATCATACTGCTATGAGACCTTGCATATCTTTGAATAAACTTAAGAAGCGAAATTAAACATAACTCAGAGTCACATCAAACTAATCCATTTTCACCTTAGTTTCTGTAGATATGGCATCAACTCTGTGTTTAACAACACATTTATTTTTATACATTTTCTTCCCCCTCCCCTCATTTTACTGATATATCTCTGAAATCTCTCTTAAAGGGAATCACACAGTATGTTCATTTCTCTGCAAGGATATTCACCATTCTTTCTGACAGCCACTCAGCACCTAAAATTTACTGGTAAAATTTTCAAGAAATGCCTGAGAGCCAGATTTTGAAATGTATTCATGCACCTTATCTTGTGGATACTCCCTTTGGATATTTTAAACATGACACAGAGCATAATCTGTACAGCTTGATTAAGGAGTTCTGCCAATGTCTGCTTGGATAAGATTTGGGGAATATGTCTTTGCCCAGTTGTTAATTCCAGTTGGTTTGATGATTGCTATTTCTATTTGCAACCATCTCTCTGGATGGGATCATCTCTTTTGTAGAAGGAAACATATAACAGGTTCTGGGTAATATATCCCTGGAAAGCAGTGACAACACCATCAAGGGCCATCAACACTGAATGGCTCACCCCTGGTGAAACAAGGGGAGTGCTGAGAGACCCACATCTAGGAACAGTGCACAGTCACTACCTGGATCCAGGGAACTCACTAGCACATGGGATTCAGAGGTTGGATCCAATCACAATGGTCCAATGTCCATTCGGAGCCGGGAATGGGACCAGGAAGTTACGCTTGCACCTAAGTTTTCCCCTTGACTGGAACTTGAAACCGCTCCACTAAAGAAAACCACAGGAATATTTAGTAATCCAAAGAATGGAACAGACCATTCAGAGAGTCTTCTGGTTCTAATGTCACAAGGCTTCTGGTGGCCCTTAGAGTTTTTCAGCTAACAATCCTGTTTTCACTGTTTTTATTATTTGAACCTCACTTTTTTTAAACAAATTTATTTGAGCATAAGTTTTGGGGGGCTAAAGCCCCCTTCATCAGATGCATGTAGTGGAAAATACAGTAGGAAGATACATACATATATATATATGTATGTATGTATATATATATACACAGAGAACATGAAAAAATGGAGCTTGCCATACCAACTCTTAATGAGACCAATCAATTAAAGATGAGCTATTATCAGCAGGAGGAAAAAAAATGTTTGTAGTGATAATCAGGATGGCCCATTTCAAACAGTTGACAAGAAGGTGTGAGTAACAGTAAGGGGAAAATTAGCAGGGGGAAATAGTTTTTAGGTAGTGTAATGACTCATCCACTCCCAGTCTTTATTCAAGCCTAATTTAATGGTGTCCAGTTTGCAGATTAATTCCAGTTCTGCTGTTTCTCATTAGAGTCTGTTTTTGAAGTTTTTTTGTTGAATAATTGCTACTTTTAGGTCTGTAATTGAGTGTCCAGGGAGGTTGAAGTGTTCTCCTCCTGGTTTTTGAATGTTATAATTCTTGACGTCTGATTTGTGTCCATTTATTCTTTTGCGTAGAGACTGTCCGGTTTGGCCAGCAATGCCCCTCTGCCATGTACATGTATATATATATATATATATATATATATTCCTACTGTATTTTCCACTACATGCATCTGATGAAGGGGGCTTTAGCCCATGAAAGCTTATGCTCAAAAAAATTTGTTAGTCTCTAAGGTGCCACAAATACTCCTCATTCTTTCTGCTGATACAGACTAACACAGCTACCACTCTGAAACCTGTCACCTTTTTTGTAACCCCATTGATGCTGCTGCAAAGCACAGATAGGATGAGAATTTGGAAATATGAGCTAGTGACCTAACCTATGTGGAAATATGGAAAGAAGTTGTTCATTTATTCAACATAACTGCAGAGATAATCTGGCACATAATTAATGCACATGCTAAATAAATAAATGCATAACTCCTATTTATGTTTCCAGCTCCTACACTATCAAAACACACAGCTGGAACCCAACATTTAAATTGGTAATAAACACTTGGGAATAGTTTCACACACAAACGTATTAGGTGTGTGTGTTGTAGTCAGGATAACCCTGCAATTTTCCATTGGGTGCAGGAGTATCTCTCACACACAGTGGGAACATGGAATGCAGGGTACGTGCCCACCCAGAAGGAAATTAAGCCAGCCTGGAATGTTGACTTACTCCAGAAAGAAAGGGCTTAGATTTTGAAACAGTTAACGATGTTTTGATGGGATTTATTCATCTAATTGCCATAGAAGAAGATGTTCAGTGGAAAAAATAAGGCAGTTAGGTTGAAATTCCAAATATTGTCCAGGACTGACTCAGTTGAAATTACAATCTATGTAATAAGATTCTAGGATTGTCATTCCGTGTGACACTCTGAAGTTTCTAGGCCTGAAAATCAAAAAGGAATCCTCCAAAAGGTGAAAACGTGGACAAATTGTTATGGAGGAGTACAAAGGACTATCACAGGCATACAGAGAGAGAATCAGTAAGGCTAAGGCACAAAATGAGTTACAATTAGAAAGGGACATCAAAGGCAATAAAAAGAGGAATTAAAAGTACATTAGGAGCAAGAGAAAGACAAAGGAAAGTGTAGGTCCTCTATTTAACAGGGTTGGAAAGGTAATAACAGATGACATCAAGAAGGCTGACAAATTCACACAACCAGCACACACAAGAACCCCAAACATCTCTCCAAAGACTAGAATGTCAGTTGAGTCAGCATGAAGTGATGGAAATAGGTACAATAATGTTAAGAGCTCTTTTTGTTTAGAATATCACCAGGTTCATTTATCACTGTGCTTCTCTGTTGGTTAGTGTCCAGTTTTTAACTTCTCAGCCACTTTTGGATTTTCTAACACACATGACTTTATGAGCTGCACTCATGGAACAGTACAGGCTTCCAGCTACTAGTGAAGAAGTAAGCAGATTGTCTCCAGGGACAGAAGCTTGCTTGGCACAGTGACTTTGCTGACCTGGCAGCTAAAGTGTATGTAAAATTTCAGAGAAGAGGGACCTCAGACAAATTTGATTAAATTAGCTCTAACTTTAAAAAAAACCCTTTGATTAATCCCTACTGGATGGAACACAAAATGTCATTCTCCTTTCCCCTCTCTGCACATTCTTCCCCCTTCTTTCCCCTCCTCTCTCATTTATTTTTACCTTTCTGTTCTTCTGCTTTATTTTATTTTGGGCAGGGTATTTTGTTCTCCACTTCATTTTTGGGGAAAAGAAAAATACAAACAAACAAATAAATAAGAAATGTACACACTTAAGACTACATTACAATTACTGAGTTAACATTAAAATAAGGACGGATTAGATGTTTAAAGGAGTTTAAAGGAAACAATTGCTCTCTCACTTACCCCAGTGTAAACTTGCCCTGAAGTCAAAAGAGATGCACAGCTGTAAAACTGCAATAAGTGAGAGGAGAATGACACCAAAAGAGAGGTGTCTTCTTCTTCCCCTTCAATTTTGTAATGACCCTATACAAATTCTTGCCTAGAACATTTGCACATTTATCATATTCTCAGCACCATTCCCCATGTGCTGAATTGCAACCACCTATATCTGCTCTGGTGACCACATGGGAATTCTCACCAAAGAGTTTCTGCTGTGATGTCGCCAGGCAACCAGAGCCATTCTTTAGTTACAAATGGTGACAGAGGTCAGCTGTGAATGATGCAAAGTTTCTGCTACATCTGATATAGGGGTGGGTTATAGAATGGACTGTTTCAATCTGCAAGGGCTGGAAAAGCTGAAGGGGGGGTCACTTGGTCATCAGAGAAAGCTGCAGAAAAGCACAGAATGATCATAGGTCCCTAGATGTTGCTTTGCAGTGACTGAGCCCGTGGGGAGGGTGTCATGTTGCTGTAGTGTCCTGATGAGACACCATAAACTATTAAACAGTAGCCAGCATGCTGAGCATGGCTATAGGTGACCCTCTTCTACATTCATTTCAGAGTTGGGAGCAAATGCATTCCTGCCCTGTCTCTAGTATCTTTAAGGGAGTTAGACCATTATTATCTGTTACGTCTTTTCTTTAGCATTTCAGGATCTTCCCTGAAGGGAAGGGAGATGGTTCTTTTCTATTCCCTCCACCTCTCAGCCCTTCCTGGGATCCAGGTTTCCCCCTACAAACTGTGACTAGTTCAGTGTTGTGCACTGTGGCAGTCAGGAAGAACAGGGCCCCCTGGGTGGGATCTGGGAGGAGCTGTTCTGTTTCCTCAGCAACCCCTGTTCATTCTCACGTACCACACTCAATAATAGGGATTGCTCCTCTTTACCAGCCAGGCATTAATCTGCCTCAATTTTGCCATGCCTGGAAAGAGCCTCTTCAATATGTGCTCCCCATGGCAACCATGGATGACAATCACCAAATCCCTCTAAAAGTCAATGCCTAACGTTGGAAGACTTAGTGAATTCTTACTCAGGCAAAATTCCATTGGTTAGTGAGCTACTGATGTGAGTCACAATGCAGAATTAGGATTCACAGACAATTGTATTTTGATCCCTGCCCTAAGCCATATCCCCACATTTAATGTAAATAGTTTTATAGCACAGATTTGTTATCACTCAGCTCTAGAAACTTTTCCCATAGCTGAGTACAATTGGAAATGCCATGCATGCTGCAACCATGCTGGCTCCAGTCTCTCCTTCTAGACATATCAGTAAGATGACCATTTGGTAAAAGTGATACCCTAATGTAAATACAGGTCTGTCTCATTTTACGCTGGGGTTACATTCCGCGGTTAGCGTGTAAAGCAAAACCCGCGTATAGTCAAAATTACATTGAGTGTAATGGCGGGCAGAATTGCCAGCACTACAGGAACAGTATTTAAATTGTTATTTTTCTCTTTTTGTTTTTGTTTTGTTTTTGCCAACTGCATAAAGCTGAATTTGTGCATGTTAAATGTGCGTAAGATGCGACAGACCGGTATGCACCGTTTATGTGCACAAGATCCTGTTTCTCTCTAGTATCAGCACCAAGCAAATATAGCCGCCTGCCACTAATTCACATGAAAAGATGATATTCCTTTAGATCAAGTGGTAAAGGCCTAAGGTGATTCGGGGTTCAATATTTTTGGCAGGGCTAGCAAGTATCTATGTACTCCATATGTACTTCTGTCTTATATGTGTAAGGTTATAAAATTTTCAGATGACACCAAACTGAAGAGGGTTGCCAGCCCTTGGGAGGACAGGATTAGAATTCCAAACAAATATGACAAAATTGGAGAATTGGTGTGCAACGTACCAGATGAAGTTCAGTGATAAGTGCAAAGTGTTTCATTTTGGAAGGAAAAATCAAATGAACAGCAATAACAAAACAGGGAGCAACTGACCAGGTAGAGTCCTGCAGTAACTGGGAGTCATAGTGGATCAAACATCGAATATGAGCCAACAATGTGATGCAGTTGAAGAAAAGGCTCATATAATGTGGGGGTGTGTAGAGAGGCTAGCTGGGGCTCGGCAATCTCTGGGGCGGAGGGGAACCACACGGCCTCACTAAATTTGGGAAGAGGTCTTGCGGGGAATTAGTCCGGCCGCGGGAGTCTTCCTCTTCCTCCTTCCTCCTTCCTACTTTGTGAGGGTAGAAATAAACACAGCGAGCCCAGACCCTAGGTCAGGGCGGGGCAATGGTGAATCAGGCGCTCAGATCCTCAGGCAGGGGCTGAGCAACAACAGTATATAACTGTAAGCCCAGGCCCTTGGCTCCGAAGGGCCTGGGAGAGGGGGAGACAGCCACCCACGAGTTGGGTGGCAGGGGGGACACAGGCCCTCCCACTCCACTGCGTCCCAGCCCGGGGCACTAGCAGCAGTAGATGACCCGCTGCTGTGTCACTGGGGATCCTGACCGCAACACACTGACATGGGCTGTGGCAGTGCTGCAGCCAGACTAGGATCGGCTGCCCCTGGGCTACTTCCAGACTGCCCCTCTTGAGGTACCTGGGTCAGGGTGGTGTCCTCAGGGGGGGTCCAGCACCATGGGTTCCTCAGGATAGCTGGTGAGGGGTAGGCTTGGCAACTCCTCCGGGGGGCTGGCACGGGGCAGGCTCGGCAACTCCTCTAGGTAGCTGGCATGAGGAAGGTCAGGCCAGTCCTCAGGTTTACCGCAGGCCGCTGGGGTTTCCCAAGCGTGAGCTAGGCCGGAGGTGTCTGGCCTCCCTGGTGGCTGCTCTCTCAGTGAGCTCTGGGGTTGGGCCTTTATACTTCCTGTGCCATGCCTGACCCTTGGGGGGGGCGGGCTCAGAGCTTCCTGGCTCTGCCCACTCTGGTGTCTGGAGGGACTCGTCTCTCTCCGGGGAGGTGGGGAACCACACCGCCTCACTATAGAGTGTATTAACAGGAGTGTTGTATGGCTGCTGTACTCAGCACTGGTGAGGATTCAGCTGAAGTACTGTGTCCAGTTCTGATTGCCACATGTAGGCCTTGCTGGAGCCATTGGTATAACTCACAGTGTGAACCAAAGTCTGTGAACCAGAGTAGGCCTGGCATGGCAAATTGCATTGAACCATCAAGTAAGCACATTGCTGACCTGAGAGAATGGTACAGGAACACCCAGAGTTCTCAAGTAACTGTGTAAGCACATTCCTAGAAGATGGTTCAGAGACACACTGACCCCTCGTACAGTAAAGAAAGAATGACAGGATAATGGATGAGGATATTTCATTGGAGCTAGCAGTTACAAGGTACAGGATAGTAACAAAAAGTGTATGGTGTGTAATAAGTAACTTGTTTGTATCTGTAACCCTGCTGCCCATCTAAGTTGGCAGCAACAAGGGCCGGGTTCTGTATCTAGGGGTTCCGTTTTAATAACGCAATGCAAAACCGGCTCGAGCCCCCACCCAGTGGCCTGGGACAATTACATACCACCCCCTGGGTGCCTCTAAGAGGCAATACTTCCCCTCTCGCAAGCATGGAGTCTGAGTGTAGCAGAAAATGTTTAATAACATGAGGTAAACGACATCAGCATTAAATTGGAAAAACACCACAAACAGGATTCATAATACAAACCATGAGCAAAAACCCACCCCAGCAAATTGGGCTGTGTCCTTTCCCTTTGGTTCTTGAATCCAGCAACCCAAAAATCACCCAGAGTCCCCAAAGTCCAACAACCCCCAAAGTCTCTGTCCCTGGTCAGTGCAGCCCCAGAGTAAAAGGGGGGCACGCAGGGTGTTAAGGGGCACCTTACGTGATCCGAGGCCAGCCGGCCATCTCTCCGTGGGGTTCAGCCACAGCCTTCACCACAAATCGCTTCGCTCTACGAGCTGCTCCACTCTCTGACCAGTGAGCCGCTCCAGCCATCCCCGCAAACAGCTCCGCTCGCCGTTCCTTGGGCCAGTCCAACCATCCCCGCAAGGCTCCACGCCACTCACTGCGCCTCCAGTCGTCCCCACAAATTGCTTCACCAGCTGCTTAGCAATATAGCTTCAGGCGCCCCCACTAGTTAACACAGCACTTAATAACTTTAATTCTTTTGTGATTTCAACTCAGAGTAGGGGAGCCCCAGTGCTGGTGCACCATTGGCCCAAGGTGAATTCAGCTCAGCAGCCGGTAACTAGACTCCTAATGGAATCAAAGTTAGCTCTGACATTCAACAGTGGAGAGAGGAGGTGGTACAATCGGTGTTTCAAGCCCTCAGAAGGGGGGCCCATACCATCAGGTACAAATACCTGTCCCCATCCTCTCTCTCTATTCACTGTGTTTTGTAACCCATGCCCCTTGTCAAGCAAGTGCTACTTAGGTAATGGTGAAGGACTCACTCAGTCCTTCTGTCATACAACAGTTCCACTGGCCTTGATTTACAGAATCAGGGTAACAAAACTTTATTCTTCCTGCCCCAATAACAGAGAAACTGGGGATCCCACACCAGCCAAAGTAACCACTTTCAGTTGCTGTTGTTTCATGCCAGGCGGGTGGGTGTGCCTATGCAAACAAGATCAGCCCCTGGAGTTCTTTTCCACACTCGTCATAATTCACCACCAGATGTCAGGGTAGAGCTCATCCTGACTCAGCTTACATATCAATGTATAAAAGGAGAAGTCACAGGAAGAGCCACTTTGTGCTGGCCTAAGGGACAGGATCCTGGCATCTTTATTGAGCCAGTACCAGTGTCGTGAGCATACGTTAGTAGTGTACATGTAACCATTGAGCCGGGAAACTAGGACTGTGCCTCATCGAAAATAAACCTGGTTGAGTAACTTCACCAATGAACTGAGCCTGTGGTCTTTCTTTATGAACAACATCAAGGTCTGATAAGCTGCATTCCCTGTTAGTGTAGCTGAGGTCAGAGCTCCAGACACAGCAGCACTCAGCAGCTTTAGCATTGCAGCAGCAACACCCCACTTTAAGAAGGATGTGGACCAATTTGGCAGGCTGTGGGCAGGAAAGATCAGGGAATGGTAGAATGTTAGTTTCCACTCCCAGTGACCTGGCCAGCAGCAAATTACTGCTGCCAAGGATAAAGGGGGAGCATACTTCCTGAGTCATAAACCCTTCCTTTGGCTGCTACTGGGGCTGTGTGGCAGAGACCCACTATCTCTCGGATGAAGC
Source organism: Glyptemys insculpta (assembly GCA_032172135.1). Lineage (NCBI taxonomy): Eukaryota > Metazoa > Chordata > Testudines > Emydidae > Glyptemys > Glyptemys insculpta. Next base: position 46,548,878 of record JAVMKA010000015.1, on the reverse strand, counting down.
ACAGGAGTGTGAGGGGAGGGATAGCTCAGTGGTTTGAGAATTGGCCTGCTAAACCCAGGATTGTGAGTTCAATCCTTAAGGGGGCCATTTAGGGAGCTGGGGCAAAATCAGTACTTGGTCCTGCTAGTAAAGGCAAGGGGACTGGACTCAATGACCTTTCAAGGTCCCTTCCAGCTCTATGAGATAGGTATATCTCTATATATTTTATTTATTTATATGTAACATGTAGCCATGGAACCTTTAATAACACTGATGGAGGCCAAGTCATCAATGAAAACTCTTGGCATATCCATACATTTACCTTCTCTCATGGAATCATTTTAGGATATAGAACTGCAGCATGCGAATTGGCAGGAAAGTAGTGCACTGTATGTCTCAGAATTTAGCTTTATGTGCTAATTCCCCCCCCCCCCATTTTATCACATCACCACAGGTACTCAACACTCAGACTGTGCCCTTAAAAATCTGCTCTTGAATTCAAAATGTCCTTATTCACTAGTTCAACAGGCACAGATAATTTACACAGATAATTTAGGGCTACTCACATGAGTCAGACTTTGCAAGTTCATATCCCAATAATTGCCCCATTACATATATGTCTGTTATCTTGAAATATCTGTATTCTTGTCAAAGACAAAAATGTAAGGACAGCTTTCCTCAAGGCTTCCTTTACCTCCTTGTTTCTCAGGCTCTATATGAGGGGGTTGACCAGTGGGGTCAGGACTCCATAGAAGACAGAGAACAGTTTGTTTAGGTCCTTTAGTGTATCAGAGCCTGTTAGCAAATACACAATGACTAGAGTCCCATAGAAAATTGTTACCACAATGAGGTGGGAGGAGCAAGTGGAAAAGGCTTTTTGCCTCCCCGTGGTGGAAGGGATTCTTAGGATGGCAGAGATGATACAAACATAGAATGCCAGCGTTAATAGAAATGGAGGCAATGTGAATATGGAGGAATGTATGAAAGCAGTAACTTCCAGCATGTGGGTGTTGCTGCAGGACAGGTTTATTATTGGGGTTAAATCACAAAAGAAATGGTCAACTTCATTGGGGCCACAGAATGTTAATTGGGACATCATAAATATTAAGATGGCAATAGATATAAATCCACCTATCCAAGACCCAACCACTAGCTTGATGCAGGATCTGCTGTTCATAAGGGCTGCATAATGCAGGGGTTTGCATATCGCTAAATACTGATCATAAGACATCATAGATAAGAGAGAACATTCAGTGGTGGCCAGAGAACCAAAGAAATAAAATTGTGTGATGCAGCCTCTAACAGAGACGGTTCTGTCCCCAGTCAGGAGACTCACCAGCATCCTGGGAAGGAAGGTGGAGGTGTAGCAGGTCTCCAAGCAGGCCAAGTTCCCCAGAAAGAAGTACATGGGTGTGTGAAGGTTCTGCTCAGCCACAACTAGCACAATGATGAGGATGTTCCCGACCATGGTCACAATGTAGATCGCTAGAAACAGCAGGAAGAGAAGGATATGCAGTTGAGTGAGAGTCCCGAATCCCAGGAGGATGAATTCTGTGATGATCGTTTCATTTCCCTGTTGTTTGTTTGCAGTAGGTTTCATCTGGGGGAAATAAAAACAAATACTGCAGTTTATAGTCTAACATTCAAAGGAGTCTACATTTTAACTCCAGTGTCCCCCTGTTGGTTGCCATCCTAATGACTGGGTCAAGATGCCAGATGGTAGAGGCATTCTGGGTAGAGACATTCTTCCCTCCACTGTGAAATAGTTAATGATATTACCACCCACCGTTCTCTTAATGTAAATTGAGATTTATAAAATGAGCTCTGTACATAAACTCAGTTGCTCGTGTGTAAAATGGAGATAAAGATACTTAGAAAGTTCTTTAATATCTATGATAATGATTGCTTTATCACTTCTAAGCATTATCATACTGCTATGAGACCACACAACTTTGAATATACTCTAAGAAGAGATACTAAACATGCCTGACAGTCACATCAAACTTTTATATTTGCTCCTCAATTTCTGCAGATCTGTCATAAATTATGTGTTTGACAACACACATTCTTTTCAGAGCTTTCCTAAATTTTTCCAATCTGCATGGAAAGTTTTTAAAGACACCATAATAGAGGCTTAAATTAAATGTATACCTCAAATTTAAAAACATAGTAAGAGGACCAAAAAAGTGTCATCATTGCTAAACAACAAAGTAAAAGAATCAGTTTGAGGCAAAAAGGCATCCTTTAAAAAGTAGAAGTTAAATCCTCTTGAGGAAAATATAAAGGAGCATAAACTCTGGCAAGTGACATGTAAAAATGTAATTAGGAAGGCCATAAAAGAATCTGACTAACAGCTAGCCAAAGACTGAAAAAGTAACATATTTTTTCAGTACATCAGAAACTGGAAGCCTGCTAAACAACCAGTAGGGCCACTGGACAATGGAGATGCTAAAGGAGCACTCAAGGGGGATAAGACCATTGCAGCAAAACTAAATGAATTCTTTGCATCAGTCTTCATGGCTGAGGAGGTGAGGGAGATTCCCCAAACTGAGCCATTCTTTTTAGGTGACAAATCTGAGGAACTGTCCCAGATTGAGGTATTATTAGAGGAGGTTTGGGAACAAATTGATAAACTAAACAGTAATAAGAACTTAAATGTGAAATTGCAGAACTACTAACTGTAGTCTGTAACCTATCATTTGAATCAGCTTCTGTACCAAATGACTGGAGGATAGCTAATGTGACACCAATTTTCAAAAAAGTCTCCAGAGGAAATCTCAGCGACTACAGCCTGGTAAGCCTAACTGCAGTACCAGGCAAATTGGTAGAAACTATAGTAAAGAACAGAATTATCATAGAATCATAGAATATTAGGGTTGGAAGAGATTCAGGAAGTCATCTAGTCCAATCCCCTGCTCAAAGCAGGACCAACACCAACTAAATCATCCCAGTGAAGGCTTTGTCAAGCCAGGCTTTAAAAAACCAGTTATCTCATCATAGAAGGTAATCAGGTTGGTCAGGCATGACTTGCCCATCAGAGACATTGATGAATGTGATTTGTTGGGGAAGAGTGAACATGGTTTTTGTAAAGGTAAATCATGCATCACCAATCTACAAGAATTCTTTGAGGAGGTCAACAAGCATGTGGACAAGGGTGATCCAGTGGATATAGTGTACTTAGATTTTCATAGAGCCTTTAACAAGGTCCCTCACCAAAGTCTCTTAAGCAAAGTAAGCTTATCATGGGATAAGAGGTAAGGTCCTCTCATGGATCAGTAACAGGTTAAAAGATAGGAAAGAAAGGGTAGGAATAAATGGTCAGTTTTCAGAATGGAGAGATGTAAATAGTGGTATCCCCCAGGGGTCTGTACTGGGACCAGTACAGTTCAACATATTCATAAATTATCTGGAAAAAGAAGTAATATGTGAGGTGGCAAAATCTTCAGATGATTCAAAAAATGATTAGGGGGCTGGAGCACATGACTTATGAGGAGAGGCTGAGGGAACTGGGATTGTTTAGTCTGCAGAAGAGAAGAATGAGGGGGGATTTGATAGCTGCTTTCAACTACCTGAAAGGGGGTTCCAAAGAGAATGGATCTAGACTGTTCTCAGTGGTACCAGATGACAGAACAAGCAGTAATGGTCTCAAGTTGCAGTTGGGGAGGTTTAGGTTGGATATTAGGAAAAACGTTTTCACTAGGAGGGTGGTGAAACACTAGAATGGGTTACCTAGGGAGGTGGTGGAATCTCCTTCCTTAGAGGCTTTTAAGGTCAGGCTTGACAAAGCCCTGCCTGGGATGATTTAGTTGGGAATTGGTCCTGCTTTGAGCAGGGGCTTGGACTAGATGACCTCCTGAGGTCCCTTCCAACCCTGCTATTCTATGATTCTATGAAAACTACTCAAGATAGGTAAGTTCAAAGCAGACTGAGAAGAGGTATAAAGGAACCTCACAAAACTGGGTTGGGGGCAGCAAAATAGCAGATGAAATTCAATGTTGATAAATGTAAAGTAATTCACATTGGAAAAAATAATCCCAACTATACGTATAAAACTATGGGGTCTAAATTAGCTATTGCACTCAAGAAAGTGATCTTGGAGAAATTGTGGATACTTTCTGAAAACATCCACTCAATCTGTCGTGAGTCAAAAAAGCTAACAGAATGTTGGGAATCATTAGGAAAGGGATAGATAATGTGACAAAGTTCCAAGCCTGTATTGGTGGCTGTGACGGTGCCCCCCATAAGGCTTTATGGAAATATGCTTATGAATGTATATATGACATAACTGGAATATGTTTTATGCTACATATGTCATGTAACACATCTATCTACTAAATATGTTCATCCTATTTGTATGCATGTGTCATTGTTGTATTCGGAGTTATGAATATTGGCTGTATACTTGTCTGATTTTAAATAACCTTAGTAAGGCATTTGGTCAGCTTCTTTAGAAAGGAATTTGCAAGTTAAATGCTTCTTGATTGGACACTTAATGAACAATGGATGTTGGAAGGCTCCAATCCACATAAGAAGTCTTCTTGGAGACATTCAAGATACCAAGTGGGCAATGGCTGCTGCCTGTAAAAACTGAGTCATGCATGGACATGTGACTTACCCAGGTGACTCCAAAACTCCGTATTGGAGCTGGACTTTGCATAGGAGAGAGGAGGGGGTCTCCACCCACAAGAAAAAGTCTATTTAAGCCCGTGGGAGAGCCTTCCATTTTGTCTTCAGCTGGCTAAAGAGAAAGCCTCTCCACCCCCAAGGATACCTGTAAGAAACTGGAACAAAGGACAGTAACTACAGGGGGTGTGAATGATTGCTGGACCCAAACTAGAAGGAGACTAGTCTGTAAAAGGAAGCTTACTGGAATTCCTCTAAGGGTGAGGTTTTTATTTGTACTCAGTTGTATTACTGTATTAGGGTTAGATTTGCTTGTTTTATTTTATTTTGCTTGGTAATTCAATTTGTTCTGTCTGTCACTACTTGGAACCACTTAAATCCTACTTTCTGTATTTAATAAAATCACTGTTTACTTATTAATTAACCCAGAGTATGTATTAATACCTGGGGGGGGGGGGCAAACAACTGTGCATACCTCTCTATCAGTGTTATAGAGGGCAAACAATTTATGAGTTTACCCTGTATAAGCTTTATACAGGGTAAAATGGATTTATTTGGGGTTTAGACCCCATTGGGAGTAGGGCATCTGAGTGTTAAAGACAGGTACACTTCTGTAAGCTGCTTTCAGTTAAGTCTGCAGCTTTGGGGCACGTGGTTCAGACCCTGGGTCTGTGTTGGAGCAGACTGGCATGTCTGGCTCAACAAGACAGGGTGCTGGAGTCCCAAGCTAGCAGGGAAAGCAAGGGCAGAAGTAGTCCTGCACATTAGTTGGCAGCTCCCAGGGGGTTTATGTGATCCAACCCGTCACAGTGGGTCCTGCAATTCCGGGCAGATTCAGTGGCCTCAGAAGCTCACTATGGCCCTCAATGTGACCTCCCTTTCTCAGTGTAGTGGCAAGGGTCACAGCCTACCGCTACTTTCATCACAGCCCAGTATTGAAGGTGGGGAGGGGGGAACCCGGGCCCACCCTCTACTCCGGGTTCCAGCCCAGGGACCCTAAAGGTAGCAGCTTTTGGCAGCTTCCCTTCACCACTGGATCTTCTTTGATTCCCTGGGCCACTTCCCCATGGTTCCCTTTTTCTAGCTTCACCCTTACCTCAGGCTTCAGCAACCCTTCCTCTCCTCCAGCTCCTTTCACCTGAGCCTCCTTGAGGGAACTGGAAGGAGAGCTTTTAAGCAGTATGAATGGGACCTTGATTGGTTCCAGCTGTCTGTATTAGCCTAATGACCTCAACTGGTTAACTGGCGTCAGGTGTCTTAATTGGCCTGGAGTAGCCTTTGCTTGGCTATCCAGGGAACAGGGACCTGCTCATCCTTAGGCTGATATACCTGCCTCCCACCACTCTCTTATATCCTTCTGGTCTGAGTCCATCACAATAATAAGACAGAAAATATCATATTGCCTCTATATAAATTCATGGTATGACCACACCTTGAGTACTGTGTGCAGATCTGGTTGCCTCATCTCAAAATGATATATTGGGATTGGAAAAGATACAGAAAAGGGCAACAAAATGATTAGGGGTTTGGAACAGCTTCTGTATGAGGAGAGATTAATAAGATTGGAACTTTTCAGCTTGGAAAAGAGAGGACCAAAGGGAGGATATGAGAGAGGTCTACTGGTATAGAGAAAGTGAATAGGGAATTATTATTTACATCTTCATATAACACAAGAACTAGGGGTTACTTAATGAAATTAATAGGCAGCAGGTTTAGAAACAAACAAAAGGAAGTACTTCTTCACACAACACACAGTCAACCTGTGGAATGCTTTTCCAGAGGATGTTGTGAAGGCCAATACTATAACAGGGTTCAAAAAAGAACAAGATAAATTCATGGAGGATAGGTCCATCAATGACTATTAACCAGGATGGGCAGGGATGGTGTACCTAGCCTTGGTTTGCCAGAAGCTGGGAATGGGCGACAGGGAATGGATCACTTGATGATTACCAGTTTTGTTCACTGCATCTGAAGCACTTAGCATTGGCCACTGTCGGAAGACCAGAAACTGAGCTAGATGGACCTTTGATCTGACCTACTATGGCCATTCTTATATGTAAAGATATATCTCTCAAGTCTCTCCTAAAGCAAGTTCACAGATGACACTAAACTGGGGGGAGAGGTAGATATGCTGGAGGATAGGGTTAGGGTCCAGAGTGACCTAGACAAATAGGAGGATTGGGCCAAAAGAAATCCGATGAGGTTCAACAAGGACAAGTGCAGAGTCCTGCACTTAGGACAGAAGAATCCCATGCACCGCTACAGGTGGGGGACCGACTGGCTAAGCAGAAGTTCTGCAGAAAATGACCTGGGGATTACAATGGATGAGAAACTGGATATGAGTGAGCAGTGTGCCCTTGTTGCCAAGAAGGTTAACGGCATATTGGGCTGCATTAGTAGGAGCATTACCAGCAGATAGAGGGAAGTGATTAGTCCCCTCTATTCGGCACTGGTGAAGCCAGATCTGGAGTATTGCATCCAGTTTTGGGCCTCCCACTACAGAAAGGATGTGGACAAATTGGAGATAGTCCAGCGGAGGGCAATGATAATGATCAGGGGGCTGGGGCACATGACTTATGAGGAGAGACTGAGGGAACTGGGCTTGTTTAGTCTGAAGAAGAGAAGATTGAGGGGGGATATGATAGCAGCCTTCAACTACCTGAAGGGGGGTTCCAAAGAGGATGGAGCTCGGCTGTTCTCAGTGATGGCAGATGACAGACCAAGGAGCAATGGTCTCAAGTTGCAGTGGGGGAGGTCTAGGTTGGATATTAGGAAACACTATTTCACTAAGAGGGTGGTGAAACACTGGAATGGGTTACCTAGTGAGGTGGTGGAAACTTCATCGTTAGAGGTTTTTAGGCCCGGCTTGACAAAGCCCTGGCTGGGATGATTTAGTTGGTGTTGGTCCTGCTTTGAGCAGGGCGTTGGACTAGATGACCTCCTGAGGTCTCTTCCAACCCTAATCTTCTATGATTCTAAAGGGAATCACATAGCATGTTCATTTCTGTATAAAGATAAGCACCATTCTTTTTCACGGCTGTGTAACTCCTAAAATTCATGGAATATTTTCAAAAGGGCCTAAAGGTGATATTTTGAAAACTATCCATGAACCTAAACCCGCACCTAGGTATCTTTGAATATCTGGCTCTGAGATACCATATTAAAGAGCATCTTGAAGGTCTTGGCTCCTTGGCTATGATTGCTGGGACTGTTTGGGGAATATGTCATCCAGTTGTTAATTCAAGTTGTTTTCCTGAATGTTATTTGTGATTGCAAGCATTGTTGATGAGATCACCTTTTTTAGGAGATGGAGAAGCTGTACCTGGAAAGCAGTGACAAAGCTATCAACAGTGAATGTTGAGAGACCCAGAGCTAGGAAAGATGACCAGTCACTACCCAGATCCAGGGATGGACAGCAGCACATGGGATTCAGTTGTTGGATTAAATCACTGCAGTCTTTTGTCCATTCAGAGAGGAGAATTGGATCAGGATGTTACAGTTGCATCTAGGTTTTTGCCTTGACTGAAATGTGAAATGGCCCCAGTTTCAAAGCCACAGGCATATTCTGTAATCCAAAGAATAGAACAGAGTCCTCACAGGGTTTGCCAATTTCTATCATCACTTATTAGACACAAGTCTTCTGATGACAAACTAAAAAAATATAGTAAGAGAACCAAAAAAAAGCCACTGTGGCTAAATAACAAAGTAAAAGAAGCAGTGAGGGGCAAAAAGGCATCATTTAAAAAGTGGAAGTTAAATCTTAATGAGCAAAATAGAAAGGCACATAAACTCTGGCAAATGAATTGTAAAAATATAATTAGGAAGACCAAAAAAGAATTTGAAGAACAGCTAGCCAAAGACTCAAAAAGTAATAACAATTTTTTTAAAGTATATCAGAAGCAGGAGGCCTGCTAAACAATCTGTGGGGCCACTGGATGATCGAGATGATAAAGAAGCACTCAAGGACGATGAGGCCATTGCACAGAAACTAAATGAATTCTTTGCATCAATCTTCACGGTTGAGGATGTGAAGGAGATTCCCAAACGTGAGCCATTCTTTTTAGGTGACAAATCTGAGGAACTGTCCCAGATTGAGGTGTCATTAGAGGAGGTTATGGAACAACTTGATAAACTAAACAGTAATAAGTCACCAGGACCAGATGGTATTCACCCAAGAGTTCTGAAGGAACTCAAATCTGAAATTGCAGGACTACTAACTGTCATCTGTAACCTATCATTTAAATCAGCTTCTGTACCAAATGACTGGAAGATAGCTAGTGTGATGCCAAATTTTAAAAATGGCTCCAGAGGTGACCCTGGCAATTACAGGCCAGTAAGCATGACTACAGTACTGGGCAAACTGGTTGAAACTATAGTAAAGAACAATATTATCAGACATATAGACTAACATAATTTGTTGGGGAATAGTCAACATGGTTTTTGTAAAGGTAAATTATGCATCACCAATCTACTAGAATTCTTTGATGGGGTCAACAAGCATGTGGGCCAAGGGGATCCAGTGGATATAGTGTACTTAGATTTTCAGAAAGCCTTTGATAAGATCCCTCACCAAAGGCTCTTAAGCAAAGTAAGCAGTCATGGGATAAGAGGGAAGGTTCTTTCATGGATTGGTAACTGGTTAAAGATTGGAAACAAAGGCTGGGAATAAATGGTCAGTTTTCAGAATGGAGAGTGCTAAATAGTGGTGTCCCCCAGCAGTCTGTACTGGGCCCAGATCTATTTAACATATTCATAAACAATCTGGAAATATGGAAAAAACAGTGAGGTGGCAAAATTTGCAGATGACAAAAGTACTCAAGATAGTTAAGTCCCAGGAAGACTGCATAGAGCTACAAAGGATTTCTCAAAACTAGGTGTGTCAAGGCTGTATCCCCACTTTGAACTTTAGGGTACAAGTGTGGGGGCCTGCATGAGGACTTCTAAGCTTATTTACCAGCTTAGTTCTGGTCCGCTGCCACCATTCCCTTCCCTGGGAAGCTTTGAGAAACTTTTCACCAATTCCCTGGTGAATACAGATCCAAACTCCTTGGATCTTAAAACAAGGAGAAATTGACCCTTCCCACCTCCTTCCTTTCACCAACTCCTGGTGAATACAGATCCAAACTCCTTGGATCTAAAAACAAGGAAAAATCAATCAGGTTCTTAAAAAGAAGGCTTTTAATTAAAGAAAAAGGTAAAAATCATCTCTGTAAAATCAGTATGGAAAATAACTTTACAGGGTAATCAAACTTAAAGAGCTCAGAGGACCCCCCTTTGTCTTAGGTTCAAAGTACAGCAAACAAAGATAAACACTCTAGTAAAAGGTACATTTACAAGTTGAGAAAACAAAGTAAAACTAAGACGCCTTGCCTGTCTTTTTACTTACAAGTTTGAAATGTGAGAGACTTGTTTAGAAAGATGGGGAGAACCTGGATCGATGTCTGGTCCCTCTCAGTCCCAAGAGCGAACAACCCGTTAAACAAAGAGCACACCAAAGCCTTTCCCCCCTCCACAAGATTTGAAAATATCTTGTCCCCTTATTGGTCCTTTGGGTCAGGTGTCAGCCAGCTTACCTGAGCTTCTTAACCCTTTACAGGTAAAAGGATTTTGGAGTCTCTGGCCAGGAGGGATTTTATAGTACTGTACACAAGAGAGCTGTTACCCTTACCTTTATAGTTATGACACGCCCCCCAAATCACAGATAGTGTTGGACGTCCGGTTCCACACTGGCTGTGATTTTTTCCTGGAGCTCTAGGAGAAAACAGAGTTAATAAGACACATGTACCTTTAGACATACTACTGATTATATAGAAACTAACAATATGTTTCATTCCAAGAACAATTGTTAACCAGTTAACTCTGGGAAACTTTCCCGAGAGAGTGCATCAGCCACTTTGTTAGAAGCTCCCGAAATGTGTTGTATTTCAAAATCGAAATCTTGGAGAGCTAAACTCCACCGAAGAAGTTTTTTGTTATTTCCCTTTGCGGTATGAAGCCACTGTAGCGCAGCATGGTCTGGTTGTAGTTGGAAACGCCGTCCCCAAATATATGGGCGTAGCTTTTCCAGCGCGTACACAATGGCGTGGCATTCCTTTTCGCTGATTGACCAGTGGCTTTCCCTCTCAGACAGTTTCTTGCTGAGAAACACGACAGGATGGAATTCTTGATCCGGTCCTTCCTGCATTAAAACTGCTCCCACGCCTCGCTCGGATGCCTCTGTGGTTACTAGGAACGGTTTGTCAAAGTCTGGGGCCCTTAGCACAGGGTCAGACATGAGTGTTGCCTTAAGCTGGTTAAAGGCCTTTTGACACTCATCAGTCCACTGAACTGCATTTGGCTGTTTCTTTCTGGTTAGGTCTGGCAGCGGGACGCGATTTGGCTGTAGTGTGGTACAAATCGCCTATAATATCCGGCCAAACCTAAGAAGGATTGGACCTGTTTCTTTGACTTTGGAACTGGCCACTTTTGCATAGCATCCACGTTGGCCTGTAGGGGATTTATAGTTCCTTGACCCACCTGGTGCCCCAGGTACGTTACTCTGTTTTGGCCTATTTGACACTTTTTAGCCTTAACAGTTAGTCCTGCCTGTCGGATGCGCTCGAAGACTTTTTCCAGGTGCTCCAGGTGTTCTCTCCATGAATCAGAAAAAATGGCCACATCATCGAGGTAGGCAACTGCAGATTCTCCCAATCCCGCTAGGAGACCATCTACAAGTCTTTGGAAGGTAGCGGGTGCATTTCGCAACCCGAAAGGGAGTACATTGAATTCATACACCCCTGCCTGGGTGACGAAGGCTGACCTTTCCTTAGCGGGTTCATCTAGTGGTACTTGCCAGTACCCCTTGGTTAAGTCTAAAGTAGAGATGAATTGGGCGTGTCCCAATTTTTCCAATAGCTCATCTGTGCGTGGCATTGGATAGTTGTCAGGACGAGTTACCGCATTTAGCTTACGGTAGTCCACGCAAAAGCGTATTTCCCCATCTGGTTTGGGAACTAGAACCACTGGAGATGCCCATGCACTGGTAGAGGGGCGGATTATACCCATCTGTAGCATGTCCTGGATCTCCCTTTGTATAGCAGTTTGGGCATGAGGTGACTCCCGGTAGGGTGGGGTTCTAATTGGGTGAGCATTACCTGTGTCAATGGAGTGGTATGCCCGTTCGGTCCATCCTGGAGTGACTGAGAAAATAAGTGCAAAGCTTGTGCACAGCTCCTTTATCTGCTGTCGCTGCAGACATCCCAGGGTCGTGGAGAGGTTCACATCTTCCACGCCACCATTCCTTTTTCCTTCGTAGTAGACACCTTCAGGCCACTCCGCGTCATCTGTTTCCTGGACTGTAAACTGGCAAACGTTTAATTCTCTGGAATAAAAGGGCTTAAGAGAATTAACATGGTATACCTTAGGCTTTATGTTGGAGGTGGGGTAGGCTATGAGATAGTTAACAGCTCCTAGGCGCTCCTGGACTGTGAATGGTCCTTCCCACGACGCTTCCATTTTATGGGCCTGGAGCGCCTTTAAAGCATGACTTGGTCTCCTACTTTGAAGGACCGTTCTCTGGAATGTTTATCATACCAGGCCTTTTGCTCTTCCTGAGCATCCTTTAGGTTTTCTTTAGCAAGGGCTAAAGAGTGTCGGAGGGTGCTTTGTAGGTTGCTTACAACGTCTAGAATGTTAGTTCCTGGAGAAGGCGTAAACCCCTCCCATTGCTGCTTCACCAACTGTAATGGCCCCCTAACCTCACGGCCATACACAAGTTCAAATGGTGAAAACCCTAAACTGGGATGTGGTACAGCCCTGTAGGCAAAAAGCAACTGCTGCAACACTAGGTCCCAATCATTGGAGTGTTCATTTACGAATTTACGTATCATGGCCCCAAAGTTCCATTAAACCTCTCCAAGAGGCCATTGGTTTGATGGTGATGAGGGGTGGCAACCAAGTGATTCACCCCATGAGCTTCCCACAGGTTTTTCATGGTCCCTGCCAGGAAATTAGTTCCCGAATCGGTAAGGATGTCGGAGGGCCAACCTACCCTGGCAAAAATGTCTGCTAAGGCCTGGCACACACTTTTAGCCCTGGTGTTGCTTAAGGGTACAGCTTCCGGCCATCGGGTAGCAAAATCCATGAAAGTCAGTACCTACTGCTTTCCTCTGGGTGTTTTCTTTGGGAAAGGACCCAGAATATCCACAGCTACTCGCTGAAATGGGACCTCAATTATGGGGAGTGGCTGGAGAGGGGCTTTGACCTGGTCTTGGGGCTTTCCCACTCGTTGGCACACCTCACAAGACCGGACATAATTAGCAACGTCCTTGCCCATTCCCTCCCAGTGGAAGGACTTCCCCAACCGGTCTTTGGTTCTGTTCACCCCAGAATGGCCACTCGGATGATCATGGTCTAAGCTCAAGATCTTTACCCGATACTTAGTGGGAACTACCAACTGTCTTTGAGGATGCCAGTCTTCCTGGTTCCCACCCGAAAGAGTCTCCTTGTATAAAAGTCCTTGTTCCAGAACAAACCGGGATCGGTTAGAAGAGCTGAGAGGTGGTGTGGTGCTCCGTGCCGCCGCCCAAGCTTTCTGAAGGCTGTCATCTGCTTCCTGCTTGGCCTGGAACTGTTCCCATGAAGCTGGAGACATCAGTTCCTCCTTGGAAGGTGGACTGGGGCTTGGTCCCTCTGGAAGCGATGCAGGTGCTGGGGCTGTTTCCATTGACTGTGAACCGCTGTCCGCTGGTGCACTATGTGGTATTTCAGGCTCTGGCTGAGCCTCTTGGGTAGGGTTATCTGCTGCTTCCACCAGTACAGGCTCGCTGGTGCCCTCTGGCGTTGGAGTTGTAGACGGGTTTGCAAGCGCTGGACTCAGTGCTGGGAATGGTTCTGGGGCTGGCTGCGTTGCCAGTTCCGGTTCTGGGACTGGCTTTGGCTGGGCCTCTGGGATTGGATCTACTACGGCTGTTGCAGTCGTTGGCAGGGGATCCGGTTCCACCACCTTTGTTTGGGTCTCTGGTAACACAGACAGGGCCCTGGTGGACGGCTCAGGAACAGGGATGGGGGTGAAAGCTTGCTTAGCCTGGCTGCGGGTGACTATTCCCACCCTCTTGGCTAACTTCACATGGTTGGCCAAGTCTTCCACCAGCAGCATGGGGATGGGATAATTGTCATAGACTGCAAAAGTCCACATTCCTGACCAGCCCTTGTATTGGACAGGCAACTTGGCTGTAGGCAAGGTTACAGACTGTGACACGAAGGGTTGAATTGTCACTGGAGCCTCCGGGTTGATGAGTTTGGGGTCCACTAGGGATTGGTGGATAGTTGACACTTGTGCCCCAGTGTCCCTCCAAGCGATAACCTTCTTTCCGCCCACTCTCAAGGTTTCCCTTCGCTCCGAGGGTATGAGAGAGGCATCTGGGTCTGGGGATCTTTGGTGTGATTGTGGTGTAATGAACTGTAATCGGTTGGGGTTCTTGGGGCAGTGAGCCTTTATATGTCCCAGTTCATTACATTTAAAACATCGCCCTGCTAAGGTATCACCTGGGCGATGTTGGTTGGTGGAGACTGGTGGTGTGGGGTAAGAAGGCATCTGGGGTTTCCCTTGGGATGTGGGTGGGGCCTTGGGTTGTCCCCGGTGGTAAGGTTTTGTTTCGGCTTGCCCCTTCTGATATTCGCTCCAACTGCTACTGGTTTTTTTCTTTTCTGCCACCTACACCCATTTGGCTCCAATCTCCCCTGCCTCGGTTACAGTTTTGGGCTTCCTATCTAGGATGTACCTTTCTATTTCCTCAGGAACACCCTCTAAAAACTGCTCCATTTTTACTAGGGAAAGCAGATCTTCCAGAGATTTAACATTTGCTCCTGATACCCAGGCATCACAATTTTTGTCAATGTGGTAGGCATGCCGGGTAAATGACACGTCTGGTTTCCAGATTAGGGCTCTGAACCGCCGATGGGCATGCTCGGGTGTTAGCCCCATTCTGAGTCTGGCCTGCTTTTTAAAAAGTTCATAACTGTTCATGTGTTCCTTAGGCATTTCAGCCGCCACCTCTGCTAAGGGTCCACTGAGCTGCGGCCTCAGCTCTACCATGTACTGGGTTGGAGTGATGCTGTATCCAAGGCAGGTCCTTTCAAAATTTTTAAGAAGGCCTCAGTATCATCGCCTGCCTTGTAGGTGGGGAATTTCCTGGGATGGGAAGTGGTACCTGGAGAGGAGTTGCTAGGATGGTCTGATGCATCCTGCCCACCCCTTGCTACTTCCAGTTCATGCTTCCTTTCTTTTTCTCTCGCCTCCTCTTTGGCTTTTTCCAGCTCCATCTCTCTCTTGTGGGCCTCCTCTTTGGCTTTCTCTTCTCTTTCATGGGCCTCCTCTTTGGCTTTCTCTTCTCTGTCTTTCTGCTCTGTCTCAAGTTTTTTAATTTGAAGCAGTCTCTGATGTTTTCTTTCATTTTCCTCTGCTTCTAGTTTGGCCAGTTCTATTTTGTTAGCTACTTCTTTGGTTGTCATTTTCCTGTTTTCTTGTGCTGGGTCACACCCCTCTGCAGTTGACTGAAACTGGGATGCACTTAGCTCAGGCTGCTGCTGAGTGCTGCTGAGTTAACAGAGACTTTCTAACTAGCTACTTCCGAGGATGTAAAAAGAAAAAAAAACAATTCAGCTTGTAAATTCCTTTTACCAGTCAAAGTTTGCTCATTAATTGAACCCTTCTCTTAACAAAGGCTCTTGTTAAAAAAACTTAACACCTCTGCCTTCAGGCAAGGAGAGATAAGATATGCATCTACCTTCAGCTCTGCTTTCCAAGCAGCTAGAAGGAAAAAAAAATCTTACTGGCTTTTGGGTTTAAAACGATCTCCACCACTCTGCCACCATGTCAAGGCTGTATCCCCACTTTGAACTTTAGGGTACAAGTGTGGGGGCCTGCATGAGGACTTCTAAGCTTAATTACCAGCTTAGTTCTGGTCCGCTGCCACCATTCCCTTCCCTGGGAAGCTTTGAGAAACTTTTCACCAATTCCCTGGTGAATACAGATCCAAACTCCTTGGATCTAAAAACAAGGAAAAATCAATCAGGTTCTTAAAAAGAAGGCTTTTAATTAAATAAAAAGGTAAACATCATCTCTGTAAAATCAGTATGGAAAATAACTTTACAGGGTAATCAAACTTAAAGAGCTCAGAGGACCCCCCTCTGTCTTAGGTTCAAAGTACAGCAAACAAAGATAAACACTCTAGTAAAAGGTACATTTACAAGTTGAGAAAACAAAGTAAAACTAAGATGCCTTGCCTGGCTTTTTACTTACAAGTTTGAAATATGAGAGACTTGTTTAGAAAGATGGGGAGAACCTGGATTGATGTCTGGTCCCTCTCAGTCCCAAGAGCGAACAACCCCTTAAACAAAGAGCACACCAAAGCCTTTCCCCCCCCTGCAAGATTTGAAAGTATCTTGTCCCCTTATTGGTCCTTTGGGTCAGGTGTCAGCCAGGTTACCCGAGCTTCTTAACCCTTTACAGGTAAAAGGATTTTGGAGTCTCTGGCCAGGAGGGATTTTATAGTACTGTACACAGGAGAGCTGTTACCCTTCCCTTTATAGTTATGATTAGGTGACTGGGCAAGAAAATGGCAGGTGAAATTCAGTGTCGATAAATACAAAGTAATGTACACTGGGAAACATAATCCCAACTATACATATAAAATGATGGGGTCTAAATTAGCTGTTACCACTCAAGAAAGAGATCTTGGAGTCATTGTGGATAGTTCTCTGAAAACATCCATTCAATGTGCAGTGGCAGTCAAAAAAGTGAACAGAATGTTGGGAATCATTAAGAAAGGAATAGATAATAAGACAGAAAATATCATATTACCTCTATATAAATCCATGGTATGCCCACATCTTGAATACTATGTGCAGATGTGGTCACCCCATCTCAGAAAAGATATATTGGAATTGGATAAGGTTCAGAAAAGGGCAACAAAAATGATTAGCGGTATGGAACAGCTTCCTTATGAGGAGAGATTAATAAAACTGGGACTTTTCAGCTTGGAAAAGAGACAACTAAGGGGGGATATGATAGAGGTCTATAAAATCATGACTGGTGTTGAGAAAGTAAATAAGGAAGTGATATATACTCCTCATAACACGAGAACTAGGGGTCATCAAATGAAATTGATAGGCAACAGGTTTAAAACAAACACAAGGAAGTATTTTTTCACACAATGCACTGTAAACCTGTGGAATTCCTTGCCAGAGGATGTTGTGAAGGCGAAGTCTATAACAGGGTTCAAAAAAGAACTAGCTAAATTCATGGAGCATAGGTCCATCAATGGCTTCCAGGATGGGCAGGAATGGTGTCCCTAACCTCTGTTTGACAGAAGCTGGGAATGGGTGACAGAGGATGGATCACTTGGTGATTACCTGGCTGTTCATTCTGTCTGGAGCACCTGGCAATGGCCACTGTTGGAAGACAGGATACTGGACTAGATGGACCTTTGATCTGACCCAGTATGGCCATTCTTATGTTCTTATGACAATTAGAGATTTAAAGCACCATGTTCATGGTTTCCGTTTTTTCAGCCTCAATTTTTGTTGTAACCCATTGCTGCTGCCAAAAAGCACACATACGGTTGAAATTTGGTTCCTAAGGTGTGGAAATATGGGAAAGTGTTGTTCATTTATTGCACATAACTACAGAGATAATCTAGCACATTATATTTGCCTGCCCTGTTCATGCCCCCATCTCCTACACTATTCATCTCACAAGAATCCAACACTCCAGCGTGCAAATAAGCACTTTGGAATGGTTTGGTACACAAACACACACACACACTTATTCCTGAGCGTATGCACTAGTCAGCGAAGCCCTGTAATTTCCCATTTCGTGCAGGAGTGAGACTCACTCACAGAGGGAACATAGCATGCAGGGTATGGAGCCACCCAGAAGGAAATAAATCCAACCTGGAATTTTGACTTAATACAGAATGAAGGGGCTGAGATTTTTGCAATGTTTATAGGTTTTCAGTGGGACTTGTTCATCTCATTGCCATAGAAGGAGATTTTAAATGGCAAGAATAGGTTAGGTTGAAAAAAAGTTATACTCTACCCAGAGAGGAGCAAACAAATACAATACGTGTGGGCTTTTATCAAATTCCAAACATTGGCCATAACTGACTTGGTTGAAATTTAAATCTATATAACAAGATTTTAGGATTCACACCCTGCATGCCACTCTGAAGCATATTAAGCCTGAAAATCAAAAAGGAATCCTCCAAAAGGTGGATACATGGACAAATTGCTAAGGGGCATGCAAAAGAATACAGCATGCAAGCAGGGGCAAAACCAGAAAGGCTAAGACACAAAATTAGTTAGGGAAGGGACATAATAGACAAAAAGAAGAGAAATTATAAATACTTTGAAGCAAACAAAAGATGAAAGAAAATGCAAGTCCTCTACTTAGCAGGGATGAAGAGCATTAATAATGGATGACATGAAGATGGCTGAGATGTTTAATGCCTATTTTGCTTCAGTCTTCACTAAAATTGTTGATTGTGACCAGATACTTAAGAATATGGGCTGTATGCTTGCTTGGTTTCTAAGTAAGCTTTGGGAGGCATTTGGTCAGTTTCTTTAGGAAGGAATTCGCCAGGTTAAGTACCTGATCAGGAAACACTTGGAGAACAATGCATCTTGGAATGCTCCAATCCACATAAGAAGTCTTCCTGGAGACATGCTAGATACCATGTGGACAATGGCATCGGCCTGTAAAGACTGAGTCATGCAGGGGCATGTGACTTGCCCAGGTGACTCCAAAACTCCATCTTGGAGCTGGACTTTGCATAGGAGGGAGGAGGGGGGTCTCCACCCACAAGAGAGAGTCTATTTAAACCTGTGGGAGACCCCTCCATTTTGTCTTCAGCTGGCTAAAGAAGGAGCCTCTCCACCCCCCCCCCCCCAGGATACTTGAAGGAGACTGAAACAAAGGACAGTAACTACAGGGGGTGTGAGTGATTGCTGGACCCAGGCTAAAAGGAGATTAGCCTGTAAAAGGGAGTGCTCTGGAACTGGTGAGGAAATCATCTGTATTTAGTTTGATTAGACATAGATTTGCGCATTTTATTTTATTTTGCTTGGTGACTTACTTTGTTCTGTTTGTTACTACTTGGAACCACTTAAATCCTACTGTCTGTATTTAATAAAATCACTTTTTATTTAGTAATTTACTCAGAGTATGTATTAATACCTGGGGGAGCAAACAACTGTGCATATCTCTCTATCAGTGTTATAGAGGGCGAACAATTTATGAGTTTGCCCTGCATAAGCTTTATGCAGGGTAAAACGGATCTATCTGGGTTAAGACCCCATTGGGAGTTGGGCATCTGAGTGCTAAAGACTAGCCAAAACAGAGGTCAAAATATTTAGATAAATTTAATACAATCCAGTCAGCAGAACCCGATGAAAGTCATCCTAGGTTACTAACAGAACTAGCTGAAGCAACTGCAGAATGGTTAGTGATTATCTCCAAGGTCTCATAGAGAATGGGTGAGTTTCTAGAGAAGTGGCAAATGGCAGAGATAGTATATATGTTTAAAAAGGGGAACAAAGAAGATCTGGATAATTTTATACCAGTCAGCCTATCTTTGATGCCTTTGTAAAGATACTAGGACAAATGTTTAAACAATCAATTTGTAAGTGCCTAGCAGTTAACAAGCTGAGAAGAAATAGACAACATGTATTTTTCAAGAACAGATCATGTAAAATGAGCCTAACTTCCTTTTTTAACATGGTCCAGTGGATGGGGGGAAGCTGTAGATATGATAAATCTTGATTTTAGTAAGGCTTGTGACAAAGTCCCACATGACATTTTCATAAGGAAACTAGTGAAATGCAGTGTAGATGACATTACTATAAGATGGTTGCACAGCTGATTGAAAGACCATACTCAAAGAGTAGTTAGCAGTGGTTCAATATCAAACTGGGAGGATGTATCTAGTGGGGTCCTACAAAGGTCAGTTCTAGGTCTGGTGCTATTCAACATTTTCTTTAATGACTTGATAATGAAGTGAAGACTATGCTTAAAAAAAATCTGTGGATAACACCTCGGTGGATGGGGTTACATACACTTTGGAGGAGAGGATTAGAATCCAAAATGACCTTGACAAACAGGAGAACAGGTCTGAAATGAACAAGATTACATTCAAACAAAGTCAAGTGCAAAGTACTTCACTGAGGAAGGAAAAATCAAATGCACATCTACAAAATAGGGAATAATTGTTGAGGTGGCAGTACTGCTGAAAAGGATCTGGGGGGTATATGGGATCACAAATTGAATGAGTCAACAATGGGATGCACTTGTGTAAAAGAATAATTTCATTCTGGGCTGTATTAACAGGAATGTCATATGTAAGATGTGAGGCAGTTGTCCCCCTCTACTTGGCACTGGTGAGGCCTCAGTATTGTGTCCAGTTTGGGGCACCACATTTTAAAAAAGATGTGGACAAATTGCAAAGAGTTCAGAGGAGAGCATCAAAAATAATAAAAGGTTTAGAAAACCTGATCTATGAGGAAAGGTTAAAAAAAAATAAAAATAAAAACTGGGCATGTTTAGTCTTGAGATAAAATAAATGAAGGGTACCCTTATAACAGACTTCACTTATATTAACCAGCATATTGCACCATGGCTATAGGCGACACTTTATTACCTTCATTTCACATTAGGAAGCGGATTCATTTCTGCTGGGTCTCCAACATCTTTGATGGAGTTAGAACTTCATTACCTATCACTTCTTATTCTTCAACATAACAGGATCTCCCACTGTCTTCCTGCATGCTGGAGAGAAGGGAGATATTTCCTCTCTCTCTTCCTCCTCCTGAATGCTGAGCATTTTCTACACCCCACTCTCTGAGCCCTTCTTGGGGTGTGATCCTTCCCCCACAATGCATGAATAGTTCAAACTGCCTTGTAGACTGTGGTAGGCAGGAAGAACTGGGCCCCTGGGAAGGATCTGGGTGGAGTTGTTCTGTGCTTTCTCATGTATCACCCTCAATAACAGGGGTTGCTTCTCTTGCCTGATGGCTGTTAGTCTCCCTGAATTCCGCCATAGCCTGGAAAGAGACGCTCCAATATGTGGTCTCCACAACAGCCACGTATGACCAACGCAAATCCTAGCTTATATCAATATGAAACACTGAGGGACTCATGGAATTTTGACTCAGGCAAGCTTCCATCAAAGTTTATGAGGCTACTTGTACAAGGCAGGATGCAGCCCAAGGAATCACAGACAATTGAATTTTGACCTTATGTCCCAACTCATCCACCCCCATCACCTAGTAGATTTACATCAGAGGTTTGACTTTGTTCAGCTCTAGAAACTTGTCCCATACCTGAATGCAGGTGGAAATGTCATACATGCTGCCACCATGGTGGCTTCCGTTTCTCTGCTATGGTAGATCGGTAAGACCTCCGACAGTTTGGTGAATGTGGTACCATAGTTTAAATAAGCACCACTTATTTGCCTAAGATCCTATCTCCTGGCATCTGGACACAGCAACTACAGCAACCCAGTCCTGCAAATAGTATAGCAATTCGCCACTGACTCCCATGCAAAGACGTTATTCCTTTAGATCAAGTGGTAGAGGCCTGGGTTGTATTGCAGGTGATTTTTGATTCAGTCCCCTTTGTTGATTAGAGAGAAAGTGATGTTCGTATCCACATGCAGCCATGTTCCATTACAAAATGTGAGACTTGTACTCCAGAAGACGTTATCTAGTCAACTAAATTAATTGCTTCTGGCCCTTCATGTCTGAGTGGGTGACGAGTGGATATTGTGGCCTTCTTCACTCACAGGAATGGAAAGAGTCTTGCATATTGTCAATTCCCAGTAGTTTTCTACTTTGTACTCACATATTCTGCCTTCCCTCACTTATACATTTGCATTCTCCAGACGGTGGGTCCTGGAACATGTACAGCCCCTATTGAATCCTATCCTGACTAAGTGGAGATGGCCCTCACCATTTTTCATGATTCATGTCCATTTACTCCAAGGCTGAGTGTACCATTTTGAACACCTGGGCCGGGCCATGCCCTGCTCAAAATGCATTGTCAGCCAGTGAGTTATTGCTTCCTCACTGTGATGCCTCCTTCCACTCTGAGCTCCTTTCTGGATTCCTGGAGGTTGACCCCTGTGAGTGCAGCATGGGGTGCTGTGACTGGTGGGACATGGAACAACATTGTGCTGCACAGCTGTGATGGGTAGCAGGAACCCTTCTTTGACCTGTTATGGAATCAACTATGGTGCATAAAGCAACAGAGAGTCCTGTGGCACCTTTAAGACTAACAGAATGATTGGAGCATAAGCGTTCGTGGGTGAATGCCCACTTCATCAGACGCAAGGCTTGCGTCTGATGAAGTGAGCATTCACCCATGAACGCTTATGCTCCAATCATTCTGTTAGTCTTAAAGGTGCCACAGGACTCTCTGTTGCTTTTTACAGATTCAGACTAACACGCCTACCCCTCTGATACTTGACATATGGTGCATAAGATGCTTATTGCAGACAACCAGGGAGGAAGAATGTTCATTTGGATTAGGACCAGCACATGGGTATCTGAAGACATGGATTCCACTCTTTCTTATGCCACAGACTGTCTTGTGTGGCCTTCACCTCGCCTCCAAGTGACTCAGTTTCCCTATCTGTCATAAAATGGTAATATATGCAGTATTGTTGTGGCCATGTCAGTCTCAGGATATTAGAGAGACAAGGTGGGTGAGATAATAACTTTTATGACACCAACTTCTATTGGTGAGAAAGACAACCTTTCAAGCTACACAGAGCTCTTCTTCGTGTCTGGGAAACTTACTCTGACTTCACTGGGGGACACACAGCATTTCCTGCTATCCATGGAAGGAATATAACTATCTATCCATCAATCCCATGCATATGTATCTATCTATCTATCATGACAAAGTTCCTCCTCTGCCTTGGTGGGTCCTGCGCTTATTGGCGGATTTGCTTGCCTCAGAGATTCACGGCAGCCCTCAGTTTAACCACTGTTGCTAGTGGCTCAAACCTGCCATTCACTCAGCTAACCTCATCATTGGCAGCATGGGAAAAGGAAGGAGAACAGTCCTCGCAGTCTCTGCTGGCCCATCTAGTGGGTCGGGGGACAGGCCAGGGACCTTCCCCTCTGGTGGAACCCACAGTCCAGGTCAACTCCTCCTGTATCCAACAGGGAGTTGGGGGGGGATGGGCGGAACCCAGGCCCGCATTGTACTCTGGGTTCCAGCCCAGGGCCCTGTGGATTGCAGCTGTCTATAGTGTCTCCTATAATAGCTGTGTGACAGCTACAACTCCCTGGGCTACTTCCCCATGGCCTCCTCCCAACACCTTCTTTGTCCTCACCACCGGACCTTCCTCCTGCAGTCTGATAATGCTTGTACTTCTCAGTCCTCCAGCAGTACGCCTACTCACTCTCAGCTTGTTGCGCACCTCTTGCTCCCAGCTCCTCGCACACCCCTCACTGGCTGAACTGAGTTCCTTTTTAAACCAGGTGCCTTAATTAGCCTGCCTGTCTTAATTGATTCTAGCAGCTTCTTAATTGGCTCCAGGTGTCCTAATTAGCCTGTCTGCCTTAATTGGTTCCAGCAAGTTCCTGATTGTTCTGGAACTGCCCCTGTTACCTTACCCAGGGAAAAGGGACCTGCTGGTTCTGCAGGCTGATCTACCTGCCTTCCACTCTTTTGAGGTTGTTCTGCTGGCTGGTTGCCCCCCCAGCGGCTGCTGCTGTGGGGAGGACCCTGCTGGTGTGACCCTCAGAGGGGAGTGCGAGGCCCCACTTTTTTCATCATTTCTGGGGCCTCCCCTGGCTGGGTTGCTGCTGCCCTTGCTGCTGCTGGGGAGCTGTTACTGCTGCTGGAGCTGAGGAGGGAGTAGAGGAGGCCTTGTTTTGTGGAGGGGATTTGTAACATCCTTGCTTCTGTGGTGGTAGGTGCCTTGCTGTGGGGAGCTGGGGGAGTGGCCTGCAGCCCTCCCCCTAGTCCACCCGCTCTACCACTGCCACCACCACTGCCCCCTCCACCTTTCCACCTGCCTTCTGGCTCTGTTCTCTGCTCCCCGACCCAGCAGTTTGCTCTGCCCTTCTAACCATCCTTTGGATTTGGCCAGTGGGCCCCCTTTCCCTCTGCCTCGTCCACTGCCCTGTTCTTGCAGCTGCTTGCCCCCTTTCCCTTTGATGCCTGCCCTGCCCATCCCCTTTCTACCGCCCTGTTTGCTCTGGTTTGCCCTGTTTTGTTTTTTGGTCCTTGATTAGTTTGTTTGCTCTGCCCTTGTCCCATGGTGCAGGCGTGGTTGCCAGCCCCATTTTCCCCTCTTTTAGTTTGGTTGTTTTTTGAACCCACCCTGTTCTTTTTTCCATGCCTGAGGCACCCCTGATTTAGCCCTTCCCTGCATTCCGCCCCCAAGCTTCTTGCCCTCCCTCCAGGTCAGCCCTTATTGCCTGTGTGCTCACGTTCCGCTGTTGGTGTTTGAGATTCTTCCCCCCTCCTTTTCTTTTTCATTGGTTCCTTCACTGATGCACACTCCCCCATGATGTCTTAGTTTTCCCTTCCTTTCCTTAGTGCAGCCGGGGGAGCCGGTTTCTTTTTCATCTTGTGCTGGAATTGTGTTCCTTGTCTTCCTTTGTCCCTTTCTGTTGGCGCCCCTCCACCCTGCTTTCAGCCTAGCAGGTGGGGTGTGGTAGCTGTTCCCCCCCCTTCCCTTCCCTCCCACTCCTCCCTCTCCTTCCTTCTATTTTCCTGCCCTAGTGGCTGTCCCCTTCCCTCCCTTTCTGTGGTGGGTGATTCAGGGGGCGGGACTTCCCTGGCCACCCCTGCAGTTCCCTTTCAGTCACTCTCCCCACACCCTCCCTTGCGATGGCTGCCTTGACTGCCACTGCTGGGCTGCCTGCCATCATTGCCATTGAGGCACCGGTGGGCATGGATAGGGGCTCCTGAGACTCCGCTGCTGCCGCCATGACCTCGGCCACCTCTACTTCTGCGACCGCTCCCTTGGCCGGTGGGAAGGGCCGGGGGACGAAGAAGGGCAAGGTTCCCTGCCCAGAAGGTGAAACCCTCCGTGACAGTGGTTCCTTCTCCCGCTGCGGCCCCGGCAATGGCCGCAGCTCCCCCTTCTCCCTTGCCTGTTGTTCCCTCCACCAGCTCTGGGGGTGCCGTTCCCTCGGCCCCCAGGGCGTACACCCAGGTGGCTGCGACCCCTCCGCTCACCGCCTTGCCGTTTGCTCCAGCCACCTCCCGGAATACCATTCCCGGTGGCCGGAGCCCCTTTCCCACCCTCACCAGGGAGCACGGGGTGCGTTGCCTCCTGGTGCCGGCCTCGCCCCACGTAGAAACCTACATGCGGGCATTGGCGCGAGTGGTGGGGCCCATGGCCGTAGTGGTGGCCTCTAAGATGTTTGGGAAGGTGGTGTTCTTCCAGGCATTGGAGGCCGCTGCCCAGGAGGCGGTGGAGAGGGCTTGGTGGTGGGGGGTGTTCATGTCCCCCTCAAGCCTTTGGAGGACCTGGGTGTAAGGGTGGTGTTCTCCTCTGTTCCTCCCTTCCTCCCCAATGCCACCCTTTTGCCATTCCTCTCCACCCTGAGGAGGCCCCTGTCTGTCCTCAGCCCCCTTTCGTTGGGCTGTAAGGACCCCGCCCTCCGCCACGTTTTGTCATTCCGCCAGCAGGTGCAGGTTCAAGTTCCGCCAGCAGCACGTGATGGGGGGGCTTTGGAGGGGTCCTTTCTGGTGCCCCATTGAGGGGCCCAGTACCGGGTTTATTATTCTTTGGGGGCGACCCGGTGCTTTCTCTGACGGGCGACGGGGCACGTCCGGAGGGACTGCCCCCTGGCCCGGCTTGGAGGGGCATCTGGGACTCCTGATACCCGGAAGGGTGCTGGCTCCATCATCGCCGGAGGCCCTGATTGCCCGGTCCCTGGGGTCGCCCCTCCTCCATCCGTGACCGCTGTCAACTACGCTCGGGTCTTGGGTGAGGCCCCCCCGACGTGCCCAGATGAGCGTGCGGGCCCTGCCACTGAGGTCGGTAGTAGACCGGGGCCCGCGGAGGAGAGGGTGGCAGGGCCGGTAGCAGGACTCGAGCGGGGCTTGCCTTAGGGGGAGTCTGTCCCTTTCCCTCTTGTCCTGCCCTTGCCTGCCCTTACCCTCCCGTTATTGCCCTCACTCCCAGGCCCTGACCCAGCTGGCCAGCTCCCCTCTTCGGGGAGCTGGGAGCTTGTGCCGGGGAGACGCCACAGACGGGGAGCATGGGCCCAGCACCCCCCCGTTGGTGAGGGGGAGTGGACTCCCTTGAAAACTATGAAGGGGGTTGCTGGTGCTGGGCCTTCCGTTGACTCCCCTGCTGATGTTCATCATTTGGAGTCGGCCGAGGTCGCTGCAGTCGTGGAGATGGGTAGTACCACTTCTCCTTGGAGTCCCTCCCTGAGGGGGTTATGGATGGCGCCCCTGGTGCCCCATTGCCATCTGTGCCCCCTGTAGGTGCCGCAATGGCTATTGCCTTGGCTGCTGTTGAGGGGGAACCTGTAGAGGCAGGTGGGGACTTTGCCTCTATTTTTGCAGAGATTGAGGCCCTGGGCTTGACCCCAGCCTCCGAGGGAGTGGATGGCCCCTTGTTAGAGGGCCATGGTAAGGGTGGTTACTATCTGGTACCCCCCCTTCCCCTTCCCTCCGCCTCAGATGGTTGCCCCCATTTTGGCCTCTGCAACTCCCCGGGCCATGTCCACCTGCCCAGCCGCAAATGGTAATCTGGCTGATGCCACCATGCCCATTGTGGCGACGGCCGACACCGAGCGGCTGGGCTCTGAGCCCATGGGTGCCCTCTCCATGAGGCGGGGCCGCTGCTCTCATCTCCCCCCAGTGCTGTAATCGTGGGTGACTCGTTTAGTGGGACACCTGAGCCTAGCGCTGTGGAGGTGCCCCACTCCCTTGCTGCCCCTTTCACTACCGTGTCGGGTCATGAGGCTACGTGTCCCAGAGGCTCTGCCTCTCATGCCCTAGATTTTGTCCCCGTTCCCTGCCCCGACCCTGCTCCCATCCTAGATCTGTGTCCTGTCCCTGTCTCTGACCCTGTTCCAGCCCTTGTTCCTGTCCTTAACCTCTTTTCCCTCCCCCCTCCTGTTGCTGCCGCCCCCGGGGTTGCCTCATTTTCTTTTTATGGAGGCCCCCGGGAGGCGGTTTTTGTTTTTCCCTCTTCTGGCCCATCAGGGGCTGCAGTTCTCCCTCTGCCACTGTCCCAAGGGCTGAGTGTTGTGTCGGGTGGTGCGGTGCCGGAGGGACAGACGCCACGGCGGGGCTCTGATCCCTGCATGCCCATCTCGCTGGGCCACGGGGCTGGCAGGGGGGTCCAATCAGGGGACGCCCCGGGGTCCGTGACCCCGGTCCCTGCCACGCAGAGGAGCGAGATGCGCTCTTTCTTGGAGGACACTCGTGGCTCCACGAATAGAGTGCATCTCGCTCTTCAGCACTGGGGCGATTTCCATCTTGTTCTCCAGACCGTGAAGGCCATTATGGGGGACGGCATAGGGACTGGGAAGTGGGATGCTACCGCTTACCAGCGGGCCCATGGCTTCCGTGATGCCCTGCTGGCTTTCAGGGTTGGTGCGGTTTGCTGCGGGGTCCGATGGGAGCCGCTAGCGCCCCAGACCACGAGGATCATCCCCAGCCCTCCTTATGTTGCCGTCCATCTTTGCCACTTTGAACATCCGCGGCTGTAGGTCGGGTCTCCGCAGGTGCCAGGTGCTCTCCTTCCTTCGGGAGTGGGGGTACTTGGTTATTTTCCTGCAGTAGACCCATGCGGATCCAGCCGCCAAAGCAAGCTGGTGGCTGGAGTGGGGGGACAGGGTCTACTTTAGCCTCCTTTTGGCCCATCAGGGCAGGGTGGTGACCCTGTTCTCCCCGCACCTACAGCCCGAGGTGCTGGGGATTACCGAGGTCATGCCGGGTCGCCTGCTGCACCTCCGGGTTCAGATGGAGGGGCTAACATTGCATCTTGTCAATGTCTATGCCCCAGCGTCCGACCCGGTGAGAGCATGCTTCTTTCAGCAGGCGTCCGCCTTCCTCGGTACTTTGGATCTTCGCGAGTGCCTGGTCCTGGGCGGAGACTTCAACTGCACCCTCGAGAAGCGGGACCGCACAGGGATTGAGCCGAGCCCAGCCACTGCAGACGTCCTCAGGGAAATCATAGTCCATCACTCTCTGGTGGACGTCTGGCGCGACCACCACCCGGATGATGACACTACGTTCACTTTTGTCCAGGTGG
This sequence comes from Glyptemys insculpta, assembly GCA_032172135.1. Lineage (NCBI taxonomy): Eukaryota > Metazoa > Chordata > Testudines > Emydidae > Glyptemys > Glyptemys insculpta. The sequence goes on along the minus strand of JAVMKA010000015.1, from coordinate 46,521,000 downwards.
AGGAACAACGGTCGAGCCACTCCCAGTTGGATCTCATCTATTTCTCTCATTGTCATCTTTCGCAGGCCCACTCCTCCAGCGTTCAGCCGGCCCCATTCTCGGACCACCATTTGGTGACCGTGACAGCCTCTCTTTCTTCAGAGAGGCCGGGGCCGGCCTATTGGCATTTCAATAACAGCCTGCTGGAGGATGTGGGATTTGTGGCATCCTTCCGGGAGTTTTGGTGGCCTGGCGGGAACAGAGGCATGCCTTTCCCTCAGCATGGCGGTGGTGGGACGTGGGGAAGGTGCGTGCCCGGCTGTTCTGTCGTAGCCACACCCGGGGCACCAGCCGGCAGAGATCCACCCCTCTGTGGAGCATACTGGGAGAAGCGGGAGAAGCTTCGGGCCCTCGACAATCTTCGGGCCCGGGGTGCCTTCGTAAGATCCCGCATCCATCTCCTGCGGGAGATGGATCACGGCTCCCACTTCTTCTACGCCCTGGAGAAGAAGAGGGGGGTGAAAAAGCACATCCTCTGCCTTTTGGCAGAGGACAGCGCCCCCCTCATGGATCTGGTGGAGATGTGCGAGAGGGTCAGGGCCTTCTACATGGCCTTTTCTCCCCAGATCCAACTGATGCCGATGCCTGCGGAATGCTTTGGGACGGACCCCCGACGGTCAGCATGGGCGACCGGGACCGGCTGGAGCTGCCTCTAACTCTGGCTGAGTTCTCGGAAGCCCTCCGTCTCATGCCCACCAATAAATCTCTGGGCATGGACGGGCTGACCATGGAGTTCTACTGTGTGTTCTGGGACGTCCTCGGCCCGGACCTTGCCACCATCTGGGCCAAGTCCTTGGAGAGCGGGGTCCTCCCTCTTTTGTGCAGGTGAGCGGTGCTCACCTTATTGCCGAAGAAGGGGGACCTCCGCAATCTTCGGAATTGGCGTCCTGTCTCGCTCCTCAGCACAGACTATAAGGTCATGGCGAAGGCCATCTCGCTGCGGCTACGGTCCGTGCTGGTGGACGTGGTCCATCCAGACCAGACCTATACCATCCCGGGCCGTACCATCTTTGACAATCTTTATCTGGTCTGGGATCTCTTGGAGCTTGGGTGTAGGGATGGTCTGTCGTTCGCCCTCCTGTCCCTGGATCAGGAGAAGGCATTCGACCGGATGGACCATGGGTATCTCCTGGGCACTCTGCGGGCATTTGGCTTCAGACCCCAGTTTGTGGGGTTTCTCCAGGTGCTGTACGCCTCCGCAGAGTGCTTGGTCAAGCTCAACTGGACCCTGACCGCGCCTGTCAGCTTCGGGTGAGGGGTGCGTCAAGGCTGCCCGCTATCGGGTCAGCTGTACACTCTGGCTATTGAGCCCTTCCTTCGTCTCCTTTGCATGAGGTTGATGGGGTTGGTGCTCTGTGAGCCGGAGGTGCGGCTGGTCCTGGCAGTGTACGCCGATGACGTGCTCCTCGTGGTCTAGGACTGAGAGTCCCTTAGGTTCACAAAGTCCCTTTGTGGATCTGGGTCTGAGGGATTCAGAGACCCAGAGGCAGGGAGCCAAGAAGGATGGGGACACAGATTGGACTCTGATGTGTGCTGGGCTTTCCCATGTTGGAGTCTCACAGGCTGTGTTCCAGGTAACTAATAAACGCTACTTTGTTTTGCAAACGCTGCCATGCTTCATGGCAGATACTCACTGCCCTAAGGGAGAGGAGTTTGTACAGGCATTTGTACTAAGGTGGACTCACTGTAGGAGTTCATGGAGCCCCAAGGCCCAGTCTGGAGTGGGAGAGCTGTGGAGTTTTCCATTGTAAATAGTGTGCCTGGCTCCCTAAAGGGGTTACTCCCCGGAGAGTATAAAGGCTGGGGCACAGCACAGACCATGTAAATCCATGACATATTTGCATAAACAGGCATTGAAATCTCCTGATACGTCAGTGGGGGTGTATCCATTACTGGCAGCAAAAGCTTATTGTC
>JAVMKA010000015.1:38277424-38493308 GCA_032172135.1 Glyptemys insculpta | reverse complement strand
TGGGCATGGAGGGAGAGAGAGGGGGTGTGTGGGGATAGATAGATAGATATAGATAGATAGATAGAATAGAGGGGGTGTACGGGGATAGATAGATGGGGTGGATGGGGATAGATAGATAGATAGATAGATAGAGGGGGGTGTACGGGGATAGATAGATGGGGTGGATGGGGATAGATAGATAGATAGATAGATAGATAGATAGATAGATAGATAGATGGGGTGCACGGGGAATAGATAGATAGATAGGAGGGTGGATGGGGATAGATAGATAGATAGATAGATAGATAGATGAGGTGGATGGGGATAGATAGATAGATAGATAGATAGATAGATAGAGGGGGTGGATGGGGATAGATAGATAGATGGATGGATGGGGATAGATGGATGGATGGGGATAGATGGATAGATGGGGTTAAGATGTATCAGACTCCGGGTGCATCTGGTTTATTTCGCTGTCAGGCCCCCAGTGTGGGGTTTGTTTGTCAGTTGTTGTGTTGCCGGCTGTGGGTGTCAGCGTGTGGCAGAGCTGGAGCTGGGGTGCGGTGTATGTTTCACTAGAGCTAGGCTGAATTATCACTACAGAGCCGGCCCAGCTGGGCTCTGGGTGCATGCGTGTGTCTGCGGGTCTGTGTCGTGTGCGTGTCCGTGTGTGTCTAGCTGTGTTTAGATTGCTGGCAGGCAGCCTGATATCCCCCACTCTCTGCCTGTCACAACCTGAGATGTCACAACTCTTCCGCCAAAGCCACAGCGAAGGCCCGAATCCAGCAGGGCGGGCAGGGAGCGGGGGCCGCGTCGGGCAGAGAGGAACCAGCCCTCGCACGGACCCAGGCCGCAGGATCCAACCGACAGCAGCCACACTGCCAGATCTGCACCCCAGTCACGAGAGAACCCAGGAGTCCTGGCTGCTCCAACCACTAGACCCCACAGAGCTCCCACAGCCGGGGAGAGAACCCAGGAGTCCTGGCTCACAGACCCCCCTGCTCCAACCATTAGAACCCACAGACCTCCCACAGCTGGGGAGAGAACCCAGGAGTCCTGGCTCCCAGCCCCCCCCCCCCCCCGCTCTAACCACTAGACCCCACGGACCTCCCACAGCTGGGGAGAGAACCCAGGAGTCCTGGCTGCTCCAACCACTAGACCCCACTGCCCTCCCACAGCTGGGGAGAGAACCCAGGAGTCCTGGCTCCCAGCCCCTCCCCCTCTAACCACTAGACACCACGGACCTCCCACAGCTGGAGAGAGAACCCAGGAGTCCTGGCTGCTCCAACCACTAGACCCCACTGCCCTCCCACAGCTGGGGAGAGAACCCAGGAGTCCTGGCTCCCAGCCCCCCCTGCTCCAACCACTAGACCCCACAGACCTCCCACAGCTGGTGAGAGAACCCAGGAGTCCTGGCTCCCAGCCCCCCCCCCCACTCTAACCACTAGACTCCACAGACCTCCCACAGCTGGGGAAAGAACCCAGGAGTCCTGGCTCCCAGCCCCCCTGCTCTGACTCACCAGACCCCACTGCCCAGAGTCCAGGGCACCATTCACCCGGGAAGGGGGGACGCACAGGGGATGGGAGGATTGGTGGGGGTGGATGGAGGGATGGATGTGGGGGTGGGAGGGTCTGTGGCGATGGCCAGGAGATGGACGGGGGGGGGGAATGGGAGGGGCGAAGTGGGCTGCTGGGATGGCCAGAGGATGGAGTCGGACTGTGGTTGGGGGTGGGGAGATGGGGAGAGATGGGGCAGGGAGTGGGGGACTGGGGGGGCAAGGGTGGGGGACGGACAGGGGGCTGGGGAATGGGGGGGCTGGGAGAGATGGGACAGGGGATGGAGGGGGCAGGTGGCTGGGGGCAGGGGAATGAGAGGCTGGAGGGGGCGGGGGATGGAGGGGGCTGGGGGTGGGGGACGGACAGGGGTGGGGGGGCTGGGGAATGGGCGCTGGGGCAGATGGGGCAGGGGGTGGGGGATGGAGGCGGGTGGGGGCTGGAGAATGGGGGCTGGGGCAGATGGGGCAGGGGGCAGGGGATGGAGGGGGGGTGGCTGGGGGCAGGGGAATGGGAGGCTGGAGGGGGCGGGGGATGGAGGGGGCTGGGGGTGGGGGACGGACAGGTGTGGGGGGCTGGGGAATGGGCGCTGGGGCAGATGGGGCATGGGGTGGGGGATGGAGGCGGGTGGGGGGATGGAGAATGGGGGCTGGGGCAGATGGGGCAGGGGGCGGGGGATGGAGGGGGCAGGGGGCTGGGGCAGAGGAATGGGAGGCTGGAGGGGGCGGGGGATGGAGGGGGCTGGGGGTGGGGGACGGACAGGGGTGGGGGGCTGGGGAATGGGCGCTGGGGCAGATGGGGCAGGGGGTGGGGGATGGAGGCAGGTGGGGGGCTGGAGAATGGGGGCTGGGGCAGATGGGGCAGGGGGTGGGGGGCTGGGGAATGGGGGCTGGGGCAGGGGGCAGGGGAATGGGAGGCTGGAGGGGGCGGGGGCTGGAGGGGGCTGGGGGTGGGGGACGGACAGGGGTGGGGGGCTGGGGAATGGGCGCTGGGGCAGATGGGGCAGGGGGTGGGGGGCTGGGGCAGGGGCAGGGGAATGGGAGGCTGGAGGGGGCGGGGGATGGAGGGGGCTGGGGGTGGGGGACGGACAGGGGTGGGGGGCTGGGGAATGGGCGCTGGGGCAGATGGGGCAGGGGGTGGGGGCTGGGGCAGGGGGCAGGGGAATGGGAGGCTGGAGGGGGCGGGGGATGGAGGGGGCTGGGGGTGGGGACGGACAGGGGTGGGGGGCTGGGGAATGGGCGCTGGGGCAGATGGGGCAGGGGGTGGGGGATGGAGGCGGGTGGGGGGCTGGAGAATGGGGGCTGGGGCAGATGGGGCAGGGGGCGGGGGATGGAGGGGGCAGGGGGCTGGGGGTGGGGGATGGAGGGGGCAGGGGGCTGGGGGTGGGGGATGGAGGGGGCTGGGGGTGGGGGACGGACAGGGGTGGGGGGCTGGAGAATGGGGGCTGGGGCAGATGGGGCAGGGGGCAGGGGATGGAGGGGGGCAGGTGGCTGGGGGCGGGGGATGGAGGGGGCTGGGGTGGGGGACGGACAGGGGTGGGGGGCTGGGGAATGGGCGCTGGGGCAGATGGGGCAGGGGGTGGGGAATGGAGGGGGCAGGGGGCTGGGGGCAGAGGAATGGGAGGCTGGAGGGGGCGGGGGATGGAGGGGGCTGGGGGTGGGGGACGGACAGGGGTGGGGGGCTGGGGAATGGGCGCTGGGGCAGATGGGGCAGGGGGTGGGGGATGGAGGCAGGTGGGGGGCTGGAGAATGGGGGCTGGGGCAGATGGGGCAGGGGGTGGGGGGCTGGGGAATGGGGGCTGGGGCAGGGGGCAGGGGAATGGGAGGCTGGAGGGGGCGGGGGCTGGAGGGGCTGGGGGTGGGGGACGGACAGGGGTGGGGGCTGGGGAATGGGCGCTTGGGGCAGATGGGGCAGGGGGTGGGGGCTGGGGCAGGGGGCAGGGGAATGGGAGGCTGGAGGGGGCGGGGATGGAGGGGGCTGGGGTGGGGGACGGACAGGGTGGGGGGCTGGGGAATGGGCGCTGGGGCAGATGGGGCAGGGGGCTGGGGCAGGGGGCAGGGAATGGAGGCTGGAGGGGGCGGGGGATGGAGGGGGCTGGGGGTGGGGGACGGACAGGGGTGGGGGCTGGGGAATGGGCGCTGGGGCAGATGGGGCAGGGGGTGGGGGATGGAGGCGGGTGGGGGGCTGGAGAATGGGGGCTGGGGCAGATGGGGCAGGGGGCGGGGGATGGAGGGGGCAGGGGGCTGGGGGCGGGGGATGGAGGGGGCAGGGGGCTGGGGGTGGGGGATGGAGGGGGCTGGGGTGGGGACGGACAGGGTGGGGGGCTGGAGAATGGGGGCTGGGGCAGATGGGGCAGGGGGCGGGGGATGGAGGGGCAGGGGGGCTGGGGGCGGGGGATGGAGGGGGCAGGGGGCTGGGGGTGGGGGGATGGAGGGGGCTGGGGGTGGGGGACGGACAGGGGTGGGGGGCTGGAGAATGGGGGCTGGGGCAGATGGGGCAGGGGGGCAGGGGATGGAGGGGGCAGGTGCTGGGGGGGGGGGATGGAGGGGGCTGGGGGTGGGGGACGGACAGGGGGGGGGCTGGGGAATGGGCGCTGGGGCAGATGGGCAGGGGGTGGGGAATCGAGGGGGCAGGGGGCTGGGGGCAGAGGAATGGGAGGCTGGAGGGGGCGGGGGATGGAGGGGGCTGGGGGTGGGGGACGGACAGGGGTGGGGGGCTGGGGAATGGGCGCTGGGGCAGATGGGGCAGGGGTGGGGGATGGAGGCAGGTGGGGGGGCTGGAGAATGGGGGCTGGGGGCAGATGGGGCAGGGGGTGGGGGGCTGGGGAATGGGGGCTGGGGCAGGGGGCAGGGGAATGGGAGGCTGGAGGGGGGCGGGGGCTGGAGGGGGCTGGGGGTGGGGGACGGACAGGGGGGGGGGCTGGGGAATGGGCGCTGGGGCAGATGGGGCAGGGGGTGGGGGGCTGGGGCAGGGGGCAGGGGAATGGGAGGCTGGAGGGGGCGGGGGCTGGAGGGGGCTGGGGGTGGGGACGGACAGGGGTGGGGGGCTGGGGAATGGGCGCTGGGGCAGATGGGGCAGGGGGTGGGGGGCTGGGGCAGGGGGCAGGGGAATGGGAGGCTGGAGGGGGCGGGGGATGGAGGGGGCTGGGGTGGGGGACGGACAGGGGTGGGGGGCTGGGGAATGGGCGCTGGGGCAGATGGGGCAGGGGGTGGGGGATGGAGGCGGGTGGGGGGCTGGAGAATGGGGGCTGGGGCAGATGGGGCAGGGGGCGGGGGATGGAGGGGGCAGGGGGCTGGGGGTGGGGGATGGAGGGGCTGGGGTGGGGGACGGACAGGGGTGGGGGGCTGGAGAATGGGGGCTGGGGCAGATGGGGCAGGGGGCAGGGGATGGAGGGGGCAGGTGGCTGGGGGCGGGGGATGGAGGGGGCTGGGGGTGGGGGACGGACAGGGGTGGGGGGGCTGGGGAATGGGCGCTGGGGCAGATGGGGCAGGGGGTGGGGGATGGAGGCGGGTGGGGGATGGAGAATGGGGGCTGGGGCAGATGGGGCAGGGGGCAGGGGATGGAGGGGGCAGGTGGCTGGGGGCGGGGGATGGAGGGGGCTGGGGGTGGGGGACGGACAGGGGTGGGGGGCTGGGGAATGGGCGCTGGGGCAGATGGGGCAGGGGGTGGGGGATGGAGGCGGGTGGGGGGCTGGAGAATGGGGGCTGGGGCAGATGGGGCAGGGGGTGGGGGGCTGGGGCAGGGGGCGGGGGAATGGGAGGCTGGAGGGGGCGGGGGCTGGAGGGGGCAGGAGAAGGCGCCCCCCCCCCCCCGCGGTACCTTGCAGGTCCCGGGCGAGGTCTCCCGCCGGCCGGGCCATGGCAGCTGCGGGGCCGGAGCCACATGCCGGGGCCGGGCGCAGGCAGCAGCGGAGTCTGCGCAAACCCCCCCCCCCCCCGCGGTATCAGCTGGGCAGGCGCTGAGCTCCCCCCCCCCGCATCTTCCTCCTCCCCCCGCGCGTCCCCCCCCCGCATCTTCCTCCTCCCCCCGCGCCTCCCCCTTGCCCCGGCACCTTTCGCGTCCCCCCTCCCGCCCCGGGCATCCTCCTCCCCCACCCCAGGTACCAGCTGGGCAGGCGCTGAGCTCCCCCCCCCCCCGCATCTTCCTCCTCCCCCCGCGCCTCCCCCTTGCCCCGGCACCTTTCGCGTCCCCCCTCCCGCCCCGGGCATCCTCCTCCCCCACCCCAGGTACCAGCTGGGCAGGCGCTGAGCTCCCCACCTCCGGCATCTCCCCCCCGCCGCGTGTCCTCCCCCCGCCCTGAACCCCCCCGCGCCCCCCCCCCGTCCTGAGCATCCTCCCCTTGTGAGCTCCCCCCTACACCATGATAGCGTAGACGGGGGTGTCTATAGGAAATTATAGGGGGTGTCTATAAGGGTACATAGGGGTGTCTGTAGGGATAGATGGGGGTGTCTATGGGGGTAGATTGGGAGTATCTATAGGGATTAAAAGGGGTGTCTATAGGGGCATATAGGGGTGTCTGTAGGGATAGATGGGGTGTCTGTAGGGGTAGATCAGGGTGTCTGCAGGGGTAGATTGGGGGTGTCTATAGGGTTAGATGGGAGTGTCTATAGGCGTTGATAGGGATGTCTTTAAGGGTAGACAGGGGTGTCTATAGGGGTACATGGGGGTGTCTATGGGAGTAGATCGGGGTGTCTATAGGGGTGGATGAGGGAGTCCATAGGAGTAAATGAGGTGTCTATAGGGGTAGACAGGGGGTGTCTATGGGGTAGATGGGGTGTCTACAGGGGCAGGTGGGGATGTCTATAGGGGAAGACAGGGGGTGTCTATGGGGTAGATGGGGTGTCTATAGGGGTAGACAGGGGGTGTCTATGGGGTAGATGGGGTGTCTATAGGGGTAGACAGGGGGTGTCTATGGGGTAGATGGGGTGTCTATAGGTGTAGATAGGGGGTGTCTATGAGGTAGGTGGGGATGTCTATAGGGGTAGACAGGGGGTGTCTATGGGGTAGATGGGGTGTCTATAGGGGTAGACAGGGAGTGTCTATGGGATAGATGGGGTGTCTATAGGGGTAGACAGGGGGTGTCTATGGGGTAGATGGGGTGTCTATAGGGGTAGACAGGGGGTGTCTATGGGGTAGGTGGGGATGTCTATAGGGGTAGACAGGGGGTGTCTATGGGGTAGATGGGGTGTCTATAGGGGTAGACAGGGGGTGTCTATGCAGTAGGTGGGGATGTCTATAGGGGTAGACAGGGGGTGTCTATGAGGTAGGTGGGGATGTCTATAGGGGTAGATAGGGGGTGTCTATGAGGTAGGTGGGGATGTCTATAGGGGTAGACAGGGGGTGTCTATGGGGTAGATGGGGTGTCTATAGGGGTAGACAGGGGGTGTCTATGGGGTAGGTGGGGATGTCTATAGGGGTAGACAGGGGGTGTCTATGCGGTAGGTGGGGATGTCTATAGGGGTAGACGGGGTGTCTATGAGGTAGGTGGGGATGTCTATAGGGGTATACAGGGGGTGTCTATGGGGTAGATGGGGTGTCTATAGGGGTAGACAGGGGGTGTCTATGGGGTAGATGGGGTGTCTATAGGTGTAGATAGGGGGTGTCTATGAGGTAGGTGGGAATGTCTATAGGGGTAGACAGGGGGTGTCTATGGTGTAGATGGGGTGTCTATAGGGGTAGACAGGGGGTGTCTATGGGGTAGATGGGGTGTCTATAGGGGTAGACAGGGGGTGTCTATGAGGTAGGTGGGAATGTCTATAGGGGTAGACAGGGGGTGTCTATGGGGTAGATGGGGTGTCTATAGGGGTAGACAGGGGGTGTCTATGGGGTAGGTGGGGATGTCTATAGGGGTAGACAGGGGGTGTCTATGCGGTAGGTGGGGATGTCTATAGGGGTAGACAGGGGGTGTCTATGAGGTAGGTGGGGATGTCTATAGGGGTAGACAGGGGGTGTCTATGAGGTAGGTGGGGATGTCTATAGGGGTAGACGGGGTGTCTATGGGGTAGATGGGGTGTCTATAGGTGTAGATAGTGGGTGTCTATGGGGTAGATGGGGTGTCTATAGGGGTAGACAGGGGGTGTCTATGGGGTAGATGGGGGTGTCTATGGGGTAGATGGGGTGTCTATAGGTGTAGATAGTGGGTGTCTATGGGGTAGATGGGGTGTCTATAGGGGTAGACAGGGGGTGTCTATGAGGTAGGTGGGGATGTCTATAGGGGTAGACAGGGGGTGTCTATGGGGTAGATGGGGTGTCTATAGGGGTAGACAGGGGGTGTCTATGAGGTAGATGGGGTGTCTACAGGGGTAGGTGGGGATGTCTATAGGGGTAGACAGGGGGTGTCTATGGGGTAGATGGGGTGTCTATAGGTGTAGATAGGGGGTGTCTATGAGGTAGGTGGGGATGTCTATAGGGGTAGACAGGGGGTGTCTATGGGGTAGATGGGGTATCTATAGGGGTAGACAGGGGGTGTCTATGAGGTAGGTGGGGATGTCTATAGGGGTAGACAGGGGGTGTCTATGGGGTAGATGGGGTGTCTATAGGGGTAGACAGGGGGTGTCTATGGGGTAGGTGGGGATGTCTATAGGGGTAGACAGGGGGTGTCTATGCGGTAGGTGGGGATGTCTATAGGGGTAGACAGGGGGTGTCTATGGGGTAGATGGGGTGTCTATAGGGGTAGACAGGGGGTGTCTATGAGGTAGGTGGGGATGTCTATAGGGGTAGACAGGGGGTGTCTATGCGGTAGGTGGGGATGTCTATAGGGGTAGACGGGGTGTCTATGGGGTAGATGGGGTGTCTATAGGTGTAGATAGTGGGTGTCTATGGGGTAGATGGGGTGTCTATAGGTGTAGATAGTGGGTGTCTATGGGGTAGACGGGGTGTCTATAGGGGTAGATAGGGGGTGTCTATGGGGTAGATGGGGTGTCTATAGGGGTAGACAGGGGGTGTCTATGGGGTAGATGGGGGGTATGTGGGAGTAGCTCCTGTTCGCTGTGGTTTGGTGCCCTCTAGTGGCTGTTGGCAGCAAAGCGTCCACGTCTCCCGGAGCTGGGGAGTTTCACCCTCGGAGCCAGGGCGATCGCAGCTCCACCGCGCCGCTTTCTTCTTCGGCGGCAATTCGGCGGCAGGTCCTTCCCTCCGAGAGGGGCCGAGGGACCCGCCGCCGAATTGCTGCCGGAGAGCTGGACGTGCCGCCTCTTCCCCTTGCGCCAAGCACCTGCTTGCTCAGCTGGTGCCTGGAGCCGGCCCTGCTCGGCGCCTGCCCTGCCCCTCCCTGTCCCGGGCTGGGCGGGTGGGGGTCTCCCTCAGAAGGGGGGAGCCCTCCAGCAGGCAGCCCCCGAGGCCTGTCCCAGAGCTGGGGGAACCTGAGCCCCTCTATGGTAGTTTTGGGGTCCCCTCCCCAGTCTGGAGCAGTGGGGGGGGGGGGACACATAGGTTTTGGGCTCCCACCCTTCCCATTTCCTGGGGTGGGATCCCAGGGCTCCTCCCTCCTGCCCGGCGTGGCTGCCTGTCCCCCCCCTCCTGGGGTCACGCCCCCCTCCAGGGCAAGGGGAGCACGAAGGAGCCAGGATCCAGAGCAAAGCCACCCACAACACACAGAGCTCCAGAACAACCAACAGCTTCTGTGTAGACCTGGCTGATCTATCCCCCTATTCCCCTCTCCATCCACCCCTCTCTCCAGCCAGCCATCCCCATACACGCCTCTCCCCCCATCCATTCCTCCATCCATCCATCACCTCTCCATCCATCCATCCATCCATCCCCATACACACCTCTCCCTCCCTCCATTCCTCCATCACCTCTCCATCCATCCACCCCTCTCTCCATCCATCCATCCCCATACACGCCTCTCCCCCCATCCATTCCTCCATCCATCCATCACCTCTCCATCCATCCATCCCCATACACGCCTCTCCCCCCATCCATTCCTCCATCCATCCATCCATCCATCCATCCCCATACACACCTCTCCCTCCCTCCATTCCTCCATCCATCCATCACCTCTCCATCCATCCATCCACCCGTCTCTCCATCCATCCATCCCCATACACACCTCTCCCGCCATCCATTCCTCCATCCATCCATCACCTCTCCATCCATCCATCCATCCATCCATCCATCCATCCCCATACACACCTCTCCCTCCCTCCATTCCTCCATCACCTCTCCATCCATCCATCCATCCATCCACCCCTCTCTCCAGCCAGCCATCCCCATACACGCCTCTCCCCCCATCCATTCCTCCATCCATCCATTACCTCTCCATCCATCCATCCATCCATCCCCATACACACCTCTCCCTCCCTCCATTCCTCCATCACCTCTCCATCCATCCACCCATCCATCCACCCCTCTCTCCAGCCATCCATCCCCATACACGCCTCTCCCCCCATCCATTCCTCCCTCCATCCATCCACCCCTCTCTCCATCCATCCATCCCCATACACACCTCTCCCTCCATCCATTCCTCTATCCATCCATCACCTCTCCATCCATCCAGCCAGCCATCCCTCTCTCCAGCCATCACCTCTCCATCCATCCATCCCCATACACGCCTCTCCCCCCATCCATTCCTCCATCCATCCATCACCTCTCCATCCATCCATCCCCATACACGCCTCTCCCCCCATCCATTCCTCCATCCATCCATCACCTCTCCATCCATCCATCCATCCATCCCCATACACACCTCTCCCTCCCTCCATTCCTCCATCCATCCATCACCTCTCCATCCATCCATCCACCCGTCTCTCCATCCATCCATCCCCATACACACCTCTCCCGCCATCCATTCCTCCATCCCCATACACACCTCTCCCTCCCTCCATCCATCCCCAAACACAGCTATCCATCCATCCATCCATCCATCCATCCACCAACCCCTCTCTCCATCCATTCATCCCCATACACACCTCTCCCTCCATCCATCCATCCGACCAGTCATCCCCGACCACCCCATCTCTCTCTCTCTCTCTCTCTCTCTCTCGCTATCCCGAGAGGCGGTAGCTGCCTACACGGGGGCTCAGGCCGGCTGAACTACGTCACTCAAAGGTGTGGATTGTTCACGCCCCCATGGGACCCAGCTGGGCCACTCTCCTTTTCTAGTGTCGACCAGCCCTACAAGATCTGCTTGAGGAATCATTGGGGGGAACTTCTCTAGGAGGTCAGACTAGATTGGTGGTTTCCACCCTGTGCTCCGCAGGCCCCTGGGGGTCCGCAGACTATGTCTGAGATTTCCAAAGGCTGCTGCACCACCATAGGAACTTTTTGAGGGGTCTGCAAATGAAGAAAGGTTGAAAACCCCTGGCCTAGATGATCTCAGTGCTTCTGTCGACCTTTGAGTCTCTGACTGCTGAAGAAGACGTTTATTGCCTTCTGGCATGTTTACACAGACTGCAATGCAGCTTTACAACTTCTATTCCACAGTAACGTTCTGTACTGTTTTCCGTCACGCGGGGCTCTGAAAACTGTCTGGATGGGTCAAATTATTGGGATAATCTACCGCTGATGCTTTTCTGTCTCCTCCTGCACCCTTGGGCTGGTCTCTTCAGGCTCTTCAGTGCCGTGTTGATGGATTTGGCTTGTTTATCGTTTGTGTTTTCCTTTTCCCAAGTGGTCTCCACATTATCACATTATCTGCACATGATGGAGAAGTCGTTTTGGTGGCGTCCTGAACACACATCCATCGTCTTTTGACCAGGCTTCAGGTTGGCTTGTTGTACTTAGACTTTTGGATGTTGCAAGAAACTCTTTCCCCTGGACTCTGAAGGTCTCCCACAGACCTTTACTTTGGAATGAGTTGATCTTCTTATTCATTTGTTGTAGATTTCCATGACTCTACATGGAAAGGAGGACAGACGTGATGCTGGTGTTAAAGAAATCATATTGCAGTGCCAGGGCCAATCATGCTACTTTTCCCAATCTTTTCAAGTGAATGAAAGTTCCTTGCCACTTTAGATCTTCGTTTTTCAACGTCTAGCACGGTTTCACCATCATTAAAAGGACTTTCTTCTGTGAGTGTGTCTCCGTCTACTCTGCTGGTTGTTTGCGGGAGATTGGGGGCCGTATATTTTGTCTTCCACTTCTTGATAAACAAACCAACGTGTTTTGCTGGGTCTGCCAAGAGTTGGCTCTTTCCTTCCTTTAAGCGGTCGGTGTGTTGAACTAAGCAGCACGATGACATCCGCAAAAATGAGGTCAGCCAACTGTGCTTTCTCATTGGTCCATAAAATTCCTCCGTTGCATCCTGCGGGTCCTTCATTTACGATGGAGTCAGTGACCAATGTGAACAACGCACACTCGTCTGGCTCCTGTTGTCAAGGCAAACCATTGCCTGACGTTGCCACCATCTCTGGTTGCACATTCAGCATAGTCATACAGATCCCTGACGTGTCCAATTCTTTTTTCTGGTATTCCAGGGAATGCCATAATTTTCCAAATGCACCACAAACCCAATGATATACCTGAGATGCCTCGGTGGTATTTTCATCCTCCGGACAGACGACCTAAACTCCCTCAGTGATTTCCACCACAACTTCAACAACCACCACCCCTCCAGTAAACTCTCTCTAAAACACTCCTGCACCGGCATCCACTTCATGGACACCACAATTAGCTTCAACAATGGGACCCTACAGACACAAGAGACCCACAGCTCACCACACCTATCTTCATAGATCCTGGAACCAGCCCAAACACACCAAGAAATCTGTCATCTACAGGCAGGCACTCAGATACCACAGAATGCGCTCCGAGGAGAACTGGATGCACAGATTCAATTCAAAACCAGCTTCACCAAACCAAAGGACACTCCACCAGAGAAGTAGATCACATCATGGGACAGGTCACCCAAATGTCCCAAGATAATCTGCTTCAATACAGAAATAAAACCTTCCCCCCCCCACTGGAACCCATCCAGGGTATCATCAACCCATTACAACCCATATTCAGTGGGAACCCCAATCTGAAAGAAATCTTTCCCAGACCCCATCTTCTGGCCTTCAAACAACCCCCAACTGCTCCAAGCCCATCATCAGAAGCTCCCCACAGAGCAGGACCCACCAACTCAAAGTGGCACCAGACCCGCCCAGAACAACAGATGCAAAACCTGCGGACACATCTCCACTGCTCCAATGATCAACTCTTTCAAGAGCCATGGGTCCTACTCCTGCGTATCACAACATGTGGTGTACCTCCGCCAGTGCACTAAATGCCCCAATGTGACGAAGTTGGGGATTATTGTAGTGTTTTACATGAATAGCATGTGTGTGCCTCAGTTTCCCTGTGTGCTGCACATTTAACAAGGTGGTGGGAGAGGGTTTGTTGTTGCAGAGGACCAGGTGTGACCTCCCCTGGCAGCCGGGACCCCCAGACAACGGCCTGGAGAGGGGGATCCCTAACAACTGGTGACCTGGTGACTGGGAGGCTCAGCTCGGAAGTCACAGCTGGTTCTGGCCAGTGGGAGGACAAAGGGCTGAGGAGAGAGGACCCCGGTGACCTGACCAACCAGTTCCAGCCAGAGGAGAACAAAGGACAGAAGAGAGAGGGCCCCAGCGACCTGTTTACCTGGGCTGGAAGACAAAGGACGGGAGGAGCAGTTGGGTCCGGTGATATATGATGCCTTGGCAGGAAGGAGGGGGTCTCTGGACTGGGGAGAGAGAGCAGCCAGAGCCCCCCTGGATGCAGGGGAGAACTAGATGTGCTGAGGGTTGCTAGGCCCGAGGGCCCAGAGAGTTTCCTGTGCTGGGTTCAGACGTTCAATAAACCTCCTGTTTTACGCTGGCTGAGAGTTGCTCCGGTCTAGTGATCAGGGTTGCATTATTCCCTCTGGGCGTGGAGGCCCCAGGGGGCCAGAGCGAGTGGACTCCCTGAGGGGGCCCAGGCGGGCGACAGGCGTGCTGAAAGCTCGGAGGGGTGCGGTTCCAGGAGGCGGAGGGGTCGACGGCTTAACCCCCAAGAGAATGGGCCCCCGAGAAGGGCTGTGGCTCTGAAGGGGGCTCCCCAGGGACCGTACAGAGCCGAGAGAGCACGAGTCCTGTGAGTCCGTCACACCTGACAACAACTATGTGGGTGAAACCTGACAGTCACTCCACTCTCGAATGAACTCACACAGGAAAATGATCAAAGACAAAAAGACGCCATTACCTGTGGGTGAACATGTTTCACAAAATGATCGCTCCATACCTGACCTCTCAGTCCTCAGCCTCACAGGAAACTTGCAGAAAACTTTCAAAAGATGAGCCTGGGAGCTTAAATCCATAACTCTGCTGGACACCAAAACCATGGACTGACCAGAGACACTGGATTTATGGCTTATTACAATGATCTGTAAGCCTCTTCTTTCACCCCTCCCCCCTACAACTGGAGGGGTGTTAACTGGCCACTTCCCTTGAATGTAACAGAGGGTCCTGTGGCACCTTTAAGACTAACAGAAGTATTGGGAGCATAAGCTTTCGTGGGTAAGAACCTCACTTCTTCAGATGCAAGAAGTGAGGTTCTTACCCACGAAAGCTTATGCTCCCAATACTTCTGTTAGTCTTAAAGGTGCCACAGGACCCTCTGTTACTTTTTACAGATTCAGACTAACACGGCTACCCCTCTGATACTTGTTCCCTTGAATGGTCCCTTGAAATATGTGTTAACTACTTACCCTAAGCAGTCTGTTCCACCTTGTATTTAGCTGACCCAAAGAGCTCTGTGGAAGCTCGGAAGCTTGTCTCTCTCACCAACAGAAGTTGGCCCACTAAAAGATCTCACCTCCCCCAGCTTGTCTCTATACGTTTCCAGACACTGTCTCTGTGTACGCTGTCAAAAGTCTTCTGGAAAGCTATAAAATGTATCAGGAGGGGTAGGCTTCCCTCTCCCACTTTGTTCTACAGCATCCCTGAGAACAACAATACAGCAATACAGCCTGAATAGGATCTTAGAGGTCTGAAACCTGCGTGGTCCTCTCTACGTTGCAGGTCTGTCTGTTTGCTGACATGGCCCAGGATGGGGTTGTACGCAATTTCCCCAGGCTCTGATCATAATGTCATCCCTCGCCAACCACTGCAGTGGGTAAGGTTCTTTGACAATTTTACGAGAAGGCCTCACTTCTGCTGGGTTGGGTTCTTCGTTCTGGGGTGGGGAAGCCGCCTCTCACAATGGCACATTCTGGCCCGAGAATCTAGGAACCTTCTACCCAAAACCACAAGGAAAATCTGGAGGGCTGTTTCGTCACATGCCTCTCTCCAGAGATGTTACCCTGTCCCGCTGCTCTCCCATTTCCAAGTGTACTGATTGCTTTTCTAATTTCTTCCATTGTAATATCTCCTAAACCAGTATCAACCTCTCACAGTAGGTCTTCCTCGTCGTGTGTTTCTGGTGGTTTGCTTGGTCTCGGTCTATTTCAAACAGCCAAAAAATGTTCCGACTATCTTCTCCTTTGTTCTTCTTTCCTGCAAAGGGTCAGTTGCAAATCTAAACCACACTGCGTCAAAGAGCAAGCCATACAATCGCTGGGTCTTATCAAAGAATAGGACACATTCCGCACATATAAGATGGTAAAGATATTCTCTTTATCTCAAGAAGACAGATTTTGCCAGAAGCTGGGAATTGGCGACAGGGGATGGATCACTGGATGATTCCCTGTTCTGTTAATTCCCTCTGAAGCACCTGGCATTGGCCACTGTCCGAAGACAGGACACTGGGCTAGATGGACCTTTGCTCTGACCCAGTCTGACCGTTCTTATGTTCTAAGACACTGATGTTTGCCAAAGAGTCCTGGTTTTGTAAAAGAATGCAAGGACGTTTGAGTCAGAACATTTCAAAAACTAATAATGCTCCGTGTGAGTTCTCAGAGCTATAAACCAAGTAATAAAAGTGGGCATCTTACCCCCACCTCTTTGCAAAGAAAAATCTTCATTCAAACCCATTTCAATTCTAGAAATCTCCCGATTGAAACTGATTTCCTCTGCAACCGCGCTCAAGTCTTCATTCTTTAAACGCAGCGAACGTTTATGGTGAGAAAAGCCTTGCAGAACACATTGGTTACTTTCAGCTCACGTTTGGGTCTTCTTTCTCAAATGCTTTAAGGTGGCACCAAATGCCTTTTAAAATGTAGATTTGTTTATATTGTATAGTTGTGTATGTTGTATCCAAACGCAAGCCTTTGTATCATAACTGCCCCTTATTGTTGTTATATGAAAAGGAAAATGTTTTGTATACAAATATAGGAAGTTTTTTTCAATGCTATCAACAAATTACTAACCACAGAATCGTAGAAAATGTGGGGCTAGAAGGAACCCTCAAGAGGTCACCTAGTCAAGCCAAGTAAACTGAGACCATCCCAGATGGGTGTTTGTCCGACCTGTTCTTAAAAACCTCCCTCGGAAGCTGATTCTGGAGCTCAACTACCCTGATAGTCAGAAAGTTGTTGCTATTATGTAACCCAAATCTCCCTCGTAAGAAGCCATTTAAGTACAGAATATTTATATTAACAGGGAATGAACTAACTACTGGCAGTGCGCAAGCAAACCCTCAGCCAACCCCAGAAGACGAGCTTGTCTCCAAAACCTGGTACAAGAATCAAGAACTTTTTAGTTGTTTAAGCTCATGGGTTCAGGAGAGGGATTGAATGTGAAAAGACTGTTTTGAGAACTGAAAAGGACAGAGGCACTTGGGCTCTCTGAAAGCAGGATTTCATTTCCCGTTGAGATGGAAGGAACCGCTCAGGCAAGGAACCGAACAAAAAGAAGAAGGTGAACTCCAACTTGAAAAGGTTATCTGGGATCTTCCTGCTGCACAAAGAGCAACGAATGTCTGTTGTGCACTCAGTGAACAAACTGCATTATTCAGGAGCTGAAGGTGTCAACCTCGCTGGCATGGAGCCTAGGGAAGAGCGACAACCGACAACTTTGAATCTCCACAAGCCTGAAATTCCCAGCTCCCTAGACTCCAAGGCCAGAAGAAAACCCTGCGATTACATAGTCTGACCTCCTGCAGAGGTCAGGCCAGAGACCTGCCCTGCAATAATTCCTACAGCAGATCTCTGAGAAAAACATCCAATTTTGAGTTAAACATTATCAATGTTGGACAATCCACCGTGACCCTTGGTTGGTGGTTAGTTACCCTCGCCGTTAAAAATTTACACCATATTTCCAATCTGACTTTGTCCAGCCATTGGATGGGGTTACACCTTCCTCTGCTAGACTGAAGAGCCCATTATTAAATCTTTGTTCCCCAGGTAGGTACTGACAGACTGGGATCAGGTCACCCCGAACCTTCTCTTGGTTAAGCTGAATAGATCGAGCTCCTGGAGTATCTCATGACAAGGCAGGTTTTCTAATCCTTGAATCGTTCTCGTGGCTCTTCTCTGACCCCTCTCCAATTTATCACCATCCTTCCTGCAGTGTGGGCATCAGAACTGGACCCAGGATTCCCGCAGTGGTCGCACCAGTGTCCAATAGAGAGGTAAAATCACCTCTCTGCCCCTGCTCCACACTCCCCTGTTTATACAGCCCAGGGTCGCATTAGGCCTTTTGGCCACAGCGTCCCACTGGGAGCTCAGGCTCAGCTGATTGTCCACCGTGACCCCCAAATCTCTCTCAGAGTCACTGCCCCCCAGGAGAGAGTCCCCCAGCCTGTAAGTGCGGCCGACACGCTTTGTCCCGAGATGGGAACGTACATTTACACGCTTGTGCTCCTAATTTCATGGAAATAGAAAGGAAAAGAGCATTTAAAAACTCGGAAGTGTGTAACCCACGCATGCCCGTCGTCCGCGCATCGCCGGGTCCTGTTTACAAGCAAACTACAACCGACAGGAAAGAAGAACACGAAAGAATCAAGAAGAAGCCAACACAAGGAACAACCCTTCCCCGCCAAGACTTTAACATTGGAGAGAGGACGATCACCGCCATTGCATCCGATTTTGTGCCATGCTCTGTTAGCCTGGGCTACAAATGCCGGTTGTTCTGTGTGTGAGTGTGTGTGTGTACATGTACTGTGTATGCCTTGTGCGTGTACTGCATTATTTCTGTTTGTGTGTTTAGGTATTTTGTGTACTGTGAATGTTTTGTACGTATTGTAGATGTTTGGTTAGTTGTTGTGTGTGCACGTTGTGTGTCTGTGTGTATATTGTGTTATTTTCTGTGTGTTTAGCTTTTTGTGTACAGTGAATTTTTTTGTATTGTGTTATTTTCTGTTTCTGCATATTGGGAGATGAAAACACTGTCGTATCTGAAATAACTAAGCCGTTGTCCTGTTAATCATCAGCTGGTTAGAACCTGGAAAGAAGCAGGGGCTAAAAATTGGTTCACAAAGAAATAGTGGGTTTAATTGGGTTTCTGATTCTTAATATTTGTAATTGGCCTGTCTCAAAACACCTCCTTCCACGGCTTCTCACTCTGCCCAATTATCAGCTCTCTGGGTTATTTAGTAACAATTCTTTTGCTCAGTCGGAAACAGTTGTTAGGTATCTAAGCAGCAGCCTTGGCAGAACTCAATTCCTGGTGACAGATAATATCGCTGATTAGTTTGAAGCCTTTTATTCGAGTTTTATCACGTTACGTTTTCACAGGTCCACGAAATGACGGGGCTTGAAGCCTTTTTTTCGATGTTTATCAATTTTAACGTTCACAGTTGTGCAAAATAATGGGCCACCAGACGATAATTATTGACGCTGAGATTCAAAAAGTGAAAGCTGTGGAGTCGCTGAAGCACAAACGGTCTCACCATCGCCGGGCCAAAGGCGCGTAGCGTGGAATCAGCCGCTGCTCAGTCCTCAAGCAGCTGTTTTGTGCATTGCCCACCCGTAAGGGTCGATTGTCACAGGTGGAGATCTTTGTCCGTGGGTTGGTCTGTGTGTGGCGACATGGACCTTTACCAACGTTGACCGATAAAATCGGACCCTTCCAGGCCGGCAGGCGAGAGGCTCCGAATGGAGTCTCAAGAATTTGGGGAAATTTTGGTCTCAGCGTCCCAAGAGAAAAAGGCGTCACACCTGCCCAGGCACAATCTGTGCTCGATGTGCCCCACCGAAAGTCAACCAGAAGAGACTGTGACCGAGCTCAGCCAACGCCTCCCTTTGGGTCCGGCCACTCGTCTTTGTTTTATTGTTCTTCCTTTAATAATAAAAGAGCTGTGGTTTCTAACTGGGCGGATTTGACAGGGCTGTGAGCAGGGGGGCCCCGAAGAGAAGGAAAAGAGCCCTGGACTTGTCAGGCAGTGAAACAAACAGTCACCGCTGGAAAATCATTTTGGCTTCCACTAAACTAAAGATTGTTCGTCATTTAGAAAATACAATTCCTCGACGTCCAGCAATTTAAAATGACTCATTTTAACCCCACCTATGTATCTACCTGCCTGTCTGCCCACCTACCCCCATCCACCCGCTCTATCGATCCACCCCCATGCATCCCATCTATCTATCTACCCCCATCCATCCCATCTATCTATCCACCCCCATCCACCCGCTCTATCTATCCACCCCCATCCACCCCATCTATCTATCCACCCCCATCCACCCGCTCTATCTATCCACCCCCATCCACCCGCTCTATCTATCCACCCCCATCCATCCCATCTATCGATCCATCCCCATCCATCCCATCTATCTATCTATCCCCATCCATCCCATCTATCTATCTATCCCCATCCATCCCATCTATCTATCTATCCCCATCCACCCGCTCTATCTATCCACCCCCATCCATCCCATCTATCTATCTATCCACCCCCATCCACCCGCTCTATCTATCCACCCCCATCCATCCCATCTATCGATCCATCCCCATCCATCCCATCTATCTATCTATCCCCATCCACCCCATCTATCTATCCACCCCCATCCACCCGCTCTATCGATCCATCCCCATGCATCCCATCTATCTATCTATCCCCATCCACCCGCTCTATCTATCCACCCCCATCCATCCCATCTATCTATCTATCCCCATCCACCCCCCTGGCTTTATTTATCTGTCTGTCTGACACCCCTGCCCGCCTGGACGCTCAGCCGCCCCCCGCAGTGACCGAGTCCGGCCCCCCCACCTCGTTCAAGGCCGCCCCGTGTCGCCCCGCCCGGGCCCCGGTTCCCCGCCAGGGGGCGCCCCGGTCCCGTCCCGGACTCTGCTCGATCCGCTTTCGCTTTCGGTGGCCGCCTCCCTTCCCCGCCCGACACCCCGCACCCCCGCCCGGCCGGGGCTCCGCGCAGCCCGCAGGTGCCAGCGGAACTCGGGGGGCGGCGGAAGTGGGGGGCAGGGGCAGCCCCGGGGGGCGAAGGGGGGTGCCGGGGTGTGGCGGTAGTGGCGCGGGGGGGCCGGGGGGAGTGGGGGGCAGCCCCCAGGGGTGTGTGCGGGATGTGGGGGGGAGGGGCGCAGGGGGGGCGGGAGGAGTGGGGGGCAGCCCCCAGTGGTGTGTGCGGGATGTGGGGGGGAGGGGCGCAGAGGGGCCGGGGGGCAGCCCCCGGGGGGGTGTCCGGGATGTGGGGGGAGGGGCGTGGGGAGAGTTGGGGGCAGCCCCGAGGGGGGGGGGCTGCAGGAAGCGACCCAGGGGCTCAGCCCCGCCTGGCAGCGAAGGGGAAAAGTTTTGTGGGAGCGACATTTTGTGGGGGCGGGGCGAGGCTGGGGGAGGGGCGCGGAGGGGGGAAGCTCCATGGGGCGGGGGAGGGTCAGCACAGGCTGGGCCCCTCCCCGACGCTCTCTCCTTGCCAGGGGGCAGAGTCCGCAGGCGGCATGTGGGGCAGGCTCAGGCCGGGCGCCGGGATCTGCCGCCCCGTGCGCGGGTCGCTGCGGGCGATGGGCACCGCCGGGGCGAGCCGGGGAGGCCTGGCCGACAAGGTGGCTCTTGTGACGGCTTCTACGGAGGGGTGAGTCACCCCCCCAGCCCCACTGGTGCCCCCCACTCCCGACCCACAGCCCCTGGGATCCCCCCCAGCCCCACTGGTGTCCCCCACTCCCGACCCACAACCCCCCGGATCCCGCCCCAGCCCCACCGGTGCCCCCCACTCCCGACCCACAACCCCCTGGGATCCCCCCCAGCCCCACCGGTGCCCCCCACTCCCGACCCACAACCCCCTGGGATCCCCCCCAGCCCCACCGGTGCCCCCACTCCCGACCCGCAGCCCCTGGGATCCCCCCCAGCCCCACTGGTGCCCCCCACTCCCGACCCACAACCCCCTGGGATCCCCCCCCAGCCCCACCGGTGCCCCCACTCCTGACCCGCAGCCCCTGGGATCCCCCCCATCCCCACTGGTGCCCCCACTCCCGACCCACAACCCCCCGGATCCCCCCCAGCCCCACCGGTGCCCCCCACTCCCGACCCGCAGCCCCTGGGATCCCCCCCCAGCCCCACCGGTGCCCCCCACTCCCGACCCACAACCCCCTGGGATCCCCCCCAGCCCCACCGGTGCCCCCACTCCTGACCCGCAGCCCCTGGGATCCCCCCCATCCCCACTGGTGCCCCCACTCCCGACCCACAACCCCCCGGATCCCCCCCAGCCCCACCGGTGCCCCCCACTCCCGACCCGCAGCCCCTGGGATCCCCCCCAGCCCCACCGGTGCCCCCACTCCCGACCCACAACCCCCCGGATCCCCCCCAGCCTCACCGGTGCCCCCCACTCCCGACCCACAATCCCCCGGATCCCTCCCCCAGCCCCACCGGTGCCCCCCATTCCCGACCCGCAGCCCCTGGGATCCCCCCCAGCCCCACCGGTGCCCCCCACTCCTGACCCACAACCCCCCGGATCCCGCCCCAGCCCCACCGGTGCCCTCACTCCCGACCCCGCTCTCCCCCTCAGGATCGGGTTCGCTGTCGCCCGGCGCCTGGCGCAGGATGGGGCCCACGTGGTGCTGAGCAGCAGGAAGCAGAGTAACGTGGACCGAGCCGTGGCCGAGCTCCGCGCCCAGAGCCTCAGCGTGTCCGGCACCGTGTGTCACGTGGGCAGAGCCGCGGATCGGGAGCGCCTGGTCGCCACGGTGAGCCCGGACGCCTGGGTTCTCTCCCGGCTCAGGGAGGGGAGTGGGGTCTAGTGGTTACAGCAGGGGGGGCTGGGAGCCAGGACTCCTGGGTTCTCTGCTTGGCCCTGGGAGGGCAGCACCTGGCCCAGGGGGTGCCGATCACGATCAGTAACCGGCCCCCCCACGTCTCATCTCTCCAGGCCCTAGAGCGTCACGGGGGTATCGACATCCTGGTCTCCAATGCGGCCGTGAACCCGTTCTTCGGCAGCACGCTCGAGGCCAGCGAGGACGTGTGGAACAAGGTGGGGGAGGGGGGCAGAGCAGAGAGCGAGGGTTGGTGGGGGAGGGGGGCTGGGCTCAGAGGGGGGTTGGGAGACTAGGGCATGTAGTGGGAGCTAGGGGCAGCTGGGGGTCGGGGGGAGGGGGAGAGAAGCTGGGGGTCAGAGGGGTGGGAGGAGGGGCATTGGATGAGAGGGGGCAGCTGGGGGGCACAGACGACGGGGTGGGGAGGGGAAAGGGCCCTGGGTGCAGCTTGGGGGGCAGACTGTGGGGCAGGAGGGCATGGGGGGGTCAGAACCCGGACTCCCCCTGATCCCCCCCTTCAGATCCTGCAGATCAATGTGACAGCAACAGCATTGCTGGTCGGCCTGGTCGTGCCCCACATGGAGAAACGGGGGTGAGTGCGGGGGGGACCTGGGAGGAGGGGGAACGAGGGGGGAGATCCCCGGGGGGGCGATGAGGGAGAATGGATGAGGGGGGAGGGGACGGGGACACACGGGGGGAGGGGCAATGAGGGGGGGAGGGGACCCAGGGGGGAGGGGCGATGAGGGGACACACGGGGGAGGGGGGACAAGGAAGGGGGGAGCCCGGGGGGCAGCAGGTCTCTGGCTCATTCCCTTTCTCTGTGCAGGGGCGGCTCCATCGTCCTCGTCTCCTCCATCGCCGGGTTCTCCCCCTTCCCGGTGAGACGCCCCCGGGCCTGGCGCGGGGAAGGGGGAGGTGGCTGGTGGGGACCAGGGGCGGTTGCTGTGGGGCAGGCAGGGCAGGGGGGGTGGTAGGGAGGAGCGGGGCTGGCTATTGGGTCAGAGGGGCAGGGGCTGGCAGGGGAGCAGGCAGGAGACGGGGTGGCTGGCGGAGGGGCAGGGGGGGCGGGGCAGAGGGGGGCTGGCGGGGGCGGGGCAGGGACTGGCCGTGCTGATCCCCCCCTCTCCCTACCCAGGCGCTGGGCCCGTACAGCGTCAGTAAAACGGCCCTGCTGGGGCTCAGCAAGGCCCTGGCGCCCGAGCTCGGCGCCCTCAACATCCGCATCAACTGCCTGGCGCCGGGGATCATACAGACCAACTTCAGCTCGGCCGTGAGTGTGGGGGGGAGGGCTGCTGGCGGCAGGGCCTCTTGGGGGGGGCGTTGCCGGGGCGGGAGCCTCACCTGGGGGGCAGGGCAGTGACCCCCAACTCTGTTTTTTCTTCCAGCTGTGGAAGGACGAGGCCGTAAAGGAGAAAATGATGAAGAACCTGAGACTGCAAAGGTACCAACGTCCTCCAGTCCTCCACACAGCCCTCCCCTCATCCCCCCATCCCCATACACAGCCCTCCCTCCATCCATCCACCTCTCCATCCATCTATCCATCCATCCCCGTACACACCCCTCCATCCATCCCCATACACACCCCTCCCTCCCTCCCTCCATCCACCTCTCCATCCATCCCTCCATCCATCCATCCCCATATGCACCCCTCCCTCCATCCCTCCCTCCCTCCATCCATCCATCCCCATACACACACACCCCTCCATCCATCCCCATACACACCCCTCCCTCCATACATCTACCCCTCCCTCCATCCATCCCTCCATCCCCCCATCCATCCATCCCCATACACACCCCTCCCTCCATCCATCCACCTCTCCATCCATCCCTCCATCCATCCATCCCCATATGCACCCCTCCATCCCTCCCTCCCTCCCTCCATCCATCCATCCCCATACACCTCCCTCCATCTATCCATCCATCCCCGTACACACCCCTCCATCCATCCCCATACACACCCCTCCCTCCATCCATCCACCTCTCCATCCATCCCTCCATCCATCCATCCCCATATGCACCCCTCCATCCCTCCCTCCCTCCCTCCCTCCCTCCCCATACACACACACCCATCCATCCATCCCCATACACTTCCCTCCATCTATCCATCCATCCCCGTACACATCCCTCCATCCATCCCCATACACACCCCTCCCTCCATCCATCTACCCCTCCCTCCATCCATCCCTCCATCCCCCCATCCATCCATCCCCATACACCTCCCTCCATCTATCCATCCCCCCATCCATCCATCCCCATACACACCCCTCCCTCCATCCATCCCTCCCTCCCTCCCTCCATCCATCCATCCCCATACACCTCCCTCCATCTATCCATCCATCCCCATACACACCCCTCCATCCATCCCCATACACACCCCTCCCTCCATCCATCTACCCCTCCCTCCATCCATCCTTCCATCCCCCCCTCCATCCATCCCCATACACACCCCTCCATCCATCCCCATACACACCCCTCCCTCCATCCATCTACCCCTCCCTCCATCCATCCTTCCATCCCCCCCTCCATCCATCCCCATACACACCCCTCCCTCCATCCATCCCTCCCTCCATCCATCCATCCCCATACACACCCCTCCCTCCATCCATCTACCCCTCCCTCCATCCATCCCCCCATCCATCCATCCCCATACACACCCCTCCCTCCATCCATCTACCCTTCCCTCCCTCCATCCATCCATCCATCCCCATACACACCCCTCCCTCCATCCATCTACCCCTCCCTCCATCCATCCCTCCATCCATCCATCCACCTCTCCTCCCTCTATCCATCCATCCCCATACACACACACACACACACACACCCATCCATCCATCCCCATACACACCACTCCATCCATCCATCTACCCCTCCCTCCATCCATCCCCATACGCACTCCTCCATCCATCCACCCCTCCCTCCCTCCATCCATCCATCCCCTTCACCATCCCTCCATCCATCCATCCCCGTACACACTCCTCTGTCCATCCCTCCATCCATCCATCCACCCCCATACACACCTCCATCCATCCATCCATCCATCCCCGTACACACCCCTCCATCCATCCACAGGCCCCCCAGTCCCTTCCCCCCGGGCTCACCCTGTCTCTTCTCCCCAGGCTGGGGGTCCCGTCTGACTGTGCTGGGATCGTCTCCTTCTTGTGCTCCCCCGATGCCAGCTACATCACCGGGGAGACCGTGGTGGTGGGCGGGGGCGCCCCCTCCCGCCTCTGAGCCCCATAACACAGATGGCCTGACGGACGGACGGATGGGCGAGCCCTGATTGGCTATTGGGGTGCACTCCTCGGGGGGGGGGGGTGTCTGGGAGAGAAGCAAGTTTGGGTGGCAGGAATTGTTGGTGGCACTAAAGGGAAGTGGGAGAGCAATATTTGGGGGGGCTGGAGAGAGCCAATGGATCAGCTTTTGGGGGGCAGGGTGCTGGGGTGACTTGTATGGGGGGTTTCCTTTGGGGAGAGAGAAGCAGGGGAGTTTTGGGGATGGGGGCAGGAAGGGGGGCCCAAGGGGTAGATGGGGGGCAGGGAGTGAGCATGAGGGAAGTACTGGGATACACATCTGGGAGGAGGGGTGTGGGCAATTTGGGGGGGCAGCGGTGGGGTGGGAGGAGAAGGGGAGATTTAGGCAGGCTGCAGTGGTGGATTTGGGGGGATGGACCCCCATGTGGGGAGGGGGGCTGAGTATTGGGGGACACGGGGACCCCCTACCATTTCCCCCCTTCCCCCATCTCTCTGTGTTCTAGACTTGATAAATTGCTGCTGTATTCTCTGTCTGCATCCTTTGTTTGGGGGGAGGGGCAGGGGTCTCTAATGGGGGAGGGGAAGGAGGGGGCAGGGGGTCTCTATCAGGGCTGCAGGGGGAGGGGACGGAAGGGGGAAGGGTGGGGGGTCTAATGGGGGAGGGGAAGGAGGGGGCAGGGGGTCTGTAATGCGGGCAGGGGAAGGAGGGGGCAGGGGGTCTCTATCAGGGCTGCAGGGGGAGGGGACGGAAGGGGGAAGGGCGGGGGTCTATAATGGGGGCAGAGGAAGGGTCTTTAATGAGGTGGAGAGGACAGGGGGCTATAGTAGGTGTGTAGAAGGGGCGGGGCCTAACTGGAATCCTGCCCTCCCAGGTTATGTCCCCACCCCGTTCCCGCAAAGGGGGGCTGTGTTTTGCAGAGCGCCCCCCCCCCCCAACACAGACACTCCTCCTCCGCCTCCTTCCACCTTCTCTCCGTCCCTCGCCCGGCTCTGCCTGCACAAAGCTGTTGAGTTCTCGTGTTACCAACTCAACTCGACGGCTCAACCATTTCGCCTCCGGAGCCCAGGGACGGCGCTGGCGTTTCCACGACTGTTTTCATGCCCCTTCTGGTGACCGTTGGTCCCGTTTGTGCGGAATCGCCGAAAGGGCTGAGGCACAAGACGGGCTGGTTCATTGCCTTTGTGGTTATTCATTTGGCGCTGAATTTCAGCACCAACGCTACGGCCAAACGGGAAACGTGGCGGGTTTCCTTTCGCCTCGACTGTGCCTGTGTAGCAAAGTTCTTCCTACAGCTACAGCTGAGGACTGGGAAAATCAAAATAAACCAGCGTTTACCGATAAGAAGGAAGACCCTGTACGTTTTATCTGTATCAGGAGGCCTCCTTTTAATCATAGTCAACTACTTCTCCATGGCTTTGGCCAACCAACTAAAAGTGGAAGCTCATACGGCAGCAAACATGCCGCCTTCCCTCATAAACCAGATGGCTTTGGACTGGCTCAATGTTTTCTTTCCAGACGTACGAATGTTGACTTTGGAGACTCTTCCAGTTGACCGAACGTCAAGAGAGGTTGCCAGTTAAAAAATGTACATACTGTTGTGAGATTTGTGATTGTTTTCCAGAGGGTCATCCATAGCCACCAAACTTGCCGGGTCCTACGCCAATGTAGGGTCAATATGCCACGTTGGTGAAGTCGGTGCGACCAGTCGCCATTTCTTGTAGAATACGTTTTTGTGGATAGTTATAACGTAGCGCTCGCAGACTGACGGCCTCTTGGTTTCAGTGCGGGGTGACATTCGGCGTGTCTGTCTTTAGTCAACAGGCATGTTCCAACCGTTCATCCTCTTGTATTCGACGGTTGTGTGATACTTTCAGAGCGAATAGTTTAGGGCCAATGCTTCAAAACACTGTTGGATAAAAGTACCACATCAAGTGTTGTAGAAAAACAACAGCAAACAATTCTCTAGTGTGTCCAGACAATGTAATAAACCAACACACAAAAGCCGTTGTTGCTTTGCAGGTGCTGCTAGAAAATCTCGGGAAGCGTTCGATGCCCCGATGCTTTGGTTAATCTGATTTATTGACGATTTCTGATTGTCTTGTCTGGGGGAGACAATGCCTTGTAACCTGGGTGAGAATATCTTCACGCCAGCTCCCTTTTCCCTCTGGCCTGCTGTGCGTGTTAAACCCTTAAAAAATGAAAAACCCGCTTGATTTGCTATGAGTCAAAGTGGCGCATTTAGCAAAAAGAACACGGAGAAGACACCGGTTTTGACAGTGACCAAAAGTCGGCGTGTGCTCGGAGCCGTTTCTTCAGACAACCGCGTCCGCAGCCGAATTTCACGCGGCCGCAAAGCCAAGTTTGTATCTTGTCACTGTAAAAACAGCCCCGGTTGTGGGGTTTTTACCGTCCCCTGGATTTCGCAGCTTTCTTTGCAATTTACAAGCAGAGACAGTTTTTGGTTGGTTGGTTTTTGTGTTCTGGGCAATTGGTTTAGGCAAAACAGGCTCCTTCAGGCGGCTTTAAACATGAAGTTGTTTATTGAAATCCGTTTGTATCTCCAGTGACATTTCCCTGCGTTGGTAAATAACATTTCCCTGCGGAGGGTTTTCGGGTCGTGCCGGCAGGTCACCCGCAGAACAGCTTTGGTTTGGTTCCTTCCGACAGCGGCGCTTCGACGTTGTTATTTCATTCAACTTCCGCCCCGTGCCCCAGGAACGGGCCTTGTCGTTCTGTCGCCTCGGTTGCGAATGCCCAGTGCTGCTCTTC
This sequence comes from Glyptemys insculpta, assembly GCA_032172135.1. Classification (NCBI taxonomy): domain Eukaryota; kingdom Metazoa; phylum Chordata; order Testudines; family Emydidae; genus Glyptemys; species Glyptemys insculpta. Next base: position 38,465,739 of record JAVMKA010000015.1, on the reverse strand, counting down.
TCTGTGAACCGTTGATATGCTTAGAACCCGTACGTCAGTGGAAGAACACGCTAACGGGGAAAAGTTGGGGTAGGGGGTTCTTGGGGCTATTTCTTCAGATAAGCGTGGGGGGTTGTGGGGATCTGTTGCTTTGTACAGTTAGAAAAGGTTGGCGTCAGGGCAGAGAGAATCATAGAATATCAGGGTTGGAAGGGACCTCAGGAGGTCATCTAGTCCCACCCCCTGCTCAAAGCAGGACCAATCCCCAGACAGATTTTTACCCCAGTTCCCTAAACAGCCCCCTCGCGGATTGAACTCATAGCCCTGGGTTTAGCAGGCCAATGCTCAAACCACTGAGCTATCCCTCAGGTTCCTCTGTTGCCCATCACTGCTTCCTTGTGGCGTGTTTAGCTCCGATATGAAAGTGCTTTATTTCTAACCAAACAATTGTTTTCGCTGCACCAGGTAACCGCTTCAGATAAGAAGGGTAAGCCCTGGGACGATTGGATTCGCCCCCAAATCTCTGCGCTGTCCCAAGGGTATCCTGTCTACCGGCGTCACCGACTTTCAATTCAAATGTCTCCTTACAGCAAAAGTCAACAATAGCTAATTTCCAATAAATGGACACGGCTCAAAAACTACGTTCCTTTAAGTAGAGGGAAGAGGGGAGCTGGATATAAAGGTTAAATGTAACTTTCCTTTCGACCATTTTTCACGCCCATGCCCAGAGGTAATTTCACAAAACACAAAAAGGATGTTTGCCTAATTTACATAAATGTCGCACACACATCTACACCCATGGGCCTTTCGGTTGGTGGCTTAGAAGTTGGTTTGTTTGTTAAACCTTCACGTCTTTAACGTGGTTAGGTTTGAAAAACACGTTCATGAAAGAAAAGAGCAAAGGCGCGTGTGTTGGGGGGGAAATACACTGCTTGGGTCAGAAGCGGGAACACGAGCTAGTTTTTCTTAGAAGTTAGCCTCCGTGTTTGTTTTGTAGAAAGATTTCTTGACAGCAGTTTTCCTTTAGGCAAAGCTTTCAAAAGCCAGCGAACGCTGCATCATCGAAGGCTGGCATACGTTTACCCAACCTTGCGCAGTGCACACTGACTGTCTTTTCATTCCTTCAGGCCAACAAGGGCGACCAGACGTCCAATATCAGGGGCTTTGTCTTATATAGGTAACTATACCCCTGCCCTGCAAAAAAAAGTGTCCCCGTTTTTCCGATTTCGCTACAGAACAGCTTCTGACCGGCCCAGCCGTGGGGCCCGGTACGCTGCCCTTCTGACCTCTCTCTGCCATGTGCTCAGCGACCCGGCTTTCTCGCTGCTTGAAAACTTTCTCTCCCTTTCGTTTTTCCTCTTTCCGTGACAGGTTTTCGCTTGTCTCGGCTGCTCCCTCTCACTTCCTGTCTCACTGGTTTTCTCGAGAAAAAGACACGCATGCATCTTTCAAAGCGCACATGGTTACCTTTCCAACTCTGCTTCAAAATAACCTACAGGTATAAAAACCATTTGCTCTATAAACTAATGTTAAAAATGCAGAATACATACTTTGTTTAACCCCCCCCCAATATTCGATATGCTTATTTAAAAAAATGCATCATGCTTGCTTTTTCTAAAAATCTCATATCTAATACCATTCTTTTGAAACACGCAGAACCCTTATTTTCCTAAAAATGTAATTCCTTTATTTTAAAAAGAAGCACACAAACATTTTTTGTCACTAGAGCACTTTTAAAACTCTCTCTTTTCTGGTATTTTTCCAGTCATCATCCGCTTTATTTTCTACTTTATCAAAAAATGCCTATGAAACTATTTTTCTCTGAAGACCTATTTTCTTTAAGCCTTCATGTGTGAACACAAACACACGCACACAGACACACTCGCACACAGGCACACTCACACACATATGTGACGGAGTGAGGAGTATTGACCTGGTAATGTTGCATGGGAGTTTTACTGGTTTACTGTTGGACAGTAGTAAAGACCCCAGGCCAGTAAAAGTTCTGTAGCAGCCTCTGCTGGGTGCGCCGGATTCCTGGTGCCCTGAGAGAGGGGTGTCATGGGCCCGGTACAGTAGCTGGCGGCGATACTTCTGGGGGACCACCACCTGCCTCCGGATCGCCCATGACTCCACTTCCCCGGGGGGAGCCCACTCTCGGTATAGGAATCCCTTCTCCCACAGGAACCTTTTCCAGCAACCTCTCCCCATGGTCTGTGCTGCACTGAGGTCGGTCAGGTCCCTTAGCTTCCGCAAGGAGGGATCTTTCTGCAACTCGGCCTGGAACTCAGCGGCTGGGGAGGGGATGGGGGCCTGCTCCCTGTCGCCGGCTGGGTCTGAAGCTGCAGCCTCCCTGAGCCATGTCCCTGGGCACTCCCTCCCCACCAGGGTAGGGTCCTGTACCTCCAGTGAGGTACCCTCCCCAATGTCAGGGCGTAGTGCCCCTGATCGGCTCTGGCTACGGGTCACAACTAGGATTGTCTGGGGGCCGCCCGGCCAATCCGCCAGGTCACCCCCCATCAACTCCTCAGTGGGCAAATGGTGGTGCAACACCACATCCTTGGGGCCCTCCTGGTCCCCCCATTTCAGATGTACCCTCACCACGGGCACCTTGAATGGGGTCCCGCCCACACCCCTCAGGGTCAGGTAGGTATTGGGCACCATCCAATCTGGGGCCACCACCTTGGGCCGGGCCAGCGTCACCTCAGCGCCTCTGTCCCAGTATCCATTGACGTTCCTCCCATCCACCTCCAGAGAGACAAGGCACTCGCTCCGCAGGGACAGCCCCTGTAAACTGAGAACCTTGAGTCCGGAGCATCCAGCCCCCCAAGGAGCTGGTCTGGGAAACTCCTCTGTCCTGAGCAGTTGGGAAGCTGCCAGCCCCCCTTGCCTGGGAAGCCTGCCCCTCCTCCAGCTGGGTCCCTACCCAGTTAAACCTGTGCGGGTTCGGTCTGCTCAGTCTGTCCTTGAGCTTGGGTTCGTATGTGGCCTCTCTGGCCACAGTGATAGCAGCTCATGTTCCGTTGGGCCCCTCCACTACAACCAGTTTAACCAGGTCCTTCGTCTGGGCCCCGTCTGCCCACTTGTGAACATATCCCTCCATTCGGAGGATCAGTTCTAGATATGTGACCTCAGGGGTTTTACGCAGACTCCGGAACGCCTCAGGAGTCACCCCAAACCCGCGTAGCAGGGCCTTTTTGAACAGTTCCTAGTCCCCTGCCTCCACCCCTTCCATTCGGCTGTACAGCCCCACGGCTTTGGGGTCCAGTAAGGGGGTGAGAAACCAGAGCCTGTCTGCAGGGTCAACCTTGTCAGCTCACAGGCCATCTCAAAGGCCATCAGCAATTCATCGATGTCCTCCCCTTCCTTAAACTGGGACAGGATGCACTTATCCAAGCTCCATGTAGTCCTGGGTCCCCCCTCACTCACCGCAGAGGGGGGCTCACTGCTCCTCAACTTTGCCAGCTCCAGTTCATGCTGCCACTGTTTCTCCCGATCCTCCAGCTCTTTCAGTTGTATCTCCCTCTCCCATTCCAGCCACCTCAGCTCCAGCGATGGGGAGCTTGGCTCTGAGGATCCCCTGCTGGCGTGGGGGGTCACAGTGCCCCCAGGGTTCACCTCGCTGCTTCTAGCCCCTCCCTAGTCATAGGTAGGAGGGGTCTCGGGATGCCCTCAGCAACAATCTGACCCCTCCCAGCCGGGACAGACACCGGTGCCGGCGCTGCATCTGCCAGGCTGCTTCCCTCAGGGACAGGGATCAGCCCCTCTGAGCAATCCTCCTCCTCCAGCTGGGCAATCAGCTGTTCTTTGGTGAGCTTCCCAATGCGCAGCCCTCTCTCCTTGCACACCTCTTATGGTGATGGTTATACATCTCCTTGTGGTTCCCAAGTTGCTGTGGACTCGCAGGCCTGTGTGGTCTCAGCTCCCCATGGTTTCCAGGAGGAACCCCTAGTGTGCCAGCCCTTCTCCAGGTCACCACCTCTCTCCCGGGGTCAAGCTGCAGACGACTGCGCCCCTGGAACCACTCACTGCAGTCCCCAGGGGGACCCCGTTACTGCAACAGTCCTTCTCGCTGGTCACACACTCCCAGGGGTTAAGCGTAGCTTCTCCACCCCCCGAAACCGCTCCTCTCTGAGCCTTCAGCACACCTGGTCCTTGTTAATCCCCCTTCGTTTTACTGCTCCCCAATCACTTACTGCAGGAAGCGCCATCCATGGGGTGCAGCACATCCCACTGCTACCACCAGTTGTCACGGAGTGTTGGGGGACTCAGGGCCCTGCACCCCCCACTTCCTGCGATTCACCGGGACTCTCAGCCAGCCAGTAAAACAGAAGGTTTATTAGACGACAGGAACACAGTCCCAAACAGAGCTCGTAGGTACAGAAAACAGGACCCCCCCAGGCAGGTTCATCTTGGGGGGTGGGGAGCCCAGACCCCGGTGCAGAGCCTCCCTCCGTATCCCCAGCCAGCTCCAAACTGAAACCCCCTCCAGCCGTCTCACCCCCGGCTCCTCCTCCAGCCCTTGTCCAGTTTCCCGGGCAGAAGGTGGCACCTGGCCCCAGCCCCCTCCTGGGCTCAGGTATCACCCTGATATCCCATCACCATGCAGCACCAATGCAGACAGCACCAGTAAAACTCCCCCACAACATCCCCAGGTCAATCCGCCCCACTCCCTGCTCCGTCACACCAGATACACACACACAGCCCTCAGATTCCCCATACACATTTAAAATACTTGTTTTTCTCAATGGTCAACCCGCAGCTCCCTGCTAGCCCAGCCCTGCCCCCCCAGCACTGCTGGAACCCCTCACTCCCCAGCCCCCTAATCGCCACAGAGAGCCCAGATGCCTGGGTCCTCTCCCCAGCATTGGGATGGAAGTGGGGGCTGGGAGCCAGGACTCCTGGGTTCTATCATGGGCGGAAAAGTGGGGTCTAGTGGTTGGTATGGGGGGAGGGATTGGGAGCCAGGACTCCTGGGTTCTCTGCCTGGCTCAGGGAGGGGTGCAGGGTCTAGTCATTATAGCAGGGGGCTGGGAGCCAGGACTCTTGGGTTCTCTCCCCGACCCTGGGAGGGCAGCCCCCGGCCCAGGGGGCGCCGATCGCGGTCGGTAACTGGCCCCCCCACGTCTCATCTCTCCAGGCCCTGGAGCGTCACGGGGGTATCGACACCCTGGTCTCCAATGTGGCCGTGAACTCGTTCTTCGGCAGCACGCTCCACACCAGCGAGGACGTGGGAACAAGGTGGGGGAGGGGGGCAGAGCAGAGAGTGGGGGTTGGTGGAGAAGGGGGAGTCGTGGGGGAGAGGGGGGCTGAGATCAGAGGAGGGGGGTGGGGTGAGGTGGGCTCTGTGGGGATGGGGGAGGGGCACTGGAGGAGAGGGGGCAGCTGCGGGGGGGGGGGGCAGAGGGGGGGAGTGTGCCGTTCCCCAGGGGACAATCTGGACCGTGGAACGGCTGCCCCATCCCCTTAATTTTCCAGTCTGGGGTTTGCACAAACTGGTTAAGTCAAACAGTTAAACCAGTCCAGTTACTAGAGAACAGAAGATTTTAAAGTGAATATTAAGCGATGAAGCACCAAGGTCGGAGTTGGCTAGAAATGAAATAAAAGTGAAATCCGCAGGCTAGTTCCTCGACTTGAGCAAGCCCAGCAGGTTGAAAGTCGAACGGTTACTCTCACCCAAACGCTTTCAGCACTCGGGAAATTACCAGGCGAGGACCATTCCCCCCAGAACCGCAGCATGATACAGTAACAATGGGACAGCGGAATCTCATAACTTCCTGCACCGTTTGGCTACGCGTATTTTAACAGGACACTGATACTCAGCAGATTATGATTTTTCAAAGGGTAACCTCCCAAGGCATACTTCGTACAGGATTTATCATAGCCCTATAAAAGTGGTGACCATGGGGTACAGGGGCTCACAGGGAGGAGAGGGTGAAATGCAGCTGGGGGGCAGAGTGTGGGGCATGAGGGGGGTCTGGGGGGGGGGTGCAGCACAGCACTGTGTGTGTGGGGAGAATCAGGACCTCTCCTGAACTCCCCCCTTCTGACCCTGCAGGTGACTGTGATGGCGCTGGTGCTGCTGGTCAGCCTGGTCGTGACCCACATGGAGAAAGGGGTGTGAGTGTGGGGGGAACATGTGCGGGGGAGGGGACATGAGGGGGCACCAGGTCTCTCGTCTCTGGCTCATTCCCTCTCTCTGTGCAGGGGCGGCTCCATCGGCCTCGTTGGGTTCTCCCCCTTCCCGGGGAGACGCTCCGGCCCCAAAGGAGGAAGCTCGGGAGGGATGGAGGGGAGTGTCTGGGGGGATGGTTGGCTGGCGGGCAGACGGAGGGGGCTGGTGGGGTGGGTAGGCAGCGTGGGTGGCAATGCGTGGTCAGAGGCAGCAAGGGGTAGCTGGTGGGACCAGGAGGGTGGCAGGGAGGAGCGGGGCTGGCTATTGGGTCAGAGGGGCAGGGGCTGGCGGGGGAGCAGGCAGGAGATGGGGGGGCTGGCGGGGGAAGGGCAGGGACTGGCTGTGCTGATACTCCCCCCGCCCCCCCAGGTGCTGGGCCTGTACAGCGTCAGTAAAACGGCCCTGCCGGGGCTCACCAAGGCCCTGGCACCCGCAACATCCACGTCAACTGCCTGGCACCAGGGATCGTACAGACCAAGTTCAGCTCGGCCGTGAGTGCCGGGCGGGGCCTCACCTGGGGGCACTGCTGGGGGCGGGGCCTGATGGGGGCGGGGCCTCACCTGGGGGGCAGGGCAGTGACCCCCAACTCTGTATTTTCTTCGAGCTGTGGAAGGATGAGGCCATAAAGGAGAAAATGTTGAAGAACCTGAGAGTGAAGAGTCTCCCATCTCCCTACATACCTCTCCCTCCATCCCCCCATCCATCCTCCTACACACCCCTCTATCCAGCTACTCATCCATCCCCCCTCCCTCCATCCATCCCCCTACACACCCCTCCCTCCCTCCATCCATCCATCCCCCCATCCATCCCTCTATCCATCCCTATCCCCATCCACACTCCTCCCTCCATCCCCCATCCATCCTCCTACACACCCCTCCCTCCATCCATCCATCCCCTACACACCCCTCTATCCAGCTACTCATCCATCTCCCCATCCATCCCTCTATCCATCCCCATCCCCATCCACATCCCTCTATCCATCACTCCATCCCCCCATCCACACCCCTCCCTCCATCCCCACATCCATCCTCCTACACACCCCTCCTTCCCTCCATCCATCCACCTACACACCCCTCTATCCAGCTACTCCTCCATCCATCCCCATACACACCCCTCTGTCTATCCATCCATCCATCCATCCATCCATCCATCCATCCATCCATCCCAATATGCATCCCTCCATCCATCCATCCCCCTACACACACCTCTATCCATCCATCCATCCCCATATACATCCCTCCATCCATCCATCCCCCTACACACCCCTCTATCCATCCATCCATCCATCCACATACACATCTCTCTATCCATCCATCCATCCATCCATCCATCCACATACACACCTCTCCATCCATCCATCCCATATACATCCCTCCATCCATCTACATACACACCTCTCTATCCATCCATCCATCCCCATATACATTCCTCCATCCATCCACATACACACCTCTCTATCCATCCATACCCCTACACACCCTTCTATCCAGCTACTCCTCCATCCATCCCCATACACACCCCTCTGTCTATCCATCCATCCATCCATCCCCATACACACCCCTCCCCCCATCCATCCACCCCTCCATCCATCCCCATTCACACCCCTCTGTCTATCCATCCATCCATCCACATATACATCTCTCCATCCATCCCCATACACACCCATCTATCCATCCATCCATTCCCATATACATCCCTCCATCCATCCCTATTCACACCCCTCTGTCTATCCATCCATCCATCCCCATATACATCTCTCCATCCATCCCCATACACACCCATCTATCCATCCATCCATCCATCCATCCACATACACACCTCTCTATCCATCCATCCATCCATCCCCCTACACACCCATCTATCCATCCATCCATTCCCATATACATCCCTCCCTCCCTCCCTCCCTCCCTCCCTCCATCCATCCATCCACATACACACCTCTCTATCCATCCATCCATCCCCCTACACACCCATCTATCCATCCATCCATTTTCATATACATCCCTCCATCCCCCTACACACCCCTCTATCCATCCATCCATCCATCCATCCATCCACATATACACCTCTCTATCCATCCATCCATCCCCCTACACACCCCTCTATCCAGCTACTCCTCCATTCATCCCCAAACACACCCCTCCCTCCATCCATCCATCCCCATTCACACCTCTCCATCCATCCCCCCACACCCCTCTAATCATCCATCCACCCCCCCCGCCCAGTCCCTTCCCCCCGGGCTCACACTGTCTCTTCTCCCCAGGCTGGGGGTCCCGTCTGACTGTGCTGGGATCGTCTCCTTCTTGTGCTCCCCCGACGCCAGCTACATCACCGGGGAGACCGTGGTGGTGGGCGGGGGCGCCCCCTCCCGCCTCTGAGCCCCAGAACACAGATGGCCTGACAGATGGATGGATGGATGGGCGGGCCCTGGTTGGCCCCACCCCAAATTGGGGTCTGGGGGGGTCTGATGGCTATTGGGTTACACTCCTCTGTGGAGGGGGGTCTTTGGGTCCCCTCTTGGGGGTCTGGGAGAGAAGCAGGTTTGGATGGCAGGAATTGTGGGGAAGGGCTAGAGGGAAGTGGGGGAGCAAGATTTTTTGGGGGGTGGAGTTTGAGGTCCATTGGGGGGCTGGAGAGAGCCAGTGGATCAGCTTTTGGGGGGTAGGGAGCTGGGGTGACCTGTATGGGGGGGGTCTCCTTTCGGGAGAGAGAAGCAGGGTAGTTCTGGGGATGGGGGCAGGAAGGAGGGGCCCAAGGGGTAGATGGGGGGCAGGGAGTGGGCATGAGGGAAGTATTGGGGTACACATCAGGGAGGAGGGGTGGGGCAAGGAGGAGAAGGGGAGATTTGGGGGGTCTGGAAGGGCGGATTTGGGAACAGGTGGCCATTTGGGGAGGGGGGCTGAGTGTTGGGGCACGGGGACCCCTGCCCTTCCCCCCTTCCCCATCTCTCCAGGTACTAGCCACCCGCCAAAGACCTGATAGATTGTTTCTGCGTCCTCTGTCTGCCTCTTTTTTGGGGGGGTCTATAAAAGGGGGGCAGCAGGTGGTCTATAATTGGGATGGGGAAGAAGGGGGACAGGGGATCTGTAAAGGCGGGGCAGGGGGAGGGGACAGAGCGGGAGGGGGTCTGTAAAGGGGGTCGGGGAGAGGACAGAGCGGGAGGGGTCTGTAAAGGAGGGCGAGGGAGGGGCAGAGCGGGAGGGGGTCTGTAAAGGGGGGCGGGGGGAGGGGACAGGGCGGGAGGGGTCTGTAAAGGGGGGGCGGGGAGGGGACAGAGCGGGAGGGATCTGTAAAGGGGGGTCGGGGAGAGGACAGAGCGGGAGGGGTCTGTAAGAGGGTCGGGGGGAGGGGACAGAGCGGGAGGGGTCTGTAAAGGGGGGTCGGGGAGAGGACAGAGCGGAAGGGGTCTGTAAGAGGGTCGGGGGGAGGGGACAGAGCGGGAGGGGGTCTGTAAAGGAGGACGAGGGAGGGGCAGAGCGGGAGGGGGTCTGTAAAGGGGGGAGGGGGAGGGAACGGAGCGGGAGCGGTCTGTAATGGGGGAGGGGCAGGGGTCTATAACTGGTTGAAAAGGGGCGGGACGTAGCTAGAATCCCGCCCCCCCGTTACGTTTCCCCCGTTCCCGCAAGGGGGGGCTGTGTTGTCGAGAGCCCCCCCGCTCACACACTCCTCCGCCGCCGCCTTCCACCTTCCCTCCATCCCTCGCCCGGCTCTGCCTCCCGGGAGAGCGTCTCTCTCCATCCAGCACTGGCCCGTCCTTTCTCCGCCGGGGGATCCCTCCTTCCCTCCATCCCTCCGCTCCGGCTCCCGGCTCCGCTCCTCCGCGGCTCAGGTTCGCTTCCCCCCCTTTTGCCCCCCTCCCTCCAGTCCTGCCCCTCCCCCGCACCTCGCCATTCCTGGCCCCCCCTCTGCACCCCGAGATCTTCCCTCCAGTTGGAAATTTCCTCCAACTCACTGCGCCTCTGAGCTGGTTCAGCTCCCGCTCCCCTTCATTCCTCCTCTCACCCCCCCTTCATTCCTCCTCTCGCCCCCCCATTCATTCCTCCTCAGCCCCCCCTTCATTCCTCCTCTCACCCCCCCTTCATTCCTCCTCAGCCCCCCCTTCATTCCTCCTCTCACCCCCCCATTCATTCCTCCTCAGCCCCCCCTTCATTCCTCCTCTCGCCCCCCCATTCATTCCTCCTCTCACCCCCCTTTCATTCCTCCTCAGCCCCCCCTTCATTCCTCCTCTCGCCCCCCCATTCATTCCTCCTCAGCCCCCCCATTCATTCCTCCTCTCAGCCCCCCCCATTCATTCCTCCTCTCGCCCCCCCATTCATTCCTCCTCTCACCCCCCCCCTTCATTCCTCCGGCCCTGCCACCCCTTCATTCCTCCTCTCAGCCTAGGGTGACCAGACAGCAAATGTGAAAAATCCGGATGGTGGTGGGGGGTAATAGGAGCCTATATAAGAAAAAGACCCAAAAATCAGGACTGTCCCTATAAAATCGGGACATCTGGTCACCCTAGCTCAGCCCCACTCAACCCTCCGTTCACACTCCCTTCTTTTGCCTCCAGAGCATGGACGAGATTCCTGCCCGCGCACCGCCGCCTTGGGTGTGTCTGTCACTCTAGCTAGGCTCCTCTACCTCCCTCTTTCCTGGCCGCATGGATCCGCTTCCTGCTTCTTCTCTGCCTCTCAGGAAATAAATACAGAGTGAGTATCTATCTATCTATCCCCGTACACCCCCTCTATCTATCTATCTATCTATCTATCTATCTATCTATCTATCTATCTATCTATCTATCTATCCCTGTACACCCCCTCTATCTATCTATCTATCTATCTATCTATCTATCTATCTATCTATCTATCCCTGTACACCCCCTCTATCTATCTATCTATCTATCTATCTATCTATCTATCTATCTATCTATCCCCGTACACCCCCTCTATCTATCTATCTATCTATCTATCTATCTATCTATCTATCTATCTATCCCTGTACACCCCCTCTATCTATCTATCTATCTATCTATCTATCTATCTATCCCTGTACACCCCCTCTATCTATCTATCTATCTATCTATCTATCTATCTATCTATCTATCTATCTATACCCATCCACCCCCTCTATCTATCTATCTATCCCTGTACACCCCCTCTATCTATCTATCTATCTATCTATCTATCTATCTATCTATCTATCTATCCCCATCCACCCCATCTATCTATCTATCTATCTATCTATCTATCTATCTATCTATCTATCTATCCCTGTACACCCCCTCTATCTATCTATCTATCTATCTATCTATCTATCTATCTATCTATCTATCTATCTATCTATCTATCTATCCCCATCCACCCCATCTATCTATCTATCTATCTATCTATCTATCTATCTATCTATCTATCTATCTATCTCCATACACCGCATCTATCTATCTATCTATCTATCTATCTATCTATCTATCTATCTCCGTACACCCCATCTATCTATCTATCTATCTATCTATCTATCTATCTATCTATCTATCTATCTATCTATCTATCTATCCCCGTGCAGCCCATCTATCTATCTATCTATCCCCGTACATCCCCTTTATCTATCTAGCTATCTATCCTCAGACACCCCCTCTATCTATCTATCTATCTATCTATCTATCTATCTATCTATCTATCTATCTATCTATCTATCTATCTCCCTGCTGCCCCCTGCTGGAGGGGATGGGACCTGCCCCTTGTCTGTGTGTGTGTGTTGCGGGTATTTTTCACGCTGTCTGTTTCTCTAAGTTGGGGGTATGGTTGTTCCTCCCTCCCTCGGCCAGCCACTCTCTCACCCTCTTTCGTTGTAGGTACCCCACATCATGAGGCCATTGTTGGGAGCCCTCCCTGGCCCCCCGGCTCCGCTCCGCACCCCCAGCAGCTCGTTTGCTTCCTGGGAACACCCGGAGCCTCTCTGAGTCAGGGGACTGGGAGCACATCCCAACGCCTGTAGCCAGAGATTCCCAAGGCCTGCTCTATGCCTGTTGGACACTATACCTGTAGCTGGGGAACTCCTGGGCTGTAGAACACCAAGAATTCCAAGCCTGGCAGCACACAGTCGTAACCAGGTGGTTGCAAGTCTAGAGGGCTCTGTCTGCCTGTAGCCAGAGAACTGACCACTCTCTGCATGTAGCTGGAGAAATACAGTCCCTGCTATATACCTGTCACCAGAGAACTCCAGGACCGCTGTACACCTGTAGCTGGAGAACTCCAGGACCATTGTATGACTGTAGCTGGAGAACGCCAGGACCGCTGTACGCCTGTAGCCAGAGAACCCTGGAATGGCTGTACACCTGTAGCCAAGAACTCCAGGACCACTCTACACCTGTAGTTACAGAACATAGGACTCGCCTGTCACAAAAGGCCCCTGGACTTATTGTATGCCTGTAGCTGGAGAAATCAAGGACTGTTGCACACCTGTAGCCAGAGAACTCTCAGCCCCCATCTGCCTGTAAAATACAGAGACTCCCAGGTGACAGCATGGCTGTGCAGAGCCAGAACCAAGTCATTGCAGATTTGGAGGCCACTGTCTGCCTGTAACACATGGACTCCAGGACCATACTACATCTGTGACCAGAGAACTCCAGGAGCCACGTACAGGTGTAATCAGACAGCCTCCATACCCCAGTAGCTACAGAATTTCAGGCTGTAGGGCACCATACAACCATAGCCAGATTACTGTAGGTGTTGAAGCAACCATACGCCTGTAGCCAAAGATGTCTGGGACTGCTGTATGACTGACCCCCACTTTACATATGTGGGTGGAGAAGTCTGGTCTTTTGTACCACTGTAACACTGCCGTACGCCTGTAGGGGACAACTCCAGGATGTCTGTATAATATCTATCTATCCCCGTACACCCCATCTGTATATCCATTGAATGGTTGTAGGTGGAGATGTCTGGGATTTGTGTATGACTGCAGCTGAAGTACACATCTGTAGCCAGAGAACTCAGAGGTCGCTATCTGACTGTAAACCCTCCCCCCTCCCCCACCACCATGTGCCTGTAGGTGGAGAACTCCAGGACTGGCACACTGCTGTAGCTCCACTGTCAACCTGTAGGAGGAGAACTCCTGGTTCTTCGTACGCCTGTAGCTAAACTACTTGACTGCAGACAGAGAAGCCGGGGATCTCCCTACGACTGTAAGGGGCAGGACTCCAGGAGTGGCATGTGACTGTTGCCCCGCCTGTAGGTGGTGAAGTCTGGGACCTCACTCCAGCTGTAGGGGAAGAACTCCAGGACCAACGTAGGACTGTTAGTCCCATTGTCTGCCTGTCGGAGGAGTGGAAGTTGCTGCTCCAGATGGCACCCTGACCCTGTCACCTACAGCCAGCCCCGCGCGGTGGGGCCGGCCCCGGCGATGAGCGCAGGGTCCTGTGGGTAGCCGGCGCCGGGGGAGGCGGGGCCTCGTTACATGCATGTCCCACGGGGGCAGGTTCGACTTTGACGATGGCGGCTGCTACGTGGGTGACTGGCAGGATGGCCGGGCGCACGGGTACGGGGTCTGCACCGGCCCTGGGGCCCAGGGCGAGTACAGTGGGCAATGGCGGCGCGGGTTCGAGTCTCTGGGTGTCTACACCTGGCCCAGCGGCAACACCTACCAGGGCCATTGGAGCCAGGGCAAGCGGGAAGGGCTGGGCGTGGAGCGCAAGAGCAAGTGGTGTTACAAGGGGGAGTGGAGCCACGGGCTGAAGGGCCGGGCCGGCGTCTGGGAGAGCCACTCTGGGGTCACCTACGAGGGCATGTGGAGGGACGGGCTGCAGGATGGCTACGGCACCGAGACCTACGCCGACGGAGGTGAGGGCGGACGGGTGCCAGCTCCGGGGGGTGGGGGCAGGAGAGAGGGGAAGGGGGGATTTGTCTGTCTGGCCAGTCGCGCAGGCCCTCCATCTGCCCAGCTTCACGCTCCCTCCATCCAACCACGTCCGCGCACAGGCCCACGCTCCATCCGCTCTCCTGCGCTGTTCTGCACTCCATCGCTGCATCCGCATTCATCCCTCCATCCATCCATCCATCCACCTGCCACCAATCCCTCTATCCCCGCGGTTCCACCTTCCCTCCCTCCCGCCCTCCATCCATCCAGGTCCATCACCCACCCCCTATCCCTGCGGTTCCACCTTCCCTCCCTCCCTCCCTTCACTTCCTCCCTCTCTTCCCGGTTTCCATCCCCCGCCCCCCGGTTTGGCGTCCCCCCTCCTCTAACCCCCCATGCCCTCCTTTGCAGGCACCTACCAGGGCCAGTGGCAAGCCGGGAAGCGGCACGGCTACGGCGTTCGCCAGAGCGTCCCCTACCGCCAGGCTGCCTTGGTGTGCTCCCTGCGCCGCACCTCGCTGGAATCCCTCCGCAGCGACCCTGACCCCGGCGGGCCCCCTGCTCCGCTCCCTCCCCCTCCCCTGCCCCCTCCGCTGCTCCCGGGGGACAGCCCGGCCTCGGGCTCCCGGGGCGGCTTCGTGCTGGCCTTCCCCGGTGACCCGCACTTCCCCAAGGGGGCCAAGAAGAAGACGGGGGGCTTCTTCTTCCGGCGCTCCCTGCTGCTGAGCGGTCTGCGGGTGCGCCGGGCCGAGTCCAAAGCCTCCCTGGGCAGTAAGCGGGGCTCGCTGAAGAGCGAAGCCGGGGTGAGCTCGACCGGGAGCGAAGCCACCACCCTGAGCTACGCTGAGACCGAACCCCCCGAGATGCCGTCGCGGTTGGCTATCGAGGGCTCCTCCACCGAGGTGTACGCCGGGGAGTGGCGTGCCGACCGGCGCAGTGGCTACGGGGTCAGCCGGCGCTCCAACGGGCTGCGCTACGAAGGCGAGTGGCTGGGGAACCGGCGGCATGGCTACGGGCGCACCACCTACCCCGACGGCACCAAGGAAGAGGGCAAGTACAAGCTCAACCGCCTGGTGAGCGGCAAGGTCAAGAACCTCATCCCGCTCCGGCGCAGCAAGGTGAAGGAGAAGGTGGACCGGGCGGTGGAGATGGCCCGCAGAGCCGTCAGCCTGGCCAGGCAGAAGCAGGAAATGGCGGCCACCAGGTCAGCTGGCAGACGGGGGCCACTGGCGGCTGTGGGGTGCTGGGGAGCTGGAGCATTGGGGGCTGTCAGGTGTGGGTGGGGGAGTGCAGGGAGTGTGGGGGGAGAGGCACTGTGGAGGGGAACGTGGGGTGGGGACATACGGGACTGAGGAGAATGGGATACATGGAGGAGTGGGGGATGTGGAGGCAGAGCATGGGGTGGGTTTTGGGGGGAAGGGGGACGGGGGATTGGGGATGTAGGAGGGGAGTGGGTGCAGAGGGGAGGGGAGATGTAGAGGAATGGCTGGGGGGGCAGTGTGTGTGGTCAGGGGGCAGTGGACGTGTGTCTAAATAACACTCCCTGTTACACTCTCTGGGGCCTGCAGTGGGACTGGGATTTGAATTGGGCTTCAGGGGTTTGGGCAGGGAGCCCCTCTGGGTCCTGGGATTCACCTCTGAAAAACACCCCAGAACACTGCCTTTTCTCCTGGCCACAAATCTAGGCAAGGCCCAGGCTTCACATAGGCCTTGTAGGCCTCAGTAGGCCCAAAGTCATAACTCCTCCATCCACATGGAGGGGCCTCTTGTCCCACAACCCCCTCCCCAGGTACCATTTTCCCTCCTTCCTGAACCTTCACTTCCTGCCTGGGAAGGGAGACCTCAAACCACGATGGGGAGAGGTCATGAGGGGGGTCACTGGCAGCCATCTTGAAAGTTGGCTCAAGTGACCCCCCGAGTGGGTAGACATCTTGAAACATGGGTTAAGTGACACCCCCAAGTGGTAGCCATCTTGAAAGTTGGCTCAAGCCAGCCCAACTGGGTAGCCGTCTTGAAAGTTGGATCAAGTGACCCTCAACTGGGGTAGCCATCTTGAAATCAGGTTCAAACCACCCTCAGCTGGGCAGCAATTTTAAAGTTGACTCAAGTGACCTCCCCAACTAAGCAGCCATCTTGAAAGCTGGTTGAAATGACCATGGAACACCAACTTGTCCATTCTCCCAGAGGCACATGGGTTATTTTGTCAACCACCCTCCCTGCGGGCATGCATGGGTGAAACAGGGGCTGGATGGGAACTAATTAACGATGGAGTCCCAGTAGGCAAATGAATTGGGAGGTCCCAGTGGTCAGCTGAGGGGCTGCAGAAGAAGTCCCACCCCTACTAAGAAGGGGGAGTTCACCCTGCATTAGGGTGAGGTCAAGAGGGAGGTCAAGAGTAGCCATCTTGAAAGTTGGTTTTAATGACCCCAGTTGGGGCGGCCATTTGAAGTTGGTTCAAGTTACCACAATTGGGGCAGTCATCTTGAAAGTTGTCCAGTTGGCCCGGACGGGGGAGAGGCTGGGTGGCTGGGTGAATGGTGTGGAGGCCTTGCTGAGATTGGGGTGCTGGAGGGGAAGGCCCTACCGCCCAAACTTGACCATACTGAGGTGCTTTCTTGGGGATCATTGGGTTTCTAGCTGGCATAGGGAAAGCAGGTGGGTGGATGGACTTGGCTGCCAGAACTTGTGTCCTTGCCCAACACTGGAATTGAGACGTTGGCTCTGCCAACAAACAGCGATGATGGCTCCTCTCTGTCTGGCTGGACTTTGCTTTTCTCTCCTTTCCTCTGGCACTCTCCTTCTCTTGTTGCTTTTCGTTAATTATTTCTTTCGCTGGCTGTCTCGTTTTGTGTCTCGTTTTGTGTCTCGTTTTGTGTCTCGTTTTGTGTCTCGTTCTTTCTTTCTTTCTTTCTTTCCCCCACCATTCCCTGCTCTTCCCTCCCACCCCCCCTGCCATGTTGCCATCCCCAGCCAGGGCATGGTTGGGGGCTGGGGGTGGGGAAGACAGGTTACATGGAGTGTGTGCAAGGGCCTAGCAGAGGCTGCCTGGTCTCCTAGGCAACCGGGTGATGGCAACAGCAATTGGCTGGCGGTTGCTGTGGAAACAGCGGAGCAGCAGCATCCACTGGGCATGGGGGGGGCAGAGAGGCTGCTGGTGGGGGAAGGGCGCTTCCCCTGGCATGGAGGGGGAGGGGGCTGGGAATTAGGGGGAGGGCGTTGGGGACTGGGTGAAGTGCAGGGGCAAGGTGGGGGCTGGGTGCTGTATAGGGATGGATCGGGGGTGATTCCTGGGGTCCAGGGTGTGTGATCAGTAACTATGGGTGGGAACAGGTGCTGGGGCCCAGGGTGGGTCTGGATGGGTGCTGGGGCTGGGTGGGTGGCTGACGGCAAGGGATCAGGGCTGTGGGGTAGGATGGATGGGGAGGGGTGGTAGGTGCCGAGGGTTAGGCTGGGGGCTTGGTTTGTTGCACTGGGGATGGGTGCAGGATAGGTGGGCAGGCTTGGCTGGGGAAGGGGCCAGCGCTGACCCCAGGGAGGTCCCACCCCACAGAGACCCACCCTGCCCTCTCCCCAGGGCGGCCGATGCCCGGCTGAAGGCCACGGCCGCGCTGGCCTCTGCCGAGAAGGCTGTGGAGGCGGCTCGAGTGGCCAAGATCCTGGCCCAGGATCTTCAGCCCATCCTGGATGACCCTGGTGAGTTTGGGGGGTGGGGCAGGGAAGAAGGAGCACCTAATCCTGGGTCTGTCGGGGAGCCCTCCGGCCCAGCCCCCCCTCTGTACAGGGGTGCCTGTGGGGTCCCCCATATTGCGGAAGGGGCATCCACCGCTGCCCACGCTTGTATGGGGGTGATTTTGACCTGAACCCCCTTTCTCACCCCACGGCACCCATTTTGTATCTGCCTTCCAATTCCTGATCCCCCCACAACCCTTTTCTCCCTGCACCCCCAAACCTGGATTCTCCTGACAGTGGGGGGGGGCTGAATTTGTGGGGAGCATTGAACCCTGTGGGATGCTATCAACTGAACCCCACTGTTGACCCCCCTTTTCTCTCTGCCCCCAAAAACCCAGAGCCACGGCCCCGCCTGGACTCCGAAGGCACCGACACGGACCTGTTAGAATATGACAGCCCGGGGGTCTACGAAAATGGGGTCACCCCATCCGACGTGACCCCAGACCCCAGCTACCCCCCCACCCCGCTGCAGCCCTGGAGGGGGGACCCCCGCCGGACTTGGCACCCTCTGGAGAATGGAGGACCCCCTCGAGTGCCCCCTGCGGATGCATCAGACCCTGAGGACGAGTGGGGGTGCCGGAGGTTCCCTGCCCAGACACCGGGGTTCCCACCCGAGGGACTGTGGGAGGGGGACGAGGCAGGGCACCCCCAGGTGGGCACCCCACCCAGCGGCAGCTCTGGAAGCCTCCAGGAGGAAGAGGAGGAGGAGGACTATGAGGAAGATCTCCCCCAGCTGGATATTGGGGAGCCCCAGGCGGGGCCAGAGGTGGCGGGACCCCCGGGGCACTCTGGACTGGGGGCTGACAAGCTGCCTTCAGGGGTGGGGGCTGCGGCTCAGGGTGAGAAGGAGACAGGAGCAGCCGTGAGACAGGTAAGAGGGGCAAAGGGGCACCCCCATCTTCCCACCTCCCAGAACCGGGAGAGAACCCAGGAGTCCTGGCTCCCAGCCCCTCCCCCCAGTCACCAGGCCCCACTCCCGTGTCTGTCAGGACGGGAGGGGGGGTTGTGGGCGTGGCCCAGCTGATGAAGCTCCATGGGATTGGCTGGTGTCCTGGCTCCTGTCTCATAGCAACTGCATCCTCCATCCAGCATCCCTCCCACCGCACTGCAGCATCTCAGCCCCGCCCAGCACAGCCGCAGTGGGGGGTGCTGGTCTGGTGAGTTAGAGGGCAAGGGGCTGGGAGCCAGGACTCCTGGGTTCTCTTCCCGGCTCTGGGAGGGGAGAGGGTTGTAGGGGGTTAGAGCGGAGTGGGGCGGGGGGCTGGGAGTCACGTGGAGGGTGGGGGATGTGGGGTGGGAAGTTGTGGGTGTGTTTGCAGAGGGGGGGTTGAGGCTGAGGAGTTGGGAGGTGTATGGGGGGTGTCGGCGTGGGCTGGGTTGGGGTTATGGGGGAAGGGGGTGTTTGGGGAGAGGGTAAGGTGGAGGTGTCGGGGGGGGCATGTCTCACCCCTCCCTTTTCCCTTGCAGGGAGCTCACCCATTGGTGGTTCTGGCCGTCGTGTTGATTGACATCTGCCTGGCTCACCTGTTCTCTCTGCTTCTCACCTGAGACGGGGGTGGGGGGTGGCTCCCCACCAGACCCCTCCCTCTGCCCCTTCCCCCCCCACCTGTCATTCGTTCTCTGCCGCTCTGTCTCATTCCCTCTCTCTCTGTCACTCGTTCTTTTCTCCTCTCGTTCCCTCTCTCTCTCTTTCACTCATTCTTCTCTATTTTATTCTCTCTCATTCTTTGTCGGTCTGTGTCTTTCATTCCTCCGTCCCTGCTCTGCCCCCTTCCCTCTCTCTCTCGATTGTTTACATACGAAGGGCTCTTTCTAGCAGATTTCTCTCTCTCTCTGTCTGAGACCACGACAACCCCCCCCATTTGAAATTTGAGGTTCCTTTCCCCTTAATGCACTCCTTCTTTTGAGGTTCAGTAAATCGGGGATGGGGGACCCCAGGGCTGGGAGTGGGGGGGAATCCCAGCAGGGGGTGTGCTCGCCCCGCCCCTCCAAAACCAAACAAAAATGGCGAACTTTTATTTCTGCTTTTTTAACTTTTCTCGCTGCGTCTGAATGAAATAACTAGTTAAAAATTAAAAAGGGGGCGAAGGGGGCGATTCTGCCATTGGGGGGCAACTGGGGAGCTCAATCCTGGTGCGAGGCTGTTGAGGGCAGCTGCTACACCTAGTGGGGAAAAGACGAAGTCCCGCCTTTCGAAGGATGGTTCTAAAGGGGTCAGACAGGAAGTCCGGCCTCCTAGAGGGCTAAGCAGGGACCTCATGGTGTGGAACACCATCTACTGGAGGGTGGGGAAGTTCCTCCTTCAGGAGAACCACCCCAAGCATTCAACACAGGAAGTCCCGCCTTTTGCAGGGATGTGATGTTGCAATAAAAGAAGAGGGTAGGGAACACTCCCCAAAGGGGCGAAACGGGAAGTCCTGCCTTTTGTAGGGATGTGACGGTGCAATACAGGAAGTTCCACCCTCAGCAGGGTTGAGGATACTTGTCAGAGTGGTGGAACAGGAAATTTAAAGGGACGTGATGTGCAATAGAGGAAGTTCTGCCTTCCGGAGGGTGGAAAATACTCCTAAAGGGGGCAAAGCAGGAAGTCCAGCCTTTTTGCAGAGATTGGCGGGTGCAAAACAAGAAGTCCCACCTTCTGGAAGGCAAGGAGACACGATTTAGGCCAATGAGGGGGGCTAGATGGTCCTGCCTGACCATGGGAGGGGAATGCAATGATACCCCAAGATACGTGTTGACTTAGAGGGGGGCTGTATAGTTGTGGGGGATACATCCCCTCCAATCACCCAGGGCAGGGTTAGGAAGTTGGGGGGCCCTTTGGGGGCACCCCCTGGCAGGAATCTCCCTCTCGGTCCCCCAGAAAATGCATGAGGATGCTCAGTGTATTGGGAATGTGTATAATCGACTCCAATCCCCACGGCCCTGCAGTTTTCTACCTCCCTCCCTGCTGGCTTTCTCCTCCCTTGCTCTGGCCTTGATCCGATGTCCCCTCCCCCGGATTGCCTTTTCCACTGGATATTTCTTATATCGTGTCTTTGGGATTGAAAACAAAAAAGTCTTGCAGATTTAAAAAAACCCAGAAATTTAATAAAAATATATTAATAAAAAAAGGGAAAATGGACTGACATCATCTTCTTTCGTGTTGGGAACCCAGGAGTCCGGGCTCCCCAGACTCTAACCACCCGCCCCCACTCCCCTCCCGGTGCCGGGCAGAGAACCCAGGAGTCCGGGCTCCCCGGGCTCTAACCACCCGCCCCCACTCCCCTCCCGGTGCTGGGCAGAGAACCCAGGAGTCCGGGCTCCCCGGGCTCTAACCACCCGCCCCCACTCCCCTCCCGGTGCCGGGCAGAGAACCCAGGAGTCCGGGCTCCCCAGACTCTAACCACCCGCCCCCACTCCCCTCCCGGTGCCGGGCAGAGAACCGAGGAGTCCGGGCTCCCCGGGCTCTAACCACCCGCCGCCACTCCCCTCCCGGTGCTGGGCAGAGAACCCAGGAGTCCGGGCTCCCCGGGCTCCCCGGGCTCTAAGCACCGGCCCCCACTCCCCTCCCGGTGTCGGGCAGAGAACCCAGGAGTCCGGGCTCCCCAGACTCTAACCACCCGCCGCCCCTCCCCTCCCGGTGCTGGGCAGAGAACCCAGGAGTCCGGGCTCCCCAGACTCTAACCACCCGCCCCCACTCCCCTCCCGGTGCCGGGCAGAGAACCCAGGAGTCCGGGCTCCCCGGGCTCTAACCACCCGTCCCCACTCCCCTCCCGGTGCTGGGCAGGGAACCCAGGAGTCCGGGCTCCCCGGGCTCTAACCACCCGCCCCCACTCCCCTCCCGGTGCTGGGCAGGGAACCCAGGAGTCCGGGCTCCCCGGGCTCTAAGCACCGGCCCCCACTCCCCTCCCGGTGCCGGGCAGAGAACCCAGGAGTCCGGGCTCCCCAGACTCTAACCACCCGCCCCCACTCCCCTCCCGGTGCCGGGCAGAGAACCCAGGAGTCCGGGCTCCCCGGGCTCTAACCACCCGCCCTCACTCCCCTCCCGGTGCCGGGCAGAGAACCCAGGAGTCCGGGCTCCCCGGGCTCTAACCACCCGCCCCCACTCCCCTCCCGGTGCCGGGCAGAGAACCCAGGAGTCCGGGCTCCCCGGGATCTAACCACCCGCCCCCACTCCCCTCCCGGTGCTGGGCAGAGAACCCAGGAGTCCGGGCTCCCCGGGCTCCCCGGGCTCTAAGCACCGGCCCCCACTCCCCTCCCGGTGTCGGGCAGAGAACCCAGGAGTCCGGGCTCCCCAGACTCTAACCACCCGCCGCCACTCCCCTCCCGGTGCTGGGCAGAGAACCCAGGAGTCCGGGCTCCCCAGACTCTAACCACCCGCCCCCACTCCCCTCCCGGTGCCGGGCAGAGAACCCAGGAGTCCGGGCTCCCCGGGCTCTAACCACCCGTCCCCACTCCCCTCCCGGTGCTGGGCAGGGAACCCAGGAGTCCGGGCTCCCCGGGATCTAACCACCCGCCCCCACTCCCCTCCCGGTGCTGGGCAGAGAACCCAGGAGTCCGGGCTCCCCGGGCTCCCCGGGCTCTAAGCACCGGCCCCCACTCCCCTCCCGGTGTCGGGCAGAGAACCCAGGAGTCCGGGCTCCCCAGACTCTAACCACCCGCCGCCACTCCCCTCCCGGTGCTGGGCAGAGAACCCAGGAGTCCGGGCTCCCCAGACTCTAACCACCCGCCCCCACTCCCCTCCCGGTGCTGGGCAGAGAACCCAGGAGTCCGGGCTCCCCAGACTCTAACCACCCGCCGCCACTCCCCTCCCGGTGCTGGGCAGAGAACCCAGGAGTCCGGGCTCCCCAGACTCTAACCACCCGCCCCCACTCCCCTCCCGGTGCCGGGCAGAGAACCCAGGAGTCCGGGCTCCCCGGGCTCTAACCACCCGTCCCCACTCCCCTCCCGGTGCTGGGCAGGGAACCCAGGAGTCCGGGCTCCCCGGGCTCTAACCACCCGCCCCCACTCCCCTCCCGGTGCTGGGCAGGGAACCCAGGAGTCCGGGCTCCCCGGGCTCTAAGCACCGGCCCCCACTCCCCTCCCGGTGCCGGGCAGAGAACCCAGGAGTCCGGGCTCCCCAGACTCTAACCACCCGCCCCCACTCCCCTCCCGGTGCCGGGCAGAGAACCCAGGAGTCCGGGCTCCCCGGGCTCTAACCACCCGCCCTCACTCCCCTCCCGGTGCCGGGCAGGGAACCCAGGAGTCCGGGCTCCCCGGGCTCTAACCACCCGCCGCCACTCCCCACCCGGTGCTGGGCAGAGAACCCAGGAGTCCGGGCTCCCCGGGCTCTAAGCACCCGTCCCCACTCCCCTCCCGGTGCCGGGCAGAGAACCCAGGAGTCCGGGCTCCCCAGACTCTAACCACCCGCCCCCACTCCCCTCCCGGTGCCGGGCAGAGAACCCAGGAGTCCGGGCTCCCCAGACTCTAACCACCCGCCCCCACTCCCCTCCCGGTGCTGGGCAGAGAACCCAGGAGTCCGGGCTCCCCGGGCTCTAACCACCCGCCGCCACTCCCCTCCCGGTGCCGGGCAGAGAACCCAGGAGTCCGGGCTCCCCGGGCTCTAACCACCCGCCCCCACTCCCCTCCCGGTGCTGGGCAGGGAACCCAGGAGTCCGGGCTCCCCGGGCTCTAACCACCCGTCCCCACTCCCCTCCCGGTGCTGGGCAGGGAACCCAGGAGTCCGGGCTCCCCGGGCTCTAACCACCCGCCCCCACTCCCCTCCCGGTGTCGGGCAGAGAACCCAGGAGTCCGGGCTCCCCAGACTCTAACCACCCGCCCCCACTCCCCTCCCGGTGCTGGGCAGGGAACCCAGGAGTCCGGGCTCCCCGGGCTCTTGCACCGGCCCGCACCGCCGCTAGGGGCGGGGCTCTGCACGCGCTCTATGGTTTCACATCCCAGAGCGGACGCCGCTCACCATAGAGACGGCGCTTCCCAGAGAGGCTCCGACTATCGAGTGCAAGATAGAGCGGGTGCGCAGGGAGTGAGAGGACGCTCTGGGAGGAGCCTGGAGGACTCCTCCGTGTCTCTATGGTCTTAAAGGGACCCCTCCCCCCAGGCTGGGGAGAGAACCCAGGAGTCCTGGCTCCCAGCCATCCCCCTCCCACCACCGGACCCCACTCCCCTCCCAGAGCTGGGGAGAGAACCTAGGGGTCCTGGCTTCCAGCCCCCCTGCTCTAACCCACCCATTCTAATTACAACCACGTGGCCCCCGGGGGCAGAGAAATCAGCCACCGGGACCTCGAGCAAACCACGAAAGTGAAAAATGTCCCATTTCCAGGTCTCTTCACCCCCTCTGTGGTTCGTGGACTCCCGTTCCCCAGCTGGTCCCCGCCATCCCAGGGGCTGGGAATGGCCTAGAGGGAAGGTGAAATGTCAGGACTCCCGAAGCTGGCAATTTAAGGGGCAGGGCTGGGAGCAACTTAGCACAGTTGGCAGCGTGGTCGTTAGCCAGTTGGGTATGGAGGCCAGGGGGTGGTCCCCTGTCGGGGTCCCCGAGCTGCCCCAGCTGTTACCACGCTGAGGATTCTGGGGGGATTCTGGGGTCTCCAGCCCTAAGGGATCCTGGGAAGGGTCCCCCCTCCCCGGCATCTCTCCAGCAACATGCCGTGGTCTCCCACCATCTCCATGACTTCAGCGGTCCTAGAGGCAGCCCCGTCTGTTCCCCCCAATGCTGTCCCATGTTCTTACTCCAGCCCCTGGGGATTCTGGGAAGGGTCCCCTTGGCATCTCTCCAGGGATACCCCGTGAAGTTCTCCCATCCCCAGCCCTGGAGGATTGTGGGAAAGGGCCCCTCGGCGCCCCCACCTGGCCACCCCGTGCCCCTCCAGCGTCTCTGCAGGTCCAGGGCTCTGGCAGACGATCCGTCTCCGGTGTCCTGGGGGTGCTCCTGGACCCTCCTCTAACCAATGCGCTTGGGATTCCCCATCTCAGCCCCCGCAGGGGTGCAAGAAACACCCCCTGACAGCGCCTCCCAGGCGCCCCCCATTTCAGCACCTCTCCATGGGGGAGTCCCCTACATGGCACCTGCTGACAGAACTGGGAGAGCGGGGGGTGAGGAGGGAGACCCTGGGGGGGGGGCTGGCTCAGGCATTGGGGGGGTCACTGGGTTCCCCCAGGGGCTGGGGGCTAAGCAAGGATGGAGCCAGGGGCTGTGTCTGTGATGGGGACTCAGGGGGGTCAATTCGAGGGGGATACTACATGGGGGGGGGGAGATGTTGTAATGACGTGGGCATAGGGGACCCCGCATGGCCCGGGGACCCTGACTCTGTACAGACCCTGGGCTCAGCCCCCCCAACTCCAGCCCCCACCCCCGCTCCACTCCAGCCCAGGGGTGGGGGAGGGGCTGGACCATGGGCTCTGAGGGGGAGCTGTGATTTCCCACAACCGGAGAGAGGCCATGGGTTGCTCGCCCCCACCAGTAGCACCCCCAGCCCGTCATGGCTCAGCATCAAGGAGTCTAGGAGAGAACCCAGGAGTCCGGGCCCCAGCCCCCACCTCCAACCCACCAGCCCCCACTCCCCTCCCAGAGCTGGGGCTAGAACCCAGGAGTCCTGGCTCCCAGCCCCCCTCCCCACTCTAACCACTAGACTCCCCTCCCCTCCCAGGGGATGAGAACCCAGGAGTCTGGGCCCACAGCCTCCACCTCCAACCCACTGGGTCCTACTCCCCTCCCAGAGCCAGGGCGAGAACCCAGGAGTCCGGGCAGGCTCCCAGCCCCTCATTACCTAGTGTCCCTGATTGTAGTGTCTGCAGAGCCTGGGAGCTGCCCCTAGCCCCACACCCCCTCCGAGGCTGGGGTCGAAGGGGGATGGGCCAGGCTCCTTCCCCCTGGGTGGGCCCCCCACACACAGCCCAGCGCCACAGCGCCCCCAAGGACCGACCCATCCCAGCTCTTCTGAAAGCCCCTCCCTCTTCCTCAGACCCCCCCCGAAAACCCAGTGCCCCCCGGTTTCCCTCCAAAGGCTTCCCCAGAAACCCCCCAGAACCCCCAACCCCTCAGTTATTGCCCCCATCCCCCTACTTCCCCAGTCCCTCCCCGGCCCCATGGGTGCAGTTCCGCCCCGAGGCCAGCAGGGGGCGGCGGGCGCCAGGTGAGCGCAGCGCACAGGTGAGGTCTTCTGCGGAAGTCTGGAGGCAGGCAGGTAAGCGGGGGGCAGGGAGCGGAGCCCCCCCGTCCTGGAGAGATGGAGGGGAGGGGCTGGTTTAGGAGAGCAGCCAGGTGAGGGGGAGGCGAGGGCCCAGGGATGTGCCAGGAGGGGTCGGGGGGGGGGGGAAGGGAATGTGGGGGGCAAAGAGGGAGGGGGCCCAGGTGCACGTGGCGGGTGAGGGAAGTGGGGGGATGGGGCCATGGAGGGGGAAATGGGGCCCAGGGGGACCTATGGGGGGGAAGGAAGTGGGGGGAGAGACGTGGTGAGTGGGGGAAGGGCGATGGGGAGGAGACAGGGCCCAGGTGTGGGGGGAGGGAGTGAGGGGGGGGACTGGGATACGGGGTGGTGGGGTTCGGTTAGGGGCGGCTGTGACTCGGGGGTAACCCTCTCCTCCCAGGATGGGGGACGCCCTCCTGACGCTCCCGGAGCTGATCCGGAGGGTGCGGGGGGCGCGGACGCAGGCGGTGGAGCGGGAGCTGGTGCAGCGGGAGTGTGCCCGGATCCGGGGGGCCATTCGGGCCGGGGACCCCCAGGCCGGCACCGCCAACCTCACCAAACTGCTCTACATCCACCTGCTGGGGTACCCTGCCCACTTCGGCCAGGTAAGGGAACCGCGCCCTGATATACCCCAGAACCCCACTGCACCCCAGGCCCCGATATCCCCTACTGCACTGCCAGGCACCCCTCCACTGCACCCCCAGGCCCCCACTGCACCCCCAGGCCCCGATATCCCCATCTGCACTGCCAGGCACCCCCCACTGCACCCTGATATCCCCCACGGCACCCCCAGAACCCCACTGCACCCCAGGCCCCGATATCCCCTACTGCACTGCCAGGCACCCCTCCACTGCACCCCCAGGCCCCCACTGCACCCCCAGGCCCCGATATCCCCATCTGCACTGCCAGGCACCCCCCACTGCACCCTTATATCCCCCACGGCACCCCCAGAACCCCACTGCACCCCCATGCCCCGATATCCCCAACTGCACCCTAGACTTCCTACCCCCCTCTGCACCCCGATATCCCCCTCTGCACCCCATGCCCCTGGGACAGCCCCGATATCCCCCACTGCACCTCCAGACCTCCTACTGCCCCTCTGCACCCCGATATCCCCAACTGCACCACCACACCCTGATATCCCCCACTGCACCCCCAGACCTACTGCCCCTCTGCACCCCGATATCCCCCACTGCACCCCAGACCTCCTATTGCCCCTCTGTACCCTGATCTCCCCGACTGCACCACCAGACCCCGATATCCCCCACTGCACCCCCCAGAACCCCACTGCACTCCCACGCCCCGATATCCCCCACTGCACCGCCACACTCTGATATCTCCCACTGCACCCCCAGGCCCCGATATCCCCCACTCCATCCCCAGAACCCCACTGCCCCTCTGCACCCCAATATCCCCCACTGCACCGCCACACCCTGATATCCCCCACTGCACCCCAGACCTCCTACTGCCCCTCTGCACCCCGATATCCCCCACTGCACCCCCAGAACCCCACTGGACCCCCATGCCCCAATATCCCCCACTGCACCTCCAGACCCTGATATTCCCCACTGCACCCCCAGGTCCCCACTGCACCCCACATCCCGATATCCCCCACTGCACCGCCAGACCCTGATATCCCCCACTGCACCCCAGACCTCCTACTGCTCCTCTGTATCCCGATATCCCCCACTGCACCCCCAGAACCCCACTGCACCCCCAACCCCTGATATCCCCCACTGCACCCCCACGCCCTCCACTGCATCCCCAGGCCCCAAGATCCCCCACTGCACCCCCAGGCCTCCCCACTGCACCCCCACACCACAGTAACCCCCTTTGCACCTCTAGTCCCCCTGAGATCTCAATATCTTCCCTCCCTTCTCCCGGGATCTCCAAACCCGGCCCTGCTGTGCCCTAGGCCTGGGGGGACCCCAGTATCCCTAACCCCCTGTCTGATCCCCATGGGGGGACCCCAGCAGGGCAAGATGGGGACTAAGATTATTGTTAATTTATCTTCCACCTGTTGCCCCTGAACTGCTTGCACCCCCAATCCTCCCACCCTGCAGCCCTCTGCGTCCCGTTCCTCCAATAGCCCCTCCCCCACTGATCCCCTCTACCCCACACCCCCCTTGTCCCCCCAGATGGAGTGTCTGAAGCTCTTGGCCTCACCCCAATTCCACCAGAAGCGGATAGGCTACCTGGGTGCTGCGCTCCTATTGGACGAGAGGCAGGACGCCCACTTGCTCCTGACCAATAGCATCAAGAAGTGAGGGGGAGATCGGGTTTGGGGGGGCTGAGGATTGGAGATTTGGGGGGATGCCAAGGGGGCTGATGGTGCTGGGGGGCTCAGGCTGGGGTATGGGGGCTTGGGGGGACCCCAAGGGGGCTGATGGTTCTGGGGGGATCAGGCTGGGGTAAGGGGGTTTGGGGGGACCCAAAGGGGGCTGATGGTTCTGGGGGGCTCAGGCTGGGGTTTGGGGGTTTGAGGGACCCCAAGGGGGCTGATGGTTCTGGGGGGATCAGGCTGGGGTAAGGGGGTTTGAGGGACCCCAAGGGGGCTGATGGTTCTGGGGGGATCAGGCTGGGGTATGGGGGCTTGGGGGGACCCCAAGGGGGCTGATGGTTCTGGGGGGATCAGGCTGGGGTATGGGGGCTTGGGGGGACCCCAAGGGGGCTGATGGTTCTGGGGGGATCAGGCTGGGGTAAGGGGGTTTGAGGGACCCCAAGGGGGCTGATGGCTCTGGGGGGCTCAGGCTGGGGTATGGGGTTTGGGGGGACTCCAAGGGGGCTGATGGTTCTGGGGGGATCAGGCTGGGGTAAGGGGGTTTGGGGGGACCCAAAGGGGGCTGATGGTTCTGGGGGGCTCAGGCTGGGGTATGGGGGTTTGAGGGACCCCAAGGGGGCTGATGGCTCTGGGGGGCTCAGGCTGGGGTATGGGGTTTGAGGGGACTCCAAGGGGGCTGATGGTTCTGGGGGAATCAGGCTGGGGTATGGGGGCTTGGGGGGACCCCAAGGGGGCTGATGGTTCTGGGGGGATCAGGCTGGGGTAAGGGGGTTTGGGGGGACCCAAAGGGGGCTGATGGTTCTGGGGGGCTCAGGCTGGGGTATGGGGGTTTGAGGGACCCCAAGGGGGCTGATGGTTCTGGGGGGCTCAGGCTGGGGAGTGGGGGTTTGAGGGACCCCAAGGGGGCTGATAGTTCTGAGGAGCTCAGGCTGGGGTATGGGGGTTTGAGGGACCCCAAGGGGGCTGATGGTTCTGGGGGGCTCAGGCTGGGGTATGGGGGGACCCCAAGGGGGCTGATGGTGCTGGGGGGATCAGGCTGGGGAGTGGGGGTTTGAGGGACCCCAAGGGGGCTGATGGCTCTGGGGGGCTCAGGCTGGGGTATGGGGTTTGGGGGGACCCCAAGGGGGCTGATGGCTCTGGGGGGCTCAGGCTGGGGAGTGGGGGTTTGAGGGACCCCAAGGGGGCTGATGGTTCTGGGGGGCTCAGCCTGGGGTATGGGGTTTGGGGGGACCCCAAGGGGGCTGATGGCTCTGGGGGGGCTCAGGCTGGGGAGTGGGGGTTTGAGGGACCCCAAGGGGGCTGATGGTTCTGGGGGGCTCAGGCTGGGGTATGGGGGTTCAGGAACTCAGGGGAGCTTCTGGCTATGGGGCACTGGAGGTTTGGGGGGCTAGGGTTGAATCTGGACGGTGAAGACAGGAATTTGGGGTTCAGAGGATGAGGTTGGGGTGTCCGGGCTGGGGTTTGGGGGGCTGACCCCCCCCTCTCTCCGCAGCGACCTGGCGCACCCCTCCCCCTGCGTGCAGGGCCTGGCGCTGGGCTGTCTGGGCTGCCTGGGCTCGGCGGGGATGTGCCGCGACCTGGCGGGGGAGGTGCAGCAGCTGGCGGGGGACGCCCCAGCCCCCGTGCGCAGGAAGGTGAGTGGGGACCCCCCAACCCCTCCTCGCCGTGACCCCCGTCCCCTACAAGCCTCTCTTGTTCCCCCAACCCCTAGCCCCTTCTCCTCCTCTAACCCAGACCCCTACCCCCTGCCCCCCACAGCCCTTAACCCCCTCCTCTGCCTCCATAACCCCTAAACCCCTCCTCTGCCCCCCACAATCCCTAACCCCCTGCCCCCCACAACCCTTAACCCCCTCCTCTGCCCCCCACAACCCCTAACCCCCCTGCCCCCTGCAACCCCTAACCCCCTCCTTTGCCCCCTACAACTCCTATCCCCCCCGCCCCCCACAACCCCTAACCCATTGCTCTGCCCCCCGCAACTCCTAACCCCCCTGCCCCCCGCAACCCCTAACCCCCTCCTCTGCCCCCTGCAACCCCTACCCCCCTCTGCCCCCTGCAACCCCTAACCCCCCTGCCCCCCACAACCCTTAACCCCCTCCTCTGCCTCCATAACCCCTAAACCCCTCCTCTGCCCCCCACAACCCCTAACCCCCCCCCTCTGCCCCCTGCAACCCCTAACCCCCTCCTTTGCCCCCTGCAACTCCTATCCCCCCCGCCCCCCACAACCCCTAACCCATTGCTCTGCCCCCCGCAACTCCTAACCCCCTGCCCCCCGCAACTCCTAACCCCCTGCCCCCCGCAACCCCTAACCCCCTCCTCTGCCCCTGCAACCCCAACCCCCCCTGCCCCCTGCAACCCCTAACCCCGCTGCCCCCCTGCAACCCCTAAGCCCCTCCTCTGCCCACCGCAACTCCTAACCCCCTCCTCTGCCCCCTGCAACTCCTAACCCCCCCGCCCCCCACAACCCCTAACCCATTGCTCTGCCCCCCGCAACTCCTAACCCCCCTGCCCCCCACAACTCCTAACCCCCTCCTCTGCCCCTGCAACCCCTACCCCCCCTCTGCCCCCTGCAACCCCTAACCCCCTCCTTTGCCCCCTGCAACTCCTATCCCCCCCGCCCCCCACAACCCCTAACCCATTGCTCTGCCCCCCGCAACTCCTAACCCCCCTGCCCCCCACAACTCCTAACCCCCTCCTCTGCCCCCTGCAACCCCTACCCCCCCTGCCCCCTGCAACTCCTATCCCCCCCGCCCCCCACAACCCCTAACCCATTGCTCTACCCCCCGCAACTCCTAACCCCCCTGCCCCCCACAACTCCTAACCCCCTCCTCTGCCCCTGCAACCCCAACCCCCCCTGCCCCCTGCAACCCCTAATCCCGCTGCCCCCCTGCAACCCCTAAGCCCCTCCTCTGCCCACCGCAACCCCTAACCCCCCTTCCCCCTGCAACTCCTATCCCCCCCGCCCCCCACAACCCCTAACCCATTGCTCTGCCCCCCGCAACTCCTAACCCCCCTGCCCCCCACAACTCCTAACCCCCTCCTCTGCCCCTGCAACCCCAACCCCCCCTGCCCCCTGCAACCCCTAACCCCGCTGCCCCCCTGCAACCCCTAAGCCCCTCCTCTGCCCACCGCAACCCCTAACCCCCCTTCCCCCTGCAACTCCTAATCCCCCCTGCAACCCCTAACTCCCCCTCTGCCCCCCCAGGCTGTGGCCTGCGCCGTCCACATCGTCCGCAAAGTCCCGGAGCTCTCTGACGTCTTTGTCCCCGTCTGCGACCGGCTCCTCAAGGAGCGACGCCACGGTGAGGGACCCCTGAAACGCCCCGTCCCCCCAGTCCTCAGTTCCACCCCCCCGGCCGCCGGGAACTGCCACCACGGTGAGGGACCCCTGAAACGCCCCGTCCCCCCAATCCTCAGTGCCGCCCCCCCGGCCGCCGGAAACTGTCGCCACGGTGAGGGACCCCTGAAACGCCCCGTCCCCCGCAATCCTCAGTGCCACCCCCCCGGCCGCCGGGAACTGCCGCCACGGTGAGGGACCCCTGAAACGCCCCGTCCCCCCAATCCTCAGTGCCGCCCCCCCGGCCGCCGGGAACTGCCGCCACGGTGAGGGACCCCTGAAACGCCCCGTCCCCCCAATCCTCAGTGCCGCCCCCCCGGCCGCCGGGAACTGCCGCCACGGTGAGGGACCCCTGAAACGTCCCATCCCCCCAGTCCTCAGTGCCGCCCCCCCGGCCACCGGGAACCTCTGCCCCCATCCCGCACCGTGGTCCCGCCTCAGCCGATCCCCTGAGGTCCTTCCACCCTGACCTTTGGGGGGGGGGGGCAGAGCAGACATCTGGGGATGGAGGGAGGGACCCCTAGAGGGGCCCTTCTGGCTCCAGCCCCTCCTCTGGCTGTGGACGCTGGAGACAAGAGGTGTCACCGCTCCGTGGTCCAGCGTTGGGTCTTCCCACCTGCGCTGAGTCCGCCCAGGCCTTCCTGGTCCATTAGACCCCAACCCAGATGGACTCAGCCCCCCTCCCCCAGCGGCTAGGGAGTCCGTGGGTAAACTGAGGCACGCCTAGGGGTCATACCCCTCTTACCAAAATACCCTCGTTGGCCCATAACCCCCAGCCGCAGAGGAGCTGGCCCCTGCCAAGGATTGTCCTGATGCCGTGGTGAGGGGCTGCAGCCCAGAGAGAAGGGAGGGGTTAGAATCCTCGCCCTGAGCCCGGGGAGTTGATTGACACCTGTCGGCCTCTTGTCAGGCCTCCTTCACGGCACCTTGCTCTTGATCACGGAAATGTGCGAGCGAAGCCCGGATGTCTTGAGTCACTTCCGCAAGGTGAGAGAACCCAGAAGTCCAGGCTTCCAGCACCCCCTGCTCTAACCACTAGTCCTCACTCCCCTCCCAGAGCCAGGGAGAGAACCCAGGAGTCCGGGCTCCCAGCACCCCCTGCTCTAACCACTAACCCCCACTCCCCTCCCAGAGCCGGGAGAGAACCCAGGAGTCCGGGCTCCCAGCACCCCCCGCTCTAACCACTAGCCCCCACTCCCCTCCCAGAGCCAGGAGAGAACCCACAGCACCCCCTGCTCTAACCACCAGCTGGGGAGGGGGTCCCCTCGCTGGGAGAGAACCCAGGAGTCCTGGCTCCCAGGCCCCCCCCCCCCCCCCCGCAGCTGGGGATAGGTGTTTCCAGAGGAGGTAGGGGATATGGAGGGTTGGGGGGGTGGGGAGAGAAGGGAGGGGGTGATGGGAGTGATATGGTGGGACAATGTACTCACCCTCGTCCCCCCTCCAGGCTGTGCCCCAAGTGGTGGAGATGCTGCGCAACTTGGAGGTGTCGGGGTACTCGCCGGAGCACAGCATCATGGGGGTCAGCGACCCCTTCCTGCAGGTACCCCCCTTCCCTGCCCCCCAGCCTCATTCCCGCATCCTGTCCCCCCACCTTGCCCTCACCCATCCCCTCAAACATAGCCCCACTTTCTTCCCATGCCCCCAGCCATCCCCCTCCCCCAACACCCCCCCTGACACCCTTAATCTCCCCTCCCAGGTGCGTGCCCTGCGGCTGCTGAGAGTCCTGGGACAGGGCAGTGAGGAGACCAGCGAGGCCATGAACGACACCCTGGCCCAGGTGGGTGGGGCATGGGGTGGGGAGGGGGAGGGGCAGGAGGGCAGATGTGGGGGCAGGGAAGGGAGGGGTGGGAGGAGGGGGGAGCAAGCACCGAGCCGGCGCTGACCCCCCCCCCCCGTCTCCCCCTCCACCAGGTGGCCACAAACACGGAGACCTCGCACAACGTGGGCAGCGCGGTGCTGTACGAGACGGTGGTGACCATCACGGCGGTGCGCTCAGCGCCCGGCCTGCGGGTACGGGGGGGCACAAACCTGACCCCCCCCCCATGGGGGGGAGCACTCCTCCGCCCGGGACTCTGCCATGCTCCCCCCTTCCTCCCTCCCCCAATCAGTGCAGAATCCAGTAGCGGGTAGTTCCGCAGGTTAATGCCCCCCAACCGCCTCCCAGGCATAATTTAACCCTGGGGCCTGATCCCCACCCCCTCTCTGTCTGCTCTGCTTGTCACGGAGTATGGGGGACTCAGGGCCCTGCACCCCCGGCTTCCTGCGATTCACCATGACTCTCAGCCAGCCAGTAAAGCAGAAGGTTTATTTAGACGACTGGAATCCAGTCCAAGACAGGTCTTGCAGGCACAGACAACAGGACCCCCCTCAGTTAGGTCCATCTTGGGGTCCTCGGGCACCCTAGCCCCCCTGGGAGGTCAGAGCCCTCTCTCTGCCTCCCGGCCACCTCACCACCGAGCTCCTGAGACTCTGCGGATACAGACTAACACGGCTGCTACTCTGAGACTCTGCCTTCAGCGACCCCTCCCACAGCCTTTTTTCAGTTTCCCGGGCAAAGGTGTCACCTGGCCTCTAACCCCTTCCTGGGTTCTCATGTTACATGCTCAGGTATTCTCCCTCGGCCAGTCTCCCATCCCCCAATGCAGACCATCCTAGCCACATTCCCTGTCAGCATTCAAAGCCCACAGTAAGAACAGTCCCAGTTCGTCACACTGCTCCATCCCCTCTTTCCTCCCCACTCATTCGTTCTCTTTGCCCCGCTCCCCCTTCCAGAGCCCCGTTCCCTCCCCCAGTCGAGCCAGAATCCAGTAGCAGGTAGTTCCCCAGGTCAATGCCTCCAAACTGCCCCCAGGAGCAATCTAATCGTGAGACCCGATTCCCCACTCATTCATTGGCTGCTCTGCCCCATTTCCGCCCCCCCACCACTCCTCCTCCAATCTCTCTGCCCCTTTCCCTCGTTCCCAGCCCCCACCCTTCAACATTTGGGCCACAATCCAGTAGCGGGTAGTTCCGCAGGTTACCACCACCCAACCCTGGGATCTGATTCCCGGCTCATTCCCTGGCTGCACTGCCCCATCCCCTCCTTCCTAGCTCCCCTCCTGCTTCAGCCTCTTCCCCCTGCTCCCCCCCAGGTTCTGGCTGTCAATATTCTGGGACGATTCCTCCTCAGCAGGGATCGGAACATCAGGTAAAAAGGACCCAGGTGTCCGGGACGCTCCCCGTGGCCCCTAGTAAGAAAGGGGGCGGGAAGAGACCAGGACTGCGAATGGGACCCAGGTGTCCTGGACATTAGCGCCCTGTAGGATGCGGGGGGGGGGGGGAATGGAGGGAGCGGGGGATGGGGCTAGGTTTGGGGGTGGAGGAGTCAGGGAGGATGACGGGGAGGGGCTGGGTTTGGGGTGAGAAAGGGAGAGGGGGTGGGGCTAGATTGGGGGGACATAGGATGGGGAGGAGCTGTTTTGAGGGGTTGGGTGGGGGATGTGAGTTTGGGGGCACAGGGGGGCTGGGTCGGGGGATCTGAGTTTGGGGGCACAGGGCAGGAAGATCTGAGTTTGGGGGCACAGGGTGGGGAGGGGCTGGGTTGGGGGGATCTGAGTTTGGGGGCACAGGGCAGGGAGGGGCTGAGGGTGACTGGAGAGCTGGGGACGGGACCCAGGCATCCGGGAGGCCGCGCGGGGCGCTCACCCCGAGGCGGGGGGCCGTTCCCCAGGTCCGTGGCCCTGACGTCCCTGCTGCGGCTGGTGCATGCGGAGCAGAGCGCCCTCCAGAGGCACCGGGCCACCGTGCTGGCCTGTCTGCGTGACCCGGACCCCTCCATACACCGGTGAGACACGGGGGGCCTGGGGGGACCGGGGGGGGGGGCTGGGGCGAGCCCAGCCCCCAGCGACTGACCCCCTCCCTTCCTGCCCCCAGACGTGCCCTGGATCTCAGCCTGGCCCTGCTGACGGGCGCCAACGTCCGGACCATGACCCAGGAGCTGCTGGGTTTCCTGGAGACCTGCCCCCCGGCCATGAAGCCCCCCTGCGCCTCAGGAGTGCTTCTCGCCGCCGAGAGGTGAGTCTGGCTGGCAGGGGGCACTGTGGGGAGCAGGGCCGGGGGGTCAGCATGTGGCCCTCCCACCCCCTTTATCTCTTGTCGCCCCCAGATTTGCTCCGAACAAACGCTGGCACATAGACACCATGCTGCAAGTGCTGACCATGGTGAGAGGCAGGGATCTGGGGGTATAGCAGGCAGATTGGGGGTGCAGGGAGCACGCAGAGAGATCTGGGGGTGCAGGGGGAGATCGCTGGCTGGGAAAAGATGGGAGGAGGCAGCGGGGTAAGTGACAGGGAGGAGGGGCAGATGGGGGCTGGGGGAGGGAGCTGGGAATGATGGGGGTCTGGGGGGGCAGTGGGGTAAGTGGCAGGGAGGAGGGGCAGATGGGGGCTGGGGGAGGGAGCTGGGAATGATGGGGGTCCGGGGGGGCAGCGGGGTAAGTGACAGGGAGGAGGGGCAGATGGGGGCTGGGGGAGGGAGCTGGGAATGATGGGGGTCCGGGGGGGCAGCGGGGTAAGTGACAGGGAGGAGGGGCAGATGGGGGCTGGGGGAGGGAGCTGGGAATGATGGGGGCCTGGGGGGGCAGTGGGGTAAGTGGCAGGGAGGAGGGGCAGATGGGGGATGGAGGAGGGAGCTGGGAATGATGGGGGTCTGGGGGGGCAGAGGGGTAAGTGACAGGGAGGAGGGGCAGATGGGGGCTGGGGGAGGGAGCTGGGAATGATGGGGGTCCGGGGGGGGCAGCGGGGTAAGTGGCAGAGAGGAGGGGCAGATGGGGGCTGGGGGAGGGAGCTGGGAATGATGGGGGTCTGGGGGGGCAGCGGGGTAAGTGGCAGAGAGGAGGGGCAGATGGGGGCTGGGGGAGGGAGCTGGGAATGATGGGGGTCTGGGGGGGCAGCGGGGTAAGTGGCAGAGAGGAGGGGCAGATGCGGGCTGGGGGAGGGAGCTGGGAATGATGGGGGTCTGGGGGGGCAGCGGGGTAAGTGACAGGTCTCCTCAACCCCAGGCCGGCTCCTCGGTGCCGGACGATGCCGTCTCCCGACTGATCGAGCTGATTGGGGGGGCTGGGGAGCTGCACCCCTACATCGTGAGACGTCTCTATGGGGCACTGGCCTGCGACATCTCCCCGGTGAGGGGGGTCTCGGTGGGGGAGGGGGAGAAGGGGGAGGGCGGAGGTGATTGGTGGGGGGAGGCGGAATCCTGGTGGGGGGAGGGGTGGTCCCAGTGGGGGGTGGGGCCAGGCAGTTTTGGGGGCGGGGCTAATCCACACTCTCTCATTTGGGGGGTCGTCCCCCACCCCGCTTTTTCCCCAGCAACCCCTGGTGCAGGTGGCCACCTGGTGCATCGGTGAATATGGCGACCTTCTCCTAGCTGCGAGCTGCGAGGAGGCGGAGCCTGTGCAGGTCAGGGGGCGGGGCTGGTTAGGGGGCAGAGGGGGAATGACACTGGGAGAGTTGGGTCCCGGCTCACCCCTTGCCCCATGTCGCCCCCGCAGGTGGAGGAGGGGCAGGTGCTGGCCCTGCTGGAGCAGGTGCTACAGTCTCACCTCTCGCTGCCCCCTACGCGCGCCCTCGCCCTGACGGCCCTCATGAAACTCAGCACCCGCCTGAAGGGGGACATTGAGTGAGGCACCCCCAAATCCCTGTGCTTGCTCCCTGCACCCCAAACCCCTCAGCACCCCCAAATCCCTGTGCCTGCTCCCTGCACCCCAAACCCCTCAGCACCCCCAAATCGCTGTGCCTGCGCCCTGCACCCCAAACCCCCTCAGCACTCCCAAATCCCTGTGCCTGCGCGCTGCACCCCAAACCCCCTCAGCACCCCCAAATCCCTGTGCCTGCGCCCTGCACCCCAAACCCCTGAGCACCCCCAAATCCCTGTGCCTGCTCCCTGCACCCCAAACCCCTCAGCACCCCCAAATCCCTGTGCCTGCGCTCTGCACCCCAAACCCCCACAGCACCCCCAAATCCCTGTGCATGGGCCCTGCAGCCCAAATCTCCTCAGCACCCCCAAATCCCTGTGCCTGCGCTCTGCACCCCAAACCCCCTCAGCACCCCCAAATCCCTGTGCATGGGCCCTGCACCCCAAACCCCCTCAGCACCCCCAAATCTCTGTGCATGCTCCCTGCGCCCCAAACCCCCTCAGCACCCCCAAATCCCCGTGCCTGCTCCGTGCTCCCCAAACCCCCTCAGCACCCCCAAATCCCTGTGCCTGCACCCTGCACCCCAAACCCCTCAGCACCCCCAAATCCCTGTGCCTGCGCCCTGCACCCCAACCCCCCTCAGCACCCCCAAATCCCTGTGCCTGCGCCCTGCAGCCCAAACCCCCTCAGCACCCAAAACCCCCTGTGGCTGCTCCCTGCACCCCAAATCCCACTCAGCACCTCCAGAATCCCTGTGCATGCTTCCTGCACCCCGAAATCCCCCGTCAGTACCCCCAAAATCCCTGTGCATGCACCGTGCACCCCAAATCCCCCTCAGCACCCCCAAATCCCTGTGCATGCGCCCTGCACCCCAAATCCTCTCAGCACCCCCAGAATCCCTGTGCTTGCTCCCTGCACCCCCAAAACCATGCTGCACCCCAGAATCCCTGTGTGCATGGTCCCTACACCCCCAAATCCCCTCTGCACCTCCAGTATCCCTCTGCATGCTCCCTGCAGCCCCCTGAATCCCTCCCCATGCTCCCAGCACCCCCAAATCCCCTCTACACTCCAGTAAAACCTGTCTGGGCTTCCTGCACCCACACATCCCCTCAGAACCCCCAAAACCCATGTACATGCTCCCTGTACCCCCAAATCCCCTGCACACCCCAGAATCCCTGTGCATGCTCCTTGCACGCCCCAAATCCTCTCTCCCCTCCCTGATCTCTGCGAATCCTCCCGGAAGTCTCCCTGCACTCCATGTCCCCACTGTGACTCCAAACCAGGGACACCCCAATGTTGTGTATGCACCCCAAATCTCCATACAACCCCACCAGCTCCCCCACGCACCCTGCCCCCCACATCTCCAGGCTTAGCCCTGACACCCGGGGGAGTTTTTTTCCGACTCTCTCCCCGGTCTCCCTGCACCCCCGGGCCCCCCTTTACCGCTGGAGGGTGACGGGGCCCCAATTTGTCTCCACCAGCCGCATCCGGCGGATTGTCTCTGTGTTCGGCAGCTGCCATGACATCGAGCTTCAGCAGAGGGCGGTGGAGTACAATGCCCTCTTCAGGAAATATGACCACCTCAGGTGGGGGGGCAGGGAGCCAGGACTCCTGGGTTCTCTCCCCGGCTCTGGGAGGAGAGTGGGGTCCCGTGGTGGTGGGGGAGGGGGCTGGGAGCCAGGACTCCTGGGTTCTCTCCCCGGCTCTGGGAGGGGAGTGGGGTCCCGTGGTGGCGGGGGAGGGGGCGGGGAGCCAGGACTCCTGGGTTCTCTCCCCGGCTCTGGGAGGGGAGTGGGGTCCCGTGGTGGCGGGGGAGGGGGCGGGGAGCCAGGACTCCTGGGTTCTCTCCCCGGCTCTGGGAGGGGAGTGGGGTCCCGTGGTGGCGGGGGAGGGGGCTGGGAGCCAGGAATCCTGGGTTCTCTCCCCGGCTCTGGGAGGGGAGTGGGGTCCCGTGGTGGCGGGGGAGGGGGCGGGGAGCCAGGACTCCTGGGTTCTCTCCCCGGCTCTGGGAGGGGAGTGGGGTCCCGTGGTTGCGGGGGAGGGGGCGGGGAGCCAGGACTCCTGGGTTCTCAGGCTCATTCCCACAGAGCGTCTGTGCTGGAGAAGATGCCCCTGGTGAAGGCGGAGGAAGAGGAGCTTGTTGCACCAGGAGGCCAGAAGAGGGCGCCGTCCCCCAGCTCTAAGGAGGAGCCCAGCCAGGTGTGGAACCGTGCCTGGCCCTGGGGGGCACTGGGTGGGGGAGGGGGGGCCTGGCCCT
The DNA here is from genome assembly GCA_032172135.1 of Glyptemys insculpta. Lineage (NCBI taxonomy): Eukaryota > Metazoa > Chordata > Testudines > Emydidae > Glyptemys > Glyptemys insculpta. The sequence continues at coordinate 38,426,312 of JAVMKA010000015.1, read as the reverse complement.
GGGGGGCGCTAGGCTGGGGGGGTCCTGGATGATCCCTGCCCCCCTAACCCACATCCCACCATCTCTCCCCTCTAGGTCGCTGACCTCTTGGATCTCCTTGGGGGGGCCCCAGCTCCCCCCCGGGCCCCCGCGGGCTCAGATGCTCCCGTGCCCGAATCGCTGCTGGACTTGCTGGAAGACTTGACCACCGGTGGTAAATCGGGGGGGGGCAATGGGGGGGCTGGGAAGAGGTGGGGGGTGAAGAATGGGGGGGCTGGGAATGGATGGGGTGGGGACATGGGAAGAGGCAGGGGGTGGGGAATGGGGGGGTGGGACTCAGTGGGAGGCACTTTGTGGAGGGGGGAGCGGGGACACCCCTGAGTCCTTGGTGTCACTCCCCCCCCAGCGCCCCCCATCCCCCCACTGACGGTGTGGGAGGGGGATGGGCTGCGGCTGGACTTCGCCTTCCAGCGCCCCCCGGGGGACCCCCACCTGCTCCTCGTCACGGCCAGCGCCAGCCGCACCCGTCCCGGCACCGCCTCGGGGTTCCTGCTCCAGGCGGCCGTGCCCAAGGTGAGCCCCCCCGGGCCCCCCACCCCTCCTGCTGCTGATCTCCAGGGTGGGGGAGGGGAAGTCACGCTTGGGATGGGTGGGGGAGGGGGAACTGGTGTGGGGGGGCAGGTTGGGGGGCTGGGGGGAGGGGACAGGATAGGTGGGGGTAGGGTTGGGAGGCAGGCTGTGTGGGGGTGAGGCATAGGGAAGAGGAAGGAAGGAGCAGAGCGGGGGGTCAGGGTGCGTGTTTGGGGTGCAGGTGGAGCAAGCGGAGGAATGGGCAGAGTGTGGGGGCAGGAGGAGGGGAGAGTAGAGGCTGTGTGGGGGTGGGGCAAAGTGGGGGGGCCGGGCACATGCCGGGGGTGGGGCGGGCGTAGGAGGCGGGGCAGGGCGTGTGCCGGGGGTGGGGCAGGGGCAGAGGGGGGGCAGGGTGCGTGCCGGGGGTGGGGTGGGCATAGGAGGGGGGCAGGGGCAGAGGGGGGGCAGGGCGCGTGCCGGGGGTGGGGTGGGCGTAGGAGGGGGGGCAGGGCGTGTGCCGGGGGTGGGGTGGGCATAGGAGGGAGGCAGGGGCAGATGGGGGGCAGGGTGCGTGCCGGGGGTGGGGCGGGCGTAGGAGGCGGGGCAGGGCGTGTGCTGGGGGTGGGGCAGGGGCAGAGGGGGGGCAGGGTGCGTGCAGGGGTGGGGTGGGCGTAGGAGGGGGGCAGGGACAGAGGGGGGGCAGGGCACGGGCTGGGGGTGGGGCGGGCGTAGGAGGGGGGGCCGGGCGCGTGCTGGGGATGGGGCGGGCGTAGGAGGGGGGGCCGGGCGTGTGCCGGGGATGGGGCGGGCATAGGAGGGGGGCCGGGCGCGTGCTGGGGATGGGGCGGGCGTAGGAGGGGGGCCGGGCGCGTGCTGGGGATGGGGCGGGCGTAGGAGGGGGGCAGGGCGCGTGCCGGGGGTGGGGCGGGCGTAGGAGGCGGGGCAGGGCGTGTGCCGGGGGTAGGGCAGGGGCAGAGGGGGGGCAGGGTGCGTGCCGGGGGTGGGGTGGGCGTAGGAGGGGGGGCAGGGCGTGTGCCGTTGGTGGGGCAGGGGCAGAGGGGGGGCAGGGTGCGTGCCGGGGGTGGGGTGGGCATAGGAGGGGGGCAGGGGCAGAGGGGGGGCAGGGCGCGTGCCGGGGGTGGGGTGGGCGTAGGAGGGGGGGCAGGGCGTGTGCCGGGGGTGGGGTGGGCATAGGAGGGAGGCAGGGGCAGATGGGGGGCAGGGTGCGTGCCGGGGGTGGGGCGGGCGTAGGAGGCGGGGCAGGGCGTGTGCTGGGGGTGGGGCAGGGGCAGAGGGGGGGCAGGGTGCGTGCAGGGGTGGGGTGGGCGTAGGAGGGGGGCAGGGACAGAGGGGGGGCAGGGCACGGGCCGGGGGTGGGGCGGGCATAGGAGGGGGGCAGGGCGCGTGCCGGGGGTGGGGCGGGCGTAGGAGGGGGGCAGGGCGCGTGCCGGGGGTGGGGCGGGCGTAGGAGGGGGGGCCGGGCGCGTGCTGGGGGTGGGGCGGGCATAGCAGGGGGGCCGGGCGTGTGCCGGGGGTGGGGCAGGGGCAGAGGGGGGGCAGGGTGCGTGCCGGGGGTGGGGCGGGCGTAGGAGGGGGGGCCGGGCGTGTGCCGGGGGTGGGGCAGGGGCAGAGGGGGGGCAGGGTGCGTGCCGGGGGTGGGGCGGGCGTAGGAGGGGGGGCAGGGCGCGTGCCGGGGTGGGGCGGGCGTAGGAGGGGGGGCCGGGCGTGTGCCGGGGGTGGGGCAGGGGCAGAGGGGGGGCAGGGTGCGTGCCGGGGGTGGGGTGGGCATAGGAGGGGGGCAGGGGCAGAGGGGGGGCAGGGCGCGTGCCGGGGGTGGGGTGGGCGTAGGAGGGGGGGCAGGGCGTGTGCCGGGGGTGGGGTGGGCATAGGAGGGAGGCAGGGGCAGATGGGGGGCAGGGTGCGTGCCGGGGGTGGGGCGGGCGTAGGAGGCGGGGCAGGGCGTGTGCTGGGGGTGGGGCAGGGGCAGAGGGGGGGCAGGGTGCGTGCAGGGGTGGGGTGGGCGTAGGAGGGGGGCAGGGACAGAGGGGGGGCAGGGTGCGTGCCGGGGGTGGGGTGGGCGTAGGAGGGGGGCAGGGCGTGTGCCGGGGGTGGGGCAGGGGCAGAGGGGGGCAGGGTGCGTGCCGGGGGTGGGGTGGACGTAGGAGGGGGGGCAGGGCGTGTGCCGGGGGTGGGGCAGGGGCAGAGGGGGGGCAGGGTGCGTGCCGGGGGTGGGGTGGACGTAGGAGGGGGGGCAGGGCGTGTGCCGGGGGTGGGGCAGGGACAGAGGGGGGGCAGGGCACGGGCCGGGGGTGGGGCGGGCATAGGAGGGGGGCAGGGCGCGTGCTGGGGGTGGGGCGGGCGTAGGAGGGGGGGCCGGGCGCGTGCCGGGGTGGGGCGGGCGTAGGAGGGGGGCAGGGCGCGTGCCGGGGGTGGGGCGGGCGTAGGAGGGGGGGCCGGGCGCGTGCTGGGGATGGGGCGGGCATAGGAGGGGGGCCGGGCGCGTGCTGGGGGTGGGGCGGGCGTAGGAGGGGGGGCCGGGCGCGTGCTGGGGATGGGGCGGGCGTAGGAGGGGGGGCCGGGCGCGTGCCGGGGTGGGGCGGGGGCAGAGGGGGGGCAGGGTGCGTGCCGGGGGTGGGGCGGGCGTAGGAGGGGGGCAGGGCGTGTGCCGGGGGTGGGGCGGGCGTAGGAGGGGGGCAGGGCGCGTGCCGGGGGTGGGGCGGGCATAGGAGGGGGGCCGGGCGCGTGCTGGGGATGGGGCGGGCGTAGGAGGGGGGCAGGGCGCGTGCCGGGGGTGGGGCGGGCGTAGGAGGGGGGCAGGGCGCGTGCCGGGGGTGGGGCAGGGGCAGAGGGGGGGCAGGGCGCGTGCCGGGGGTGGGGCGGGCGTAGGAGGGGGGCAGGGCGCGTGCCGGGGGTGGGGCGGGCATAGGAGGGGGGCCGGGCGCGTGCTGGGGATGGGGCGGGCGTAGGAGGGGTGGCCGGGCGCGTGCCGGGGTGGGGCGGGCGTAGGAGGGGGGCAGGGACAGAGGGGGGGCAGGGCACGGGCCGGGGGTGGGGCGGGCATAGGAGGGGGGCAGGGCGCGTGCCGGGGGTGGGGCGGGCGTAGGAGGGGGGGCCGGGCGCGTGCCGGGGGTGGGGCGGGCGTAGGAGGGGGGGCAGGGCGCGTGCCGGGGTGGGGCGGGCGTAGGAGGGGGGGCAGGGCGCGTGCCGGGGGTGGGGCGGGCGTAGGAGGGGGGGCAGGGCGCGTGCCGGGGTGGGGCGGGCGTAGGAGGGGGGGCAGGGCGCGTGCCGGGGGTGGGGCGGGCGTAGGAGGGGGGCAGGGCGCGTGCCGGGGGTGGGGCGGGCGTAGGAGGGGGGGCAGGGCGCGTGCCGGGGGTGGGGCGGGCGTAGGAGGGGGGGCAGGGCGCGTGCCGGGGGTGGGGCGGGCGTAGGAGGGGGGGCAGGGCGCGTGCCGGGGGTGGGGCGGGCGTAGGAGGGGGGGCCGGGCGCGTGCCGGGGGTGGGGCGGGCGTAGGAGGGGGGCAGGGCGCGTGCCGGGGGTGGGGCGGGCGTAGGAGGGGGGGCAGGGCGCGTGCCGGGGGTGGGGCGGGCGTAGGAGGGGGGCAGGGCGCGTGCCGGGGATGGGGCGGGCGTAGGAGGGGGGCAGGGCGCGTGCCGGGGATGGGGCGGGCGTAGGAGGGGGGGCCGGGCGCGTGCCGGGGGTGGGGCGGGCGTAGGAGGGGGGCAGGGCGCGTGCCGGGGGTGGGGCGGGCGTAGGAGGGGGGGCAGGGCGCGTGCCGGGGTGGGGCGGGCGTAGGAGGGGGGCAGGGCGCGTGCCGGGGTGGGGCGGGCGTAGGAGGGGGGGCCGGGCGCGTGCCGGGGTGGGGCGGGCGTAGGAGGGGGGCAGGGCGCGTGCCGGGGGTGGGGCGGGCGTAGGAGGGGGGGCCGGGCGCGTGCCGGGGTGGGGCGGGCGTAGGAGGGGGGGCCGGGCGCGTGCCGGGGTGGGGCGGGCGTAGGAGGGGGGGCAGGGCGCGTGCCGGGGGTGGGGCGGGCGTAGGAGGGGGGCAGGGCGCGTGCCGGGGTGGGGCGGGCGTAGGAGGGGGGGCCGGGCGCGTGCCGGGGTGGGGCGGGCGTAGGAGGGGGGGCAGGGCGCGTGCCGGGGGTGGGGCGGGCGTAGGAGGGGGGGCAGGGCGCGTGCCGGGGGTGGGGCGGGCGTAGGAGGGGGGGCCGGGCGCGTGCCGGGGTGGGGCGGGCGTAGGAGGGGGGGCCGGGCGTGTGCCGGGGTGGGGCGGGCGTAGGAGGGGGGCCGGGCGTGTGCCGGGGGTGGGGCGGGCGTAGGAGGGGGGCAGGGACAGAGGGGGGGCAGGGCGCGTGCCGGGGTGGGGCGGGCGTAGGAGGGGGGCAGGGCGCGTGCCGGGGTGGGGCGGGCGTAGGAGGGGGGGCCGGGCGCGTGCCGGGGTGGGGCGGGCGTAGGAGGGGGGGCCGGGCGCGTGCCGGGGTGGGGCGGGCGTAGGAGGGGGGGCCGGGCGTGTGCCGGTGGCCCCCCTCGCTGACCCCCCACCCCCCAGTCTCTGCAGGTGGAGCTGGAGGCCCCCAGCGGGACGTCGGTGCCGGGCCCGGATGGGGCCCCCCTGAGGCAGCGGCTGCGCGTGCGGAACCCCGGCCGGGTGAGGGGGGGGCTCAGCCCAGGGATCCCCTCCCCCGCTCCTCCCCCAGCCCCCCAGCCCCTGACTCCCCTTCTCCCCCCAGGCTCCCCTGCGGATGCGCCTGCGACTGGCCTACACCCCCCCCGCGGGGCGCCCGGTGCAGGAGACCCTGGAGCTCAGCGACTTCCCCGCGGCCGCCTGGCAGTGACCCCCCCCCGTACCCCATCCCGCGGACCCAGCTGGGGGGGGGCGGGGTGAATAAACAGCCCCCCTGGAGCGATGCGTCTGTGTCCAGTGTGTGTGTGTGTGTGGGGGGTGAGATGGGAGGGGGCTGGAGGTGAAGCATGGGGCGGGAGGGAGGAGTTGGGGATGCAGGTTGGGGGGGGTCCCTGCCCAGCGATCTCCCTTCTCGTTGCCCCCCCCCACTGCGTCAGATGTGACGGGGATCCCAGGTGGGGGAGGGACTGTTGGGGGCAGGCAGAGGGAGGGGGGACCCCAGGGGGGCTGGTTGGGGGGCAGGCAGAGGGAGGGGATCCTGGGGGGCTGGTTGGGGGGGCAGGCTGAATGAGGAGGGATGGGGGGGTGGCAAGCAGAGGGAGGGGGATCCCAGTGGTGCTGGTTGGGGGGCAGGCTGAGGGAGGAGGGATGGGGGGCTGGTTGGGGGGCAGGCAGAGGGAGGGGGCAGGCTGAGGGAGGAGGGATGGGGGGCTGGTTGGGGGCAGGCAGAGGGAGGGGGCAGGCTGAGGGAGGAGGGATGGGGAGCTGGTTGGGGGGCAGACAGAGGGAGGGGGGATCCCAGTGGTGCTGGTTGGGGGGCAGGCTGAGGGAGGGGGCAGGCAGAGGGAGGAGGGATGGGGAGCTGGTTGGGGGGCAGGCAGAGGGAGGGGGATCCCAGTGGTGCTGGTTGGGGGGCAGGCTGAGGGAGGAGGGATGGGGGGCTGGTTGGGGGGCAGGCAGAGGGAGGGGGGACCCCAGGGGGGCTGGTTGGGGGGGCAGGCTGAAGGAGGAGGGATGGGGGGGTGGCAAGCAGAGGGAGGGGATCCCAGTGGTGCTGGTTGGGGGGCAGGCTGAGGGAGGCGGCAGGCTGAGGGAGGAGGGATGGGGAGCTGGTTGGGGGGCAGGCAGAGGGAGGAGAGATCCCGGGGGGCTGGTTGGGGGCAGGCAGAGGGAGGGGGGATCCCAGGGGGGCTGGTTGGGGGGCAGGCAGAGGGAGGGGGATCCGGGGGGGGCTGGTTTGGGGGCAGGCAGAGGGAGGGGGGATCCCAGGGGGGCTGGTTGGGGGGCAGACAGAGGGAGGGGGGATCCCAGGGGGGCTGGTTGGGGGGCAGGCAGAGGGAGGGGGATCCCAGGGGGCTGGTTGGGGGGCAGAGGGAGGGAGGGGGGATCCCAGGGGGGCTGGTTGGGGGGCAGGCAGAGGGAGGGGGATCCCAGGGGGCTGGTTGGGGGGCAGAGGGAGGGAGGGGGGATCCCAGGGGGGCTGGTTGGGGGCAGGCAGAGGGAGAGATCCCGGGGGCTGGTTGGGGGGCAGGCAGAGGGAGGGGGGATCCGGGGGGCTGGTTGGGGGGCAGGCAGAGGGAGGGGATCCGGGGGGGCTGGTTGGGGGCAGGCAGAGGGAGGGGGATCCCAGGGGGGCTGGTTGGGGGGCAGGCAGAGGGAGGGGGATCCCAGGGGGGCTGGTTGGGGGGCAGAGGGGAGGGGTGAATCCGGGGCAGGCGGGGGACCAGGGACGCGGTTGGGGGGGGACCCGCCTGCCTGGGCCCCCCCCAGCGCCCCCTGCCGGGAGAGGCTGGAGCATCCGGGTCCCCCCGCCAGGTGGCGCTGCTCCCCTCCCCCTCCCCCTCCCGGCTTCATTCATATTCCAGCCACGCGGCCCCCCGCCGCCCCCGCCGCCAATTAATTCTGCTGCCTGACGGCGGCGTCCCCGCCCCCATCGCGCTGCGGGGGGAGGGGAAGCGGCGGAGCGAAGGAGCCGTAATATCCAGGGGCCTGGGATTGCCCCTCACTCCCGACCCGCAGCCCCCCGCTAACCCAGCCCTGCCCCCCCCCCAGCCCTGCCGGTGCCCCTCACTCCCGACCCGCAGCCCCCGCTAGCCCAGCCCTGCCCCCCCCAGCCCTGCCGGTGCCCCTCACTCCCGACCCGCAGCCCCCGCTAGCCCAGCCCTGCCCCCCCCAGCCCTGCCGGTGCCCCTCACTCCCGACCCGCAGCCACCCGCTAGCCCAGCCCTGACCCCCCCAGCCGTGCCCCCCACCCAGCCAGTGCCCCTCACTCCCGACCCGCAGCCCCCGCTAGCCCAGCCCTGACCCCCCCCAGCCGTGCCCCCCACCCAGTGCCCCTCACTCCCGACCCACAGCCCCTGCCAGCCCAGCCCTGACCCCCCCAGCCGTGCCCCCCACCCAGTGCCCCTCACTCCTGACCCACAGCCCCTGCTAGCCCAGCCCTGACCTCCCAGCCGTGCCCCCCACCCTGCCAGTGCCCCTCACTCCCGACCCGCAGCCCCCCGCTAGCCCAGCCCTGACCCCCCCCCAGCCGTGCCCCCCACCCTGCCGGTGCCCCTCACTCCCGACCCGCAGCCCCCCGCTAGCCCAGCCCTGACCCCCCCAGCCGTGCCCCCCACCCTGCCGGTGCCCCTCACTCCCGACCCGCAGCCCCCCGCTAGCCCAGCCCTGACCCCCCCCAGCCGTGCCCCCCACCCAGTGCCCCTCACTCCCGACCCGCAGCCCCTGCCAGCCCAGCCCTGACCCCACCAGCCGTGCCCCCCACCCTGCTAGTGCCCCTCACTCCCGACCCGCAGCCCCTGCCAGCCCAGCCCTGACCCCCCCAGCCGTGCCCCCCACCCAGTGCCCCTCACTCCTGACCCGCAGCCCCCCGCTAGCCCAGCCCTGACCCCCCCCAGCCATGCCCCCCACCCCAGTGCCCCTCACCTCCCGACCCACAGCCCCCCACTAGCCCAGCCCTGACCCCCCCCAGCCGTGCCCCCCACCCAGTGCCCCTCACTCCCGAGCCACAGCCCCCACTAGCCCAGCCCTGACCCCCCAGCCGTGCCCCCCACCCAGCCAGTGCCCCTCACTCCCAACCCACAGCCCCCCGCTAGCCCAGCCCTGACCCCCCCCCAGCCCTGCCGGTGCCCCTCACTCCCGACCCGCAGCCCCCCGCTAGCCCAGCCCTGACCCCCCCCAGCCGTGCCCCCCACCCCTGCCAGTGCCCCTCACTCCCGACCCGCAGCCCCTGCCAGCCCAGCCCTGACCCCCCAGCCGTGCCCCCCACCCTGCCAGTGCCCCTCACTCCTGACCCGCAGCCCCCCGCTAGCCCAGCCCTGACCCCCCCCAGCCGTGCCCCCCACCCAGTGCCCCTCACTCCCGACCCACAGCCCCCGCTAGCCCAGCGCTGACCCCCCCCAGCCGTGCCCCCCACCCTGCCGGTGCCCCTCACTCCCGACCCGCAGCCCCCCGCTAGCCCAGCCCTGACCCCCCCAGCCGTGCCCCCCACCCTGCCGGAGCCCCTCACTCCGACCCGCAGCCCCCGCTAGCCCAGCCCTGACCCCCCCCAGCCGTGCCCCCCACCCAGCGCCCCTCACTCCCGACCCACAGCCCCCCGCTAGCCCAGCCCCTCACCCCCCACCAGCCCTGCCGGTGCCCCTCCCTCCCGACCCGCAGCCACTGCCAGCCCAGCCCTGACCCCCCCAGCCGTGCCCCCCACCCTGCCAGTGCCCCTCACTCCTGACCCACAGCCCCCCGCTAGCCCAGCCCTGACCCCCCCAGCCGTGCCCCCCACCCAGTGCCCCTCACTCCCGACCCACAGCCCCCCGCTAGCCCAGCCCTGACCCCCCCCAGCCGTGCCCCCCACCCTGCCAGTGCCCCTCACTCCCGACCCGCAGCCCCCCGCTAGCCCAGCCCTGCCCCCCCACCCTGCCAGTGCCCCTCACTCCCGACCCGCAGCCCCCCGCTAGCCCAGCCCTGACCCCCCGCAGCCATGCCCCCCACCCAGCCAGTGCCCCTCACTCCCCGACCCGCAGCCCCTGCCAGCCCAGCCCTGACCCCCCACCAGCCCTGCCGGTGCCCCTCACTCCCGACCCGCAGCCCCCCGCTAGCCCAGCCGTGCCCCCACCCAGCCCTGCCGGTGCCCCTCACTCCTGCCCTGCACGTGCCCCCCCACGCTGCCGGTGCCCCTCACTCCCGCCCTGCAGCCCCTGCTAGCCCAGCCCTGCACCCCCACCCCTGCCCGTGCCCCTCACTCCCGACCTGTAGCCCCCCGCTAGCCCAGCCCTGCACCCCCCGCAGCCCTGCCGGTGCCCCTCACTCCCGACCCGCAGCCCCCTGCTAGCCCAGCCCTGCCCCCCACCCTGCCCGTGCCCCTCACTCCTGACCTGTAGCCCCCCGCTAGCCCAGCCCTGCACCCCCCCCAGCCCTGCCGGTGCCCCTCACTCCCAACCCGCAGCCCCTGCTAGCCCAGCCCTGCACCCCACAACCCTGCCGGTGCCCCTCACTCCCGACCCGCAGCCCCTGCTGTTCACCTGGCATTGGATTCTCTCTGTTGTTTGCTTCTGTCTGTCCCATATCACAGGGGCGGGGGGGGGCGTGCCAGCCCCGTCGGTCCTCTCCCTGCCCTCGCCACCCAAACGAATTTGCTCCTCAGTGAGCTGAATTTCTGTCCCTGGCGATTTGGGGCAGGGGTATTGGGGGGAGAAAAGGCTGAGGGCATGAAGGGGGTGAGGGGAGAAGCCAGTGGGTCTCTTGTCTCTGGCTCCGGCAACGTGAGGCTGAGAGAGTACCAGCAAATGGTGACCTGTACTGCACAGCTACCAACACGGGCCGAGCCTCAGTGAGAGAACCCAGGAATCCGGGCTCCCAGCCCCTCCCTCCCCACTCTAACCACTAGACCCCACTCCCCTCCCAGATCTGGGGAATGGAACCCAGGCGTCCTGGCCCCCAGCCCCCCCTAGACTCCACTCCCACAGCAGGGGATAGAACCCAGGCATCTTGGCTCCCAGCCCCTTGCCCTCTAGCCACTGGACTCCACTCCCCTCCCAGATCTGGGGAATGGAACCCAGGTGTCCTGGCTCCCTGGACCAGCCTGGGAGTTTTGTTTGTCTTCCCACATGCCTTTTTCTCCTTCTTTCTTCCCCTTGTAGTCCCTTCCTCACCACCCCTCCCTGCTCCGGAAGAATTTTAATTAGTGTCTCAGATTTAATTAATTCAGATGCTAATTAATGATGCGGCGGGGGGGTGGAGGGCCCAGATTTGAGGGGGGAAGGGGGGCGGATGGGCCCAGCTGGCTTGGCATGATGCCACCACTGTCTGGGGGAACTGGCCGGGGTGGGGGAGGGGAATGGACAGAACGAAGAAGGGCAGTGGGCAGAGGAGTGATGGGGTGGCTGTCTCCCTGCCCCCTCCGGCTCCAGAGATGGGCACCCGCCATGCCAGGCAGGGAAAGGGGGAGCGAGATGGGGTGAAGATGGCATGATAGTGGCAGTGGGAGGGAGGGAGAGCAGAGGAAGTGGGCGGGCCCGGCCAGAGTGAAAGAACGAGGCAGGCAGAGAGGAGGGGCTACAGCATCTGCCAGCCCTGATGCCCAAGTGACGCTGCGTGGGGGGAGGGGCACCAGCTGCCAGGGAGATGCCCCCCCTCCCCCCACGCTGCGGCATGACTCGGTGCCACCCGGGAGGGGGAGGGGGGCAGCCCAGCGGGCGCCCTCACACGGGGGGGAGGTGCCAGCCTCGTGCCCATGGGGACACAGCCCCCCCCGCCATGTGCCAGCCCCCCAGCCAGCTGGCACAAAGTCAAAGGTGCCGGCTGGTGGGCGCGCGGGGGGAGCGGCTGGCACACAGCCCCCAACACAGACACGCAGAGCGACTGGCACGGAGCACTGGCATTGTCAGAGAGAGAGATGGGTGTGTACAGGGAAGGATAAATAGCATGGGGATGGATGGATCGATGGAGAGAAAAAGGGAGTGCATGGGGATGGATAGGCGAGTGTGCACAGGGCTGGATGGCTAGATAGAAAAAGGGATGTACAGGGATGGGTAGAGCGATAGACAGAGGGGGCGTATGGGGCTGAATGGCTGGCTTAGGTAGGTAGCTGGGGGAGAGAGAGGAGTGGGGAGGGATGGAGGGAGGGATGGATACCTATCGAGGGTGGGACAGATGCAGGGTTAGCAGGGTGTGGATGGAGCAAGGGATGGAGAAGTGGCGGAGGAGTGAGATCCTTTCACTCACCAGGCCGGGAGGTAGAAGGAGGCTTGGAACCGGCCATTGAGAATTTCAGCACTTTTATATTTCCGCTTTTCTCTCCCCTCCCCGTCACCCACCCCTGGGTACCACGGCCCTTGGTACCCTCCAAGCAGGGCTGCCATCGCCCAGCGGGTGAGCAGCCTGCCTGACCTGGCACTGCCGCAGAGGCAGAGAAGAGAGGAAGGAGGCCAGCCAGCCGCATCCAGGCCCAGCCAGCCGCAGTGGGGCTGGCCTGATACCAGTGGGGCACCATGGGCTGGATGGGTGAGACCCAGGGCTGGAGCAGAGAGATGGGGACAGCCCAGAGCAAAGAGAAAGATCTATCTATCTATCTATCTATCTATCTATCTATCCGCATCCTATCTATCTATCTATCTATCTATCTATCTATCCCCATCCACCTCCTCTATCTATCTATCTATCTATCTATCTATCTATCTATCCCTGTACACCCCCTCTATCTATCTATCTATCTATCTATCTATCTATCTATCTATCTATCTATCTATCCCCATCCACCCTATCTATCTATCTATCTATCTATCTATCTATCTATCTATCTATCTATCTATCTATCCCTGTACACCCCCTCTATCTATCTATCTATCTATCTATCTATCTATCTATCTATCTATCCCTGTACACCCCCTCTATCTATCTATCTATCTATCTATCTATCTATCTATCTATCTATCTATCTATCTATCCCCATCCACCCTATCTATCTATCTATCTATCTATCTATCTATCTATCCCTGTACACCCCCTCTATCTATCTATCTATCTATCTATCTATCTATCTATCTATCTATCTATCTATCTATCCCTGTACACCCCCTCTATCTATCTATCTATCTATCTATCTATCTATCTATCTATCTATCTATCTATCTATCTATCTTCCACAGAGACTGGCTGAGGAAGAGGAGGAGATGTCACCGGAGGAAGATCTCAACCCCCCTGTTGGTCCTGCCACCTAGACGCGAAGAGTCTCTTCATCTCGCAGGGTGAGCGCGTGGTGGAGGGAAGGGAGGCATTGGCAAGAGCAGAGGTGGGGAAACCAATGGAGGTGTTAAAGAAAAGGGGAGGTGGGGCATCTTCCCAGCCATGCTTCCTGATTGGCCAAGGGAGGGATGTCCACACCTGTGAAAAGCCAATGCTATGTTCGGATTGGCTGAGGGGATGGGATGACAAAGGGTGTCTTCTCTGTACTACTGCTGAAGGGCCCGTCCCTTCCCTTCATCCACTTTCGGCCACCAGAACGAGCCAAATGGGCTCAGAACTTTCTGACATTTCCCAACCGGACAAAGTCACGGCATCCCCCAGGAGCCCCCCAAACACCAGTTCCAGGCAGCCACTCCACGGGATTCCCCTCCTGTGGGGCACAGCACCCTTGGAAGGGGATGGGGCAGTTGGGATTCCTGGGAAGCAGAATTGCCAAAGGATTTCTTGTCTGGAATACCAAAAGGATTGGAGAAAAATGTGTCATTTGGATTAGGCCGAAATATTTCCATTGGGTCTTGGTCAAACATTTCCACTGGATGTTATCCTTTGGATTATATTATAGATAGATAGATAGATAGATAGATAGATAGATAGATAGATAGATAGATAGATAGATAGATAGATAGATAGATAGATAGAGGGGTGGATGGGGATAGATAGATTAGATAGACGGGGTGTATGAGGATAGATAGATAGATAGATAGATGGGGTGGATAGATAGGGTACGTCCAGACTACCCGCCGAATCGGTGGTTAGTAATCGATCCCTGAATGCGCTCCCGTCGACTCCGGAACTCCACCGGAGCGAGCGGTGGTAGCGGAGTCGACGGGGGAGCCATGGCCGTTGATCCCGCGCCGTGAGGACCCGAGGTAAGTCGAAATAAGATATGTTGACTTCAGCTACGCTATTCCCGTAGCTGAAGTTGCATATCTTACATCGACCCCCCCCCCCCCAGTGTAGACCAGCCGATCGATCGATAGATAGATAAGGGGCTGTCTGGATGGCTGGATAGACTAGATGGGTGTGGATGGAGATGGATGGATGGACGAATAGATAGCTAGACATGTATCTGGAAGGATGGATGGATGGATGTGTAAATAGATGTGTGGATGGGGAGGGTTGGCTGGCTGGATAGATGGGTGTGGATGGCTGGATTACATAGATTGCTGAGGACGGGGGTCAATGGATGGTAGATTAGATATATGGATGTTTATTGAGATGGCTAACTAGATAGCTTAGATTAGGTGGATGTGTATGGGAATGGATTGATAGCTAGATAGATGAGTGTGTATTATATATATATTTCGTCTATCTTTTAGAAAGATATCTAATCTAGTCTAATCTAATTCCATGTATATTGAAGTCAAAACAAATTCATTCCAGAGAAGTGTTTCCATGAAGTTTTTTTCGATGCTTTGGACACACAAATTTCAGGGATTTTCTTCTCTCAGTCAGACTCCATCCCTCACTTCCCGTCCTGGTCCGGGACCAAAGGAAATTGGGAAAAGCCGGGATTCCCCTCGGAAGGGAAAATGCGAGATTCCACCAGCTCCTTTTGGGGTGTCAGATTTGGGAGACCTTCGGGGGCGTGGAATTGATTTATAAATGCAACGGGACAAAGGCAAGCGACTTTGCAGTCGAATCTCCTGCAGGCTGAGGACAGTGGAAGGATCCAAAGAGCAAAAACATCCAGCCAGAGGTGAGTGGAAAATGTCCCTTCACGCACATTGGTTGTGAAAGAGAAATAGTGAAAAATATGGGATGGGCCGTGTCTGGGTGCTGGGCGTTCCCGGGGGTGGGGATATAGCGGGGGAGGGGACGGGGCCGTGGCTTGGGGACGGGGGTTCCCGGGGGCTGGGATAAACCGGAGGGGGGGCGCGTCTCAGTACTGCAGGTTCCTTGGGGTTGGGATATAATGTGGGGGGGATGGGGCCGTGTCTTGGTGCTGGGAGTTCCTGGGATTTGGGATGTAGCGGGCGGGGGATGGGGCCATATCTCATTGCCGGGGGTTCCCGGGGCTGGGATGTAGCGGGGGGGGCGGGGGATGGGGTGTGTCTGGGTGCCGGGGGTTCCCGGGGGCTGGGATGTAGCAGGGGGGTGGGTGGGGGGATGGGGTGTGTCTGGTTGATGGGGGTTCCCCGGGGCTGGGATGTAATGGTGGTGGGGGAAAGGGGCCGTGTCTCGGTGCCGGGAGTTCCCAGGGGCTGGGATGTAGCCGGGCAATGGGGTGTGTCTGGGTGCCGGGGGTTCCCGGGGGCTGGGATGTAGCGGGGGGATGGGGTGATGGGGCCGTGTCTGGGTGATGGGGGTTCCCGGGGGCTGGGATATAGCGGGGGGACAGGGTGATGCGGCCGTGTCTGGCTGACGGGGGTTCCCGGGGGCTGGGATGTAGCAGGGGGATGGGGTGATGGGGCCGTGTCTGGCTGCCGGGAGTTCCCGAGGGCTGGGATGTAGCCGGGGGACGGGGGGATGGGGCCGTGTCTGAGTGCCGGGGTTCCCAGGGGCTGGGATGTAGCAGGGGGATGGGGGAATGGGGCCGTGTTGAAGTGTCGGGGGTTCCCGGGGGCTGGGATGTAGAGGGGGGATGGGGCCGTGGGATGTAGCGGGGGATGGGGGGATGGGGCCGTGTCTGGGTGCCGGGGGTTCCCGGGGGCTGGGATGTAGCGGGGGGGGGGATGGGGTGTGTCTGGGTGATGGGGGTTCCCGGGGGCTGTGATGTAATGGTGGTGGGGAGAAGGGGCCGTGTCTCGGTGCCGGGGGTTCCCAGGGGCTGGGATGTAGCGGGGGAATGGGGTGTGTCTGGGTGCCAGGGGTTCCCGGGGGATGGGATGTAGCGGGGGATGGGGGGAAGGGGCCGTGGGATGTAGCAGGGGGATGGGGGGGATGGGGCCGTGTCTGGGTGCCGGGGGTTCCCGGGGGCTGGGATGTAGTGGGGGGACAGGGGGATGGAGCCGTGTCTGGGTGCTGGGGGTTCCCGGGGGCTGCGATGTAGCAGGGGATGGGGCCGTGGGATGTAGCAGGGGGATGGGGGATGGGGCCGTGTCTCGGTGCCGAGGGTTCCCGGGGGCTGGGATGTAATGGTGGGGGGGGATGGGGCCGTGTCTGGGTGCCGGAGGTTCCCGGGGGCTGGGATGTAGCGGGGGGAAGGGGGAATGGGGCCGTGTCTGGGTGCCGGGGTTCCCGGGGGCTGGGATGTAGAGGGGGGATGGGGCCGTGGGATGTAATGGTGGGGGGGGATGGGGCCGTGTTTGGGTGCCGGCGTTCCCGGGGGCTGGGATGTAGCGGGGGATGGCGGGAAGGGGCCGTGTCTGGGTGCCGGGGTTCCCGGGGGCTGGGATGTAGAGGGGGGATGGGGCCGTGGGATGTAGCAGGGGGATGGGGGGAAGGGGCCGTGTCTGGGTGCCGGGGGTTCCTGGGGGCTGGGATGTAGAGGGGGGATGGGGCCGTGGGATGTAGCGGGGATGGGGGGAAGGGGCCGTGTCTGGGTGCCGGAGGTTCCCGGGGGCTGAGATATGGCGGGGGCACGGGGGATGGGGCCGTGTCTGGGTGCCAGGTGTTCCCGGGGACTGGGATGTAATGGGGGGGGGGGGGATGGGGCCGTGTCTGGGTGCCAGCGGTTCTGGGGGCCGGCGGTTACTGGGGGCTGGGATGTAGCGGGGGGACGGGGGAATGGGGCCGTGTCTGGGTGCCGGGGGTTCCCGGGGGCTCGGGCCGTGTCTGAGTGCCGGGGGTTCCCGGGGGCTGGGATGTAATCGGGGGGGGCCGTGTCTGGGTCCCGGGGGTTCCCGGGGGCTGGGATGTAGCGGGGGGACGGGGGGATGGGGGCCGTGTCTGGGTGCCGGCGGTTCCTGGGGGCTGGGATGTAGCGGGGAGACGGGGGGATGGGGCCGTGTCTGGGTGCCGGGGGTTCCCGGGGGCTGGGATGTAGCAGGGGGATGGGTGATGGGGCCGTGTCTGGCTGCTGGGAGTTCCCGAGGGCTGGGATGTAGCCGGGGGACAGGGGGATGGGGCCGTGTCTGAGTGCCGGGGGTTCCCAGGGGCTGGGATGTAGCAGGGGGATGGGGGAATGGGGCCGTGTTGAAGTGCCGGGGGTTCCCGGGGGCTGGGATGTAGAGGGGGGATGGGGCCGTGGGATGTAGCGGGGGGATGGGGGATGGGGCCGTGTCTGGGTGCCGGGGGTTCCCGGGAGCTGGGATGTAGCGGGGGGGAGGGGATGGGGTGTGTCTGGGTGATGGGGGTTCCCGGGGGCTGTGATGTAATGGTGGTGGGGAGAAGGGGCCGTGTCTGGGTGCCGGGGTTCCCAGGGGATGGATGTAGCGGGGGGAATGGGGTGTGTCTGGGTGCCCAGGGGTTCCCGGGGGCTGGGATGTAGCGGGGGATGGGGGGAAGGGGCCGTGGGATGTAGCAGGGGGATGGGGGGATGGGGCCGTGTCTGGGTGCCGGGGTTCCCAGGGGCTGGGATGTAGTGGGGGGACAGGGGGATGGAGCCGTGTCTGGGTGCTGGGGGTTCCGGGGGCTGCGATGTAGCAGGGGGATGGGGCCGTGGGATGTAGCAGGGGGATGGGGGGATGGGGCCGTGTCTCGGTGCCGAGGGTTCCCGGGGGCTGGGATGTAATGGTGGGGGGGGATGGGGCCGTGTCTGGGTGCCGGGGGTTCCGGGGGTTGGGATGTAGCGGGAGATGGGGGGAAGGGGCCGTGTCTGGTGCCGGAGGTTCCCGGGGGCTGGGATGTAGCGGGGGAAGGGGGAATGGGGCCGTGTCTGGGTGCCGGGGGTTCCCGGGGGCTGGGATGTAGAGGGGGGATGGGGCCGTGGGATGTAATGGTGGGGGGGATGGGGCCGTGTTTGGGTGCCGGGGTTTCCCGGGGGCTGGGATGTAGCGGGGGATGGCGGGAAGGGGCCGTGTCTGGGTGCCGGGGTTCCCGGGGCTGGGATGTAGAGGGGGGATGGGGCTGGGGATGTAGCAGGGGGATGGGGGGATGGGGCCGTGTCTGGGTGCCGGGGGTTCCCGGGGGCTGGGATGTAGAGGGGGGATGGGGCCGTGGGATGTAGCGGGGGATGGGGGGAAGGGGCCGTGTCTGGGTGCCGGGGGTTCCTGGGGGCTGGGATGTAGAGGGGGGATGGGGCCGTGGGATGTAGCGGGGATGGGGGGAAGGGGCCGTGTCTGGGTGCCGGAGGTTCCCGGGGGCTGAGATGTGGCGGGGGCACGGGGGGATGGGGCCGTGTCTGGGTGCCAGGTGTTCCCGGGGACTGGGATGTAATGGGGGGGGGGGGATGGGGCCGTGTCTGGGTGCCAGCGTTCCTGGGGGCCGGCGGTTACTGGGGGCTGGGATGTAGCGGGGGGACGGGGGAATGGGGCCGTGTCTGGGTGCCGGGGGTTCCCGGGGGCTCGGGCCGTGTCTGAGTGCCGGGGGTTCCCGGGGGCTGGGATGTAATCGGGGGGCCGTGTCTGGGTCCCGGGGGTTCCCGGGGGCTGGGATGTAGCGGGGGGACGGGGGGATGGGGCCGTGTCTGGGTGCCGGCGGTTCCTGGGGGCTGGGATGTAGCGGGGAGACGGGGGGATGGGGCCGTGTCTGGGTGCCGGGGGTTCCCGGGGGCTGGGATGTAGCAGGGGGATGGGGTGATGGGGCCGTGTCTGGCTGCTGGGAGTTCCCGAGGGCTGGGATGTAGCCGGGGGACGGGGGGATGGGGCCGTGTCTGAGTGCCGGGGGTTCCCAGGGGCTGGGATGTAGCAGGGGGATGGGGAATGGGGCCGTGTTGAAGTGCCGGGGGATGTAGAGGGGGGATGGGCCGTGGGATGTAGCGGGGGGATGGGGGGATGGGGCCGTGTCTGGGTGCCGGGGGTTCCCGGGAGCTGGGATGTAGCGGGGGGGAGGGATGGGGTGTGTCTGGGTGATGGGGGTTCCCGGGGCTGTGATGTAATGGTGGTGGGGAGAAGGGGCCGTGTCTGGGTGCCGGGGGTTCCCAGGGGATGGGATGTAGCGGGGGAATGGGGTGTGTCTGGGTGCCAGGGGTTCCCGGGGGCTGGGATGTAGCGGGGGATGGGGGGAAGGGGCCGTGGGATGTAGCAGGGGGATGGGGGGATGGGGCCGTGTCTGGGTGCCGGGGGTTCCCAGGGGCTGGGATGTAGTGGGGGGACAGGGGGATGGAGCCGTGTCTGGGTGCTGGGGGTTCCCGGGGGCTGCGATGTAGCAGGGGGATGGGGCCGTGGGATGTAGCAGGGGGATGGGGGGATGGGGCCGTGTCTCGGTGCCGAGGGTTCCCGGGGGCTGGGATGTAATGGTGGGGGGGGATGGGGCCGTGTCTGGGTGCCGGGGGTTCCCGGGGGTTGGGATGTAGCGGGAGATGGGGGGAAGGGGCCGTGTCTGGGTGCCGGAGGTTCCCGGGGGCTGGGATGTAGCGGGGGGAAGGGGGAATGGGGCCGTGTCTGGGTGCCGGGGGTTCCCGGGGGCTGGGATGTAGAGGGGGGATGGGGCCGTGGGATGTAATGGTGGGGGGGGATGGGGCCGTGTTTGGGTGCCGGGGTTCCCGGGGGCTGGGATGTAGCGGGGGATGGCGGGAAGGGGCCGTGTCTGGGTGCCGGGGGTTCCCGGGGGCTGGGATGTAGAGGGGGGATGGGGCCGTGGGATGTAGCAGGGGGATGGGGGGATGGGGCCGTGTCTGGGTGCCGGGGGTTCCCGGGGGCTGGGATGTAGAGGGGGGATGGGGCCGTGGGATGTAGCGGGGGATGGGGGGAAGGGGCCGTGTCTGGGTGCCGGGGGTTCCTGGGGGCTGGGATGTAGAGGGGGGATGGGGCCGTGGGATGTAGCGGGGGATGGGGGGAAGGGGCCGTGTCTGGGTGCCGGAGGTTCCCGGGGGCTGAGATGTGGCGGGGGCACGGGGGGATGGGGCCGTGTCTGGGTGCCAGGTGTTCCCGGGGGCTGGGATGTAATCGGGGGGGGATGGGGCCGTGTCTGGGTGCCGGCGGTTCCTGGGGGCCGGCGGTTACTGGGGGCTGGGATGTAGCGGGGGGACGGGGGAATGGGGCCGTGTCTGGGTGCTGGGGGTTCCCGGGGGCTCGGGCCGTGTCTGAGTGCCGGGGGTTCCCGGGGGCTGGGATGTAATGGGGGTGGGGGGGCCGTGTCTGGGTGCCGGGGGTTCCCGGGGGCTGGGATGTAGCGGGGGGACGGGGGGATGGGGCCGTGTCTGGGTGCCGGCGGTTCCTGGGGGCTGGGATGTAGCGGGGGGACGGGGGGATGGGGCCGTGTCTGGGTGCCGGGGGTTCCCGGGGGCTCGGATGTAGCAGGGGGATGGGGCCGTGTCTGAGTGCCGGGGGTTCCCGGGGGCTGGGATGTAGCGGGGGGAAGGGGGAATGGGGCCGTGTCTGGGTGCCGGGGGTTCCCGGGGGCTGGAATGTAGAGGGGGGATGGAGCCGTGGGATGTAGCATGGGGATGGGGTGATGGGGCCGTGTCTGGGTGCCGGGGGTTCCCGGGGGCTGGGATGTAGCAGGGGAATGGGGTGTGTCTGGGTGCCGGAGGTTCCCGGGGGCTGGGATGTGGCAGGGGAATGGGGTGTGTCTGGGTGCCGGAGGTTCCCGGGGGCTGGGATGTAGTGGGGGATGGGGGGAAGGGGCCGTGGGATGTAGCAGGGGGATGGGGGGATGGGGCCGTGTCTGGGTGCCGGGGGTTCCCGGGGGTTGGGATGTAGCGGGGGATGGGGGGAAGGGGCCGTGTCTGGGTGCCGGAGGTTCCTGGGGGCTGGGATGTAGCGGGGGGACGGGGGGATGGGGCCGTGTCTGGGTGCCGGGGGTTCCCGGGGGCTGGGATGTAGAGGGGGGATGGGGCCGTGGGATGTAATGGTGGGGGGGGGATGGGGCCGTGTTTGGGTGCCGGGGGTTCCCGGGGGCTGGGATGTAGAGGGGGATGGCGGGAAGGGGCCGTGTTTGGGTGCCGGGGGTTCCCGGGGGCTGGGATGTGGCAGGGGAATGGGGTGTGTCTGGGTGCCGGAGGTTCCCGGGGGCTGGGATGTGGCAGGGGAATGGGGTGTGTCTGGGTGCCGGGGGTTCCTGGGGGCTGGGATGTAATGGTGGGGGGGGGGATGGGGCCGTGTCTGGGTGCCGGCGGTTCCTGGGGGCTGGGATGTAGCCAGGGGACGGGGGAATGGGGCCGTGTCTGGGTGCCGGGGGTTCCCGGGGGCTGGGATGTAGCGGGGGGACGGGGAGATGGGGCCGTGTCTGGGTGCCGGCTGTTCCTGGGGGCTGGGATGTAGCAGGAGGATGGGGGGATGGGGCCGTGTCTGGGTGCCAGGGGTTCCCGGGGGATCGGATGTAGCAGGGGGATGGGGCCGTGTCTGAGTGCCGGGGGTTCCTGGGGGCTGGGATGTTGAGGGGGGATGGAGCCGTGGGATGTAGCATGGGGATGGGGTGATGGGGCCGTGTCTGGGTGCCGGGGGTTCCCGGGGGCTGGGATGTAGCGGGGGGGCATTGGGGGGATGGGGTGTGTCTGGGTGATGGGGGTTCCCGGGGGCTGGGATGTAGAGGGGGGATGGGGCCGTGGGATGTAATGGTGGGGGGGGGATGGGGCCGTGTTTGGGTGCCGGGGGTTCCCGGGGGCTGGGATGTAGAGGGGGATGGCGGGAAGGGGCCGTGTTTGGGTGCCGGGGGTTCCCGGGGGCTGGGATGTAGCAGGGGAATGGGGTGTGTCTGGGTGCCGGAGGTTCCCGGGGGCTGGGATGTGGCAGGGGAATGGGGTGTGTCTGGGTGCCGGGGGTTCCTGGGGGCTGGGATGTAGCAGGGGAATGGGGTGTGTCTGGGTGCCGGAGGTTCCCGGGGGCTGGGATGTGGCGGGGGGATGGGGGGATGGGGCCGTGTCTGGGTGCCAGGGGTTCCCGGGGGCTGGGATGTAGAGGGAGGATGGGGCCGTGGAATGTAATGGTGGGGGGGGATGGGGCCGTGTCTGGGTGCCGGGGGTTCCCGGGGCCTGGGATGTAGAGGTGGGCTGGGGCCGTGGGATGTAGCAGCGGGATGGGGGGATGGGGCCGTCTCTGGGTGCCGGGGGTTCCCGGGGGCTGGGATGTAGCGGGGGGATGGGGCCGTGGGATGTAGCGGGGGATGGGGGGAAGGAACCGTGTCTGGGTGCCGGGGGTTCCCGGGGCCTGGGATGTAGAGGGGGGATGGGGCCGTGGGATGTAGCAGAGGTATGGGGGGATGGGGTCGTGTCTGGGTGCCGGAGGTTCCCGGGGGCTGGGATGTAGAGGGGGGATGGGGCCGTGGGATGTAGCAGAGGTATGGGGGGATGGGGTCGTGTCTGGGTGCCGGAGGTTCCCGGGGGCTGGGATGTAGAGGGGGGATGGGGCCGTGGGATGTAGCAGGGGGATGGGGGGATGGGGCCGTTTCTGGGTGCTGGGGGTTCCCAGGGGCTGGGATGTAGCGGGGGATGGGGGGAAGGGGCCGTGTCTGGGTGCCGGGGGTTCCCGGGGCCTGGAATGTAGAGGGGGGATGGGGCCGTGGGATGTAGCAGGGGGATGGGGGGATGGGGCCGTGTCTGGATGCCGGGGGTTTCCGGGGGCTGGGATGTAGAGGGGGGATGGGGCCATGGGATGTAGCAGGGGGATGGGGGCATGGGGCCGTGTCTGGGTGCCGGGGGTTCCCGGGGGCTGGGATGTAGAGGGGGGATGGGTCCGTGGGATGTAGCAGGGGGATGGGGGGATGGGGCCGTGTCTGGGTGCCGGGGGTTCCCGGGGGCTGGGATGTAGCGGGGGATGGGGGGAAGGGGCCGTGTCTGGGTGCCGGGGGTTCCCAGGGGCTGGGATGTAGCGGGGGATGGGGGGAAGTGGCCGTGTCTGGTTGCCGGGGGTTCCCGTGGGCTGGGATGTAGCGGGGGGAAGGGGGAATGGGGCCGTGTCTGGGTGCCGGGGGTTCCCGGGGCTTGGGATGTAGAGGGGGGATGGGGCCGTGGGATGTAGCAGGGGGATGGGGGGATGGGGCCGTGTCTGGGTGCCGGGGGTTCCCGGGGGCTGGGATGTAGCGGGGGATGGGGGGAAGGGGCCGTGTCTGGGTGCCGGGGGTTCCCAGGGGCTGGGATGTAGCGGGGGATGGGGGGAAGTGGCCGTGTCTGGTTGCCGGGGGTTCCCGTGGGCTGGGATGTAGCGGGGGGAAGGGGGAATGGGGCCGTGTCTGGGTGCCGGGGGTTCCCGGGGCTTGGGATGTAGAGGGGGGATGGGGCCGTGGGATGTAGCAGGGGGATGCGGGGATGGGGCCGTGTCTGGGTGCCGGGGGTTCCTGGGGCCTGGGATGTAGAGGGGGGATGGGGCCGTGGTATGTAGCAGAGGTATGGGGGGATGAGGTCGTGTCTGGTTGCCGGGGGTTCCCGTGGGCTGGGATGTAGCGGGGGGAAGGGGGAATGGGGCCGTGTCTGGGTGCCGGGGGTTCCCGGGGGTTGGGATGTAGAGGGGGCATGGGGCTGTGGGATGTAGCGGGGGATGGGGGGATGGGGCCGTGTCTGGGTGCCGGGGGTTCCCGGGGGTTGGGATGTAGAGGGGGCATGGGGCTGTGGGATGTAGCGGGGGATGGGGGAATGGGGCCGTGTCTGGGTGCCGGGGGTTCCCGGGGGTTGGGATGTAGAGGGGGCATGGGGCTGTGGGATGTAGCGGGGGATGGGGGGATGGGGCCGTGTCTGGATGCCGGGGGTTTCCGGGGGCTGGGATGTAGAGGGGGGATGGGGCCATGGGATGTAGCAGGGGGATGGGGGCATGGGGCCGTGTCTGGGTGCCGGGGGTTCCCGGGGGCTGGGATGTAGAGGGGGGATGGGTCCGTGGGATGTAGCAGGGGGATGGGGGGATGGGGCCGTGTCTGGGTGCCGGGGGTTCCCGGGGGCTGGGATGTAGCGGGGGATGGGGGGAAGGGGCCGTGTCTGGGTGCCGGGGGTTCCCGGGGGCTGGGATGTAGCGGGGGATGGGGGGAAGTGGCCGTGTCTGGTTGCCGGGTGTTCCCGGGGGCTGGGATGTAGCGGGGGATGGGGGGATGGGGTCGTGTCTGGTTGCCGGGGGTTCCCGTGGGCTGGGATGTAGCGGGGGGAAGGGGGAATGGGGCCGTGTCTGGGTGCCGGGGGTTCCCGGGGCTTGGGATGTAGAGGGGGGATGGGGCCGTGGGATGTAGCAGGGGGATGCGGGGATGGGGCCGTGTCTGGGTGCCGGGGGTTCCTGGGGCCTGGGATGTAGAGGGGGGATGGGGCCGTGGTATGTAGCAGAGGTATGGGGGGATGAGGTCGTGTCTGGTTGCCGGGGGTTCCCGTGGGCTGGGATGTAGCGGGGGGAAGGGGGAATGGGGCCGTGTCTGGGTGCCGGGGGTTCCCGGGGGTTGGGATGTAGAGGGGGCATGGGGCTGTGGGATGTAGCGGGGGATGGGGGGATGGGGCCGTGTCTGGGTGCCGGGGGTTCCCGGGGACTGGGATGTAGCGGGGGATGGGGGGAAGGGGCCGTGTCTGGGTGTCACGGATATAGCAGGGGACATGTAGCCATGTCTGCCTTTGTGTCTGTTCATCCATAATTCTCCCATCATTCCCATCATGGAGATTGACGGGTTTCCAGCTCAACCCAAGTCCTTGTCGCATCCCCTTCCCCGCGTTCGAGCTACAGGTCCACGTTGCAGAGAGCTGCTGCCCTATGAAAGACAGACACAAAATCTTCCGGCGAATTAGTGGCCATTTCACCAGATACCTTTTGTCAATCTCCCACCTCAAAAACAATCCCAGGAAAATCTTGGTATTTTCTCTCACCGTTTTCCAACATTTTGACATTTGGGTTTTGAACGACTTTTTCTCTCCCCTTTCCCCTTAGTTCCCTTCCAATAACCAGTGAACAGGTCCGATTGGATGCAAAGGTCACAACTGAAGCCAAAACTTTCAATATTGTCCAAAAAACCCACCGTCTTGTGCCACCTGAATTCAACTTCTTTTCACTTTTCCACGCGCTGAAAGATTTGAAACAATTCATTTACGCATCCACCCAAAATGAAGATTTTCTTCATTTTTTCCAAATTGCCGCCTGGACGGTATGTTTTCCACCCATCTTTCCCTTCGTGCCCAGATCCTGTCCCCTTCCCTTCACCCTGAGAGTTTCCACTTCCATCTTCTCTATTTTCCCATCGTTTCCCCTTCTTTGCACCTTCCCCATCTCTTTTCTCCTCCTCCCCAAAGACAGGTCCCTCTTCCCCTCCTTTGGCAAAAGAGCCAATTGTTTCGGGTGGGAACTCCAGAGAAGAGGAGAACAAGAGAGGCAGGGCAAGAGAATGAGCATCATGATCCGTCTGTTTCTGGGGCACCTGGCATTGGCCGCTGTCGGAAGACAGGATACTGGGCTAGATGGACGTTTGGTCTGACCCGTATCTTATGTTCTTCTCACATTGGCGTTGTTTCATGGTTAATAACCCCAGGCCCCACAAAGGTGAACCCTTTCTGGCCAGCCATGGCACCAGTTGGGGTTCACGATATTTCACCTTGGGGGTAAAAATCGATAGAGCTCTCAAAAGATTCTTAGGTAGACAATTCCCATCAAAACTGGGGTATCCGTGTCTACCAATGGTACTTACCGTGAGATCTGAGCCCCTCACAACCTTTACCGTATTTACTCTCGCAATACTCCTATCAGGTAGGGAAATGTGAATGTTAGGAAGAAGGGAAACTGAGGCATGGAACGGTTAAGTGAGTTACCATGGAGTCTGGGGTGGATCAGGGGTTTGAACCCAAGTTTCCTGAGTGCCAGCCTTGTGCTAGATCTGGTGAAAAAATTATTTGATAGAGCAATAATCTTAAATAATATAGTAATTAATATATGTATACATACAGAAATAGATTAACTCTTTTAATATTCTATGCTATATTCAATCATACAGAGCGATGGATGGGAATTGGATTTTCTGGTTATGGGAAATTGCTCAATGAAAAAGAAATGTGAAAAATGGCAGGAAAACCACAATGTTTACAATTTCCCACAGAACGAAATTGTGGGGAAAAAAATCATTTTGGGTGATTGAAATGTTGGGGGGGGCTTTCCCCCGATAAAATCAAAACATCTCGCTCGGCTGGCGAGCTTTCTGAATGTTGTTAAAGGCACCCAATGGATTTTGTTTCTGAACATTTTCCTGCCGTCTCAAAAACACGTCATGGTTTCTTCCCTAAACGAAATGTTATTGAAACGGGCAGGTTGGTCGAAGTCTTTTAATTTAGACTAAAGTGGGATTTTTTGCTAAAAAAAAACACCCTTTCTGAGGGGAAAAATTCACCACCCTCTCCTCTGTCCATCACCTTTCATATTATATGTATAATCCAGATATAGGCTATTTAGCTCTGGACTGGAATCGAAAAGTCCAGGTGAACGCAATCACCCTGAGCCACAGGGGATGTTTTTTCGCTTACCAAAGCGGAACAACTGGCAAGATGCCCCAGCTGTGGGCAGGGTGCCTGGGTCCTGGCTGTGTTGAGGGGGCGGGGGGTGAGTCCTAATGGGTGGAGCACTGGACTAGAGGCCAGGACTCCTGGGTTCAATTCCGAGCTCTACCATTGGGTGACCTTGCTCCATACCTCAGGTTTTCCATCTGTGAAGTGGGAGCTGATGACCCAGCCTCCTTTGTGAAGTGCTTTGAGATCTGCACATCCAATTTCTTCAGATCTTTGGGGTTGGTGGAGAGGGAAACACGGGGAGGATGGGGGAACCGCCCCACACACACACTTTACTCCTCCTGTTTCTTCCGTCTTCTCTTGCCCTTGGGTTAGAAAATGCCAAGTGGGTGCTTTGGGGAATAGTTGGGGAAGGAAAGGGGGGAGTCAGGTGGGTGAAGGGGTTGAGATGATGGGGTGGGAGGAAGGGGGATGAGTGGGGAGAAGGGAGGGGGTGGGGCAGTAGGTGGGTGAGGTGGGGATGGGATGGGAGAGGGGGAGGGGACCAGTGGGGGGGGTCAAGTTGTAGGGCAGGATGGAGGGGAGGGGTATGGGGAGCTTGGGGCCCGTATGGGGGGTGCATGATGGGGAACTGGGGGAACACCTTGTCTGCCACTTCCCCCCTGCATCCCCAAGACTATTTCCTGACCGCCCGGGATAGATGAGGCTAGATTTGGGGGTGAGAGGGTAATAGAGCCGGGTTTTAATTTTGGTGGGTCACACCAAAATGGCATCCAGTTGGTTCCTTGCCATATGCCAATCCCCACAGGCCCACCTCCATGGTCACCCCACCTCATTTTTACCTCATAACCCATGCCCCACAACTCCATTGGCCCCACTCCCGCTTCCACTGGCCACGCCCACCTCCTTAGCCACCACCCCTTCCTCCATTGGCCCCTCCCACCTCCTTAGCCCCACCTCTTCCCTTGCAGGGAAGGAGGCAGGGGTCTGGATAAGTATGTGGAGTCTCCTTATGCTCCCCCTCTTCCCCCACATGGAGCATGAGAGGCGGGTCAAAGAGAAAGGGTCGGGGTCAATTCTGGTCACAAATAAAGAAGCAGAACTATGGGGGGGAGGGGGAACCAGGGAGATGGGAGGGACTAATGCAGGAAGGGGTTGGGCCAATGGAGTAGCTCTTAGGAAGTGGGAGGGGCCAATAAGGGGAAGCGTTCAATATAGGAAGAAGGGGCGGGGCTAAGGAGGAAGTGATAGGGCCCAATGGGGAAAAGGCTGGGACTAGGGTGAGGAGAGGGGTTGGGGGGCTCATGGATAAAGGGGTGGGAAGGATGGGCCTAGGGAGGTGGGAAGGACCAATGGCAGAAGGGGCGGGTCTAATTGAGGAGGGGCGGGGTCTATGGGAGAAGGAGCGAGTCTCTGCAGGAGGAGTGGGGAGAGCAGGGAAAGGGGCTGAGGTGGAGGGGCAGAGCTAGGAAGGAAGGGGTGGAGTCAGCCCAGAGGGGGCAGAGCCTTGCAGGGGGCGGGGCTCCTTCCACAGGAGGCGGAGCCAGGGTCAGGAACACACAGGACAGGTCTAAAACCATGGGAATTTCCACCATCTCCCTCCACTTTCTTCTTCTGACTCTTCCCCCCGCTTTGCTCATCCGCTCCGTGACCCGATGCCCCCCCCCTCTTTTCTTTCATAGCATTTATTTTCAATTCCTTTTATTTCCTTTTCGGGGGGATCTTTTCCCTTGTCCCCCTCTTTTCTTTAAATACACAACAAACGCCGGGTTTTTTTGGTGCTCCGGTGGGGAGGGGGGGTTGGAGACGGGGGGGGCAGAAGCCCAAGTTTTATTCCCCCCCTTTCCACCCCCTCCCGCGCTTTGTAGTTCGTTTGGTTCGCGGCGACGAGCGGGCACAGAAAACGGCCCCTTCCCGTCGTACAAATGACTGGGTCCTGGGGTGCGGGGGACATGGGGGAAAAAAGCTTTAAAATCTCCGCCCCGGTGACGAGGCCGGGAAGGGGGGAACAGCCGTCGGACGTTGGGGTGCGGCCTGGGGCTAAGTTCTCTTAGGGGGCGTCTGTTAGGTCCTTGCTCGGGCCGTCGCGTGGTTGGTGGGATTTTTGGTTGTGGTGCCGCGGTAGGAGAAGCTTTGGCTTCGCGGGGCGGCGGGCGGGCGGGGGGTGAATTCGTTCCCCGGCCGGCAGCTTGGTTGGATGGGGGTTTTTTTGGGTGGGAACCAGACGCGTGGGGATCTTTTAAAGCCTTCGAAGGATGGGGGTGGGGGAGCGTCTGTCAATCCACGCCCTCCTCCCCACCCCGAAAAAATTGGGGAGCGAGGGCTGGTCCCGCGAAGCCCTCGGCGGTGAGGAGAGAGACCGGAGGGGGGATGGGCCCCCGGTCTCCTGTTTGGTTGGGGCTGGAGCCAGTGTCTGTCTGTCCGTCTGTCCGTCCCGACGAGTTCTATACACAATGGGCGGAGCATGCTCGAGGGGAGAAGAGGCAGGATATGGGGGACCAAGAGTTGCCCCCCCATTTTTCGATTCCTTGAGTTTGTCTCTCGTGCTGTCCGTTGAGTTGAGTTTTGGTTTTGGCCTGTCTTGATCGGTAACAGTATGGGGCATGTGCTGGGGGGGCACCTGGGGGGTACCTGGGAGTTGGCATGGGGGGAAGGGAGGCTGGGGGGGATGAGAGAGGTGGGGGGTGGGTCATGTGGAAGCCCTGTCTTATGTTATGTGTTGGGGGGGGCAGAGTCTGGGGCGTCTCTGGGGAGCCACCCGTGATACTCGGATGGACACACGGGGAGCATGTGTGGGACCGAAGGCTGGGGGCATTTGGGGGAGCCTGCGTGGTGGGAACATACCTGACACCCACATGTGCAGAGAGGAGGGGGTGTCTGGGGGCCAGCTGTGTTGGGAACACGCCTAGCACATGTGTGGGCACCTCGCCAACCTAGAAGGCGGGGTGTGTGCTTTGAATTCACCCCCCCACACACACGCACTCAGAAGTGCCAGCTCCCTACATCTGGGTTGGGAGTATGGGGGGGCAAGGGGGTATTTGGGTATGGGGGGTTGGCACATTAGGATTGGGGAGGCAGCCAGGAGCAGGTTGGGAGGGTATATGGATATGTTGGGAGCTGGCAGTGGATGTCCCAGGTTGGGGGTCCCTCAGGACACGGGGCAGTCCTGGGCTGGGGTTCCCCAGAGTGAGGGGGTTTGGGGGCTGGCATTGGGGGTTCCAGGATGGGGGTCACCCAGGGTGGAGGGTTCCGGGAGGCGGTTCCCCAGGGTGGGGGGGGGGTCCAGGCACCCCCCATCTCCAGCTGCACCCCGCGCTGTTCATAAAGCTAGAAGCGTGGTCGAGGTAGAGTTGCTTTTTGGGCTGGGGTCCGAGTGAGGTAACTTTGCTTCCTCTTTGGCAAAGGCCAGGGCGGGGCCAGGGGCGGGGCTGGCAGCGGGGGCGGGGCTGGCCTTGCGGCGGTGGGCGCTGGAGCGGAGGTGGGCCCCCAGCGCCTCCCGCCCACTTACCAGCACCTCGCACGCCAGGCAGTGGTAGGTGCAGACGGGCACCCGCAGCGGCGCCGGTGCCGGCTGGCCGTAGTAACAGAAGCCGGCCTGGTGGGCCGCGGCTGCCTCCTCCCCCTCGAACGCCGCCTTGCACTGGCGGCACAAGTAGCGGTGGGCCACGTCCACCGTGGAGACCCCGGCCGGCTCGGGGGCCTCGGGGGCGGGCAGCAGGCTGCTGGGCAGCAGGCTGATGAGGGTCTGAGGTATGACGGGATTCATGGGGAACAGCCCCTTCTTCATGCCGTACAGCTGCTGGAAGTAGCCGCCGGGCAGCGGGGCGCTGAACAGGGAGGCTGGGGTGCCCGCTGGCACGGAGAAGGGCAGGAACTGGGTGCCCAGGAGGGTGGGGACTGTTGGCTTCAAACCCTTCAGGGTCTTTAGGGTGGGCGAGGTGGGGTTGGCCACGGTGCTGGGAAGTCTGGCGGCTCCGGCGACGGACACTCTGGTGGCTCCGGCGACCGACGCTCCGGCGGCTCCCGGCTCCGGCTGGGTCTCCCCGGTGGGCTCTGGCGCCAAGCCGAGCTGGCTCTGAGGTAAGGGACGTCCTGGCGGCGTGGAACCCAGGAGTCCGGTGCTGGGGGCGGTGGAGGGGCCTGCTCAGAGGATGGGGAAGGGGAGGGGAAAAGCATTGTGGGGAGGTCACCATGGTGGGCTGAGTATCCCTGCCCCTCCCCCCCAGTCCCACTCTTCCCCCACCTCTCTGCACAACCACGGGAACCCCACCCCCACCCGATGGGGTCCCAGAGAGGGCAGGAAGTTGGGAAGGGGGAAGGAAATGGGGGAGCAGAGGGGAAGAGGTTCGAAGCTGGGGGGCACCACTAGAGGAGAGGGAGTGGAGAGCATGCGGAAGGGGGACAGGAGAGGGGGACGGTGGTTGGGCCCGGGGAGGGAGAGGGAGGAGCAATGTAGAGGCGTGGGGGCATGTGGGAGGACACTTGAAGCAGGGGCAGGGAAGCCCCCTTCCCCTTCCCCTCCCCCCACTGACCCCACTCACCTCTCCACGCCCTGCCACTCACCTGCGGCACCGGCTGCCGGGGGCGCTCCAGGGGGGACGGGCAGGAGCGGGGGCCCTGACGCTCCATCATGACCCTCGCTGCACAGCTGGGCCTGCACGGCTTCCTTGAGCCGGGCCAGGTGGCCACGGGAGAACAGGTGGCCACGGCAGGAGACGTAGAAGTCGTACTTGACTTGGCAGACGGGGCACTCAGCCCGAGGCTCAGGGGGGCCCTCGGAGGGAGCCCCAGGGCCCCCCTCGCCCAAGGCCGCCTTGGCCTTCTTCTCTTTGGCCCGGGCATTCTGGAACCAGACCTGGATGACCCTTTTGGGCAGGCCGATCTCCTCACCCAGCACCTCGCACTCCTGCATGGTGGGTGTTCGGTAGGCCTCGTAACACGCCTTCATGATCTTCAGCTGCAGGCTGGACATCTGGGTCCGGTAGCGGCGCTGGCCCAGCAGATCGAGCCCGGCCGCCCCCTCCGACGCCAGCCCATGCCCGCCTGGCGACTCCGGATCGGCCAAGGAGGAGGAAGAGGAGGAAGAAGAATCACTCAGATCGCCGCCGGATGGGCTCTGTGCTTCGTTCAACTCTGACGGCTCTGGCTCGGCCTGGTTGATGCTGTAGAGGACAGTGGCTGTCCCATCGTCAGAGACACCATCAGAGACGTTGGCCATCCTGCCACCGGAGACACTGGAGGTCCCGCCACCAGAGATATTGGCCATCCCACCGCTGGAGACACTGGAGGTCCCGCCACCAGAGACGTTGGCCATCCCGCCGCCGGAGACATTGGAGGTCCCACCAACGGAGACGTTGGGGGTCCCACCAACGGAGACGTTGGCCATCCCGCCACTGGAGACATTGGAGGTCCCACCAACAGAGACGTTGGCCATCCCGCCACCAGGACTCAACTTGGCCAAGGAAGAGGATGGGGAGGTCTTGATGGGGGGGATCCCGGTGCTGGCGCTGCACCGGAATTGCCCCTTGCGTTCCCTGGCGCGGGTGTTTTGGAACCACACCTGCACCACCCGTTTCTTAAGCCCCACCTCCTCCGAGATACAGTCCAGCATCTTGCGGGTGGGGTTCGAGTCCTGCATGTACCAGCGGTAGAGGATGTCCAGCTGCTCCGGGAGGATGGTGGTGCGGAGACGCTTGTCTCGCGGAGGATCCCCTTCGCTGCCGCTCCCGCCGCCCGGCGACTGGCTCCCGTCCTCGTGCTTCCTCTTCATGGGCGCCCCCTGGCTGTGGGGCAGCTCCGGCAGCGGGTCGTGTGGGGCCAGGAGTGCTGAGCCATGGACTCCTGGTGGATCGGAGGAGAATGTGGGGGCGTTGCTCTCCAGGGGCTCCATGGCTCCATCACTCACTGGCTGATCTTCCTTGGGGTCTCCATCGCCCCTTGGTGCCTCTTCCTCCTCTTCCTCCTCCTCTTCCTCAGCTGGTGGCTCGGGCTCTTCCTCTGGCTCCTCTTCCTCCGGCTCTTCCTCTCCTTCTTCCTCCTCCTCCTCATTGCCTTCCGCTGAGGGCCGGTCGTCATAGCATTTCTTGAGATGCCGCACCAGGTCGAAGATGCACCGGAAGGCGGCTTGGCATTTCTTACAGCTGGGTTGGCTGGTGACGGTGCCCCCTCCGGCACCCCCAGCCTCGGCGCAATTCTTCCGGGCCTTCTGCCGGGCATTCTGGAACCACACCACGATGACCCGGTTGGCCAAGCCCAGGAGGACAGAGAGACGCTCCACCTCACCATCCTTGGGGTAGGCGCTGGCTTCAAAGAAGGACTGGAGAGCCTGCGATTGGAACTCGGTGAATTTGGTGCGGGAGAACCGCCGGCTCGACTGACCGTCCCGGGATGGGTCTGTCCCTGCTTCCTCTTCCTCACCCCGGACCCACCGCCCTTCAGCTTCGGGCAGTGCCGGGGGCACCACCACCGGCACTGGCTGCATCAGGAAGGGTGGGCAGAGAGGGGTGATGCCCGGGGGCACCAGGGGTGTCTCCGTGGGGGCAGTGCCCTCGGCCGGCGGGTACATGCTGTCGTAGGTCTTCCGGAACTGGGCGGCATAGCGGCTGAGGGCCTCGAAGGGCAGGAAGCGCCGGTGAACATGTTCCTCGTGCGTCTTCAGGATGAGCATGTTGGAGAAGACCTTCCCGCACGTGCCGCACCGCAGCTTCTCGGCTGGCGGGCGGGGCAGCGGGGCCACCGGAGGGGGAGCCGCGCCCCCCACCCCCTGCTTGCCCTCGTTGTACTGGATCACCAGCTCAAAGCCGAAGTTCTCCAGCAGAGCCTTGGCCGCCGGGTGGGAGGCCACGTTGGCTTCCTCTCCGCCAGCGTCCTCCTCCGTCTCCGGTTTGGCTGGGGCAGGCGGCGGGGGGGGCGGTGGAGGGGGCGGCTCCTTGGGCGGAGCCAGGATCAGTGGGGCGGATGGGGCCGGCAGGGCCAGGGCCGGCGCTGCCAGAGTGAGCTTGGGCGCCCCCTTGAGGTCGTGCAGGTAGAAGGGCAGGAGGAGCTGCTGCTGTTGCAGCTTGAGGAGCGATTCCGGCACAACCGGGAACGGCGGCAGCAGCGGCGGGGAGAAGAGCGGTGCTGGGAAGGGCAGCGCCGTCGGCACCTCCAGGATCTTGGGGGGTTCGGCTTCGGTGGGGGGCGCCGGGGCTGCCTCCCCCACCTCCCCTGCCTCCGGCGCCTCTCCTTTGCTGGCGGCCTCCGCCTTGGCCACCCGGGAGCGGGTCTGGTGGAGCACCGAGCGCATGTGGATCTCGAGGGTGGAGCTCTGGTTGTAGGACACCCGGCACGTGGTGCATTTGTAGGGCTTGTCGGAGGAGGGTTGGGGGGCACCGGGGGCCCCCGAGTCGCCCCGGGATGGGGCGGTGGGGTCGGATGAAGCCTTCTTCATCTTGTGGAGGTGGGAGACAGAGTTGTAGTGGACCAGCAGGATGTTCTTCTGGGTGAAGGACTCTTTGCACACCGTGCACTTGTAGGGCCGCGACGGATCCAAGAACTTGTCCAGGGCGAAGTTGGTGGCTTTCCGGTAGGACAGGGGGTGCCGCGGGTCCTGCAGGGCCGGCGAGGTCTCAGCGGGGCGCTGCTGCTCTTCAGAGGGGGCCAGAAGCTGGACAGCGGCTTCCTCCTCCGGGTCGTCGGCCTTCGGAGCCGGGGGGGAGGCTGGGCGGGGGGGGGGTGGCAGGTCGGCCGCTGGAGGAGGGGGTGAGGGGGCAGAGGGGAGTGGGGCTGAGGTGGCAGCATCTCCAGCAGGGGGCGCTGCAGGGGGAGCGAGAGAAAGGTGAGGGGGAATCAATAACGGAGGCTCCAATAACCCCAACTCCAGCCCCCCAGGGGTGAACCCTCCCCAGGGCCGGCTCTAACTTTTTTGCCACCCCAAGCAGCAAAAAAAAGCGCCGGACCGCCGTAACACATTAGCCCAGCACCGCCCCGCCCTGCCGAAATACCCCCCCCACCGAGTGCCGTGCCGCCGAACCCCCCCCCCCCCCGCCGAGTGCCGCGCTGCCTCCCACCACTCCAAGATTGGCCGCCCCTTACCAGGTGCCGCCCCAAGCACGTGCTTGGTTGCCTGGTGCCTGGAGCCGGCCCTGACCCTCCCCCATCCCCAATTCCCTCCGCAATCCCTGGCCATCCTCCGTCACCCCACCCAGCCCCAGGACAGGTCCCAGCCATGCCCTGTCTCCTCGCCCGGCCCCAGGGTGCGCTGTGCCAAGGGGGCCCCACACTGCCCCATCTCCCAACCCGGCCCCAGGGTGCGCTGTGCCAAGGGGGCCCCACACTGCCCCGTCTCCCCGCCCGGCCCCAGGGGGCACTGTGCCAGGGGGTCCCCACACTGCCCCATCTCCCCACCCGGCCCCAGGGGGCGCTGTGCCAGGGGATCCCCACACTGCCCCATCTCCCCACCGGGCCCCAGGGTGCGCTGTGCCAAGGGGACCCCACACTGCCCCGTCTCCCCGCCTGGCCCCAGGGGGCGCTGTGCCAGGGGGGCCCCACACTGCCCCATCTCCCAACCCGGCCCCAGGGTGCGCTGTGCCAAGGGGGCCCCACACTGCCCCGTCTCCCCGCCCGGCCCCAGGGGGCGCTGTGCCAGGGGAGCCCCACACTGCCCCGTCTCCCCGCCCGGCCCCAGGGGGCGCTGTGCCAGGGGATCCCCACACTGCCCCATCTCCCCACCCGGCCCCAGGGTGCGCTGTGCCAAGGGGACCCCACACTGCCCCGTCTCCCCGCCTGGCCCCAGGGGGCGCTGTGCCAGGGGGTCCCCACACTGCCCCATCTCCCTGCCCTGCCCCAGGGGGCGCTGTGCCAGGGGGTCCCCACACTGCCCCATCTCCCTGCCCGGCCCCAGGGGGCGCTGTGCCAGGGGGGCCCCACATTGCCCCGTCTCCCCGCCCGGCCCCAGGGGACGCTGTGCCAGGGGGTCACCACACTGCCCCATCTCCCCACCCGGCCCCAGGGGGTGCTGTGCCAGGGGGTCCCCACACTGCCCCATCTCCCCACCTGGCCCCAGGGGGCTCTGTGCCAGGGGTCCCCTGCCCCATCTCCCCGCCCGGCCCCAGGGGGTGTTGTGCCAGGGGGACCCCTGCCCCATCTCCCCGCCCGGCCCCAGGGGACGCTGTGCCAGGGAGTCCCCACACTGCCCCATCTCCCCGCCCGGCCCCAGGGGGCGCTGTGCCAGGGCGTCCCCTGCCCCATCTCCCTGCCCGGCCCCAGGGGGTGCTGTGCCAGGGGTCCCCTGCCCCATCTCCCCGCTCAGCCCCAGGGGTCGCTGTGCCAGGGGGTCCTATCTGTGCCCCATCTCCCCGCCCGGCCCCAGGGGGCGCTGTGCCAGGGGGGCCCCACACTGCCCCATCTCCCCGCCCAGCCCCAGGGGGCGCTCACCTGTGGGTGCCAATTCACACTCCCCCCCGCACTCAGGGTTGGGGGCCGCTCCTGCCTCGGGGGGCTCAGGGGCAGGACTGGGGCTGGGTAGGACTTTGGTGGCAAAGTTCATCTCCACAGTGGTGGCCTGGGGAGAGAATGAAACAGGAGAATTCAATGAGTGCAAAGTTATACCAGGCCTGGACCCCATCTCCCAGCCTGGCACTGGGGGGCGCTGTGCTCTGGGGTCCCAGCCCGGCACTAGGGGCGCTGTGCCGTGGGGGTCCCAGCCCGGCACTAGGGGGCGCTGTGCCAGGGGAGGTCCCAGCCCGGCACTAGAGGGCGCTGTGCAGGGGAGGTCCCAGCCCGGCACTAGGGGGCGCTGTGCCAGGGGAGGTCCAAGCCCGGCACTAGGGGGCGCTGTGCCGTGGGGGTCCCAGCCCGGCACTAGGGGGCGCTGTGCAGGGGAGGTCCCAGCCCGGCACTAGGGGGCGCTGTGCTCTGGGGTCCCAGCCCGGCACTAGGGGGCGCTGTGCCGTGGGGGTCCCAGCCCGGCACTAGGGGGCGCTGTGCCGGGGAGGTCCCAGCCCGGCACTAGGGGGCGCTGTGCCGTGGGGGTCCCAGCCCGGCACTAGGGGGCGCTGTGCAGGGGAGGTCCCAGCCCGGCACTAGGGGGCGCTGTGCTCTGGGGGTCCCAGCCCGGCACTAGGGGGCGCTGTGCCGTGGGGGTCCCAGCCCGGCACTAGGGGGCGCTGTGCAGGGGAGGTCCCAGCCCGGCACTAGGGGGCGCTGTGCTCTGGGGTCCCAGCCCGGCACTAGGGGGCGCTGTGCCGTGGGGGTCCCAGCCCGGCACTAGGAGGCGCTGTGCCGTGGGGGTCCCAGCCCGGCACTAGGGGGCGCTGTGCAGGGGAGGTCCCAGCCCGGCACTAGGTGGCGCTGTGCAGGGGAGGTCCCAGCCCGGCACTAGGGGGCGCTGTGCTGTGGGGGTCCCAGCCCGGTACTAGGGGGCGCTGTGCAGGGGAGGTCCCAGCCCGGCACTAGGGGGCGCTGTGCCGTGGGGGGGTCCCAGTCCGGCACTAGGGGGCGCTGTGCAGGGGAGGTCCCAGCCCCGCACTAGGGGGCGCTGTGCCGTGGGGGTCCCAGCCCGGCACTAGGGGGCGCTGTGCAGGGGTGGTCCCAGCCCGGCACTAGGGGGCGCTGTGCAGGGGAGGTCCCAGCCCGGCACTAGGAGGCGCTGTGCTCTGGGGTCCCAGCCCGGCACTAGGGGGCGCTGTGCAGGGGTGGTCCCAGCCCGGCACTAGGGGGCGCTGTGCCGTGGGGGGTCCCAGCCCGGCACTAGGGGGCGCTGTGCCGTGGGGGTCCCAGCCGGGCACTTGGGGGCGCTGTGCCGTGGGGGTCCCAGCCGGGCACTTGGGGGCGCTGTGCCGTGGGGGTCCCAGCCCGGCACTAGGGGGCGCTGTGCCAGGGGAGGTCCCAGCCCGGCACTAGAGGGCGCTGTGCAGGGGAGGTCCCAGCCCGGCACTAGGGGGCGCTGTGCCAGGGGAGGTCCAAGCCCGGCACTAGGGGGCGCTGTGCCGTGGGGGTCCCAGCCCGGCACTAGGGGGCGCTGTGCAGGGGAGGTCCCAGCCCGGCACTAGGGGGCGCTGTGCTCTGGGGTCCCAGCCCGGCACTAGGGGGCGCTGTGCCGTGGGGGTCCCAGCCCGGCACTAGGGGGCGCTGTGCCGGGGAGGTCCCAGCCCGGCACTAGGGGGCGCTGTGCCGTGGGGGTCCCAGCCCGGCACTAGGGGGCGCTGTGCAGGGGAGGTCCCAGCCCGGCACTAGGGGGCGCTGTGCTCTGGGGGTCCCAGCCCGGCACTAGGGGGCGCTGTGCCGTGGGGGTCCCAGCCCGGCACTAGGGGGCGCTGTGCAGGGGAGGTCCCAGCCCGGCACTAGGGGGCGCTGTGCTCTGGGGTCCCAGCCCGGCACTAGGGGGCGCTGTGCCGTGGGGGTCCCAGCCCGGCACTAGGAGGCGCTGTGCCGTGGGGGTCCCAGCCCGGCACTAGGGGGCGCTGTGCAGGGGAGGTCCCAGCCCGGCACTAGGTGGCGCTGTGCAGGGGAGGTCCCAGCCCGGCACTAGGGGGCGCTGTGCTGTGGGGGTCCCAGCCCGGTACTAGGGGGCGCTGTGCAGGGGAGGTCCCAGCCCGGCACTAGGGGGCGCTGTGCCGTGGGGGGGGTCCCAGTCCGGCACTAGGGGGCGCTGTGCAGGGGAGGTCCCAGCCCCGCACTAGGGGGCGCTGTGCCGTGGGGGTCCCAGCCCGGCACTAGGGGGCGCTGTGCAGGGGTGGTCCCAGCCCGGCACTAGGGGGCGCTGTGCAGGGGAGGTCCCAGCCCGGCACTAGGAGGCGCTGTGCTCTGGGGTCCCAGCCCGGCACTAGGGGGCGCTGTGCAGGGGTGGTCCCAGCCCGGCACTAGGGGGCGCTGTGCCGTGGGGGGTCCCAGCCCGGCACTAGGGGGCGCTGTGCCGTGGGGGTCCCAGCCGGGCACTTGGGGGCGCTGTGCTCTGGGGTCCCAGCCCGGCACTAGGGGGCGCTGTGCCGTGGGGGTCCCAGCCCGGCACTAGGGGGCGCTGTGCCGTGGGGGTCCCAGCCCGGCACTACGTGGCGCTGTGCAGGGGAGGCCCCAGCCCGGCACTAGGGGGCGCTGTGCCAGGGGAGGTCCAAGCCCGGCACTAGGGGGCGCTGTGCCGTGGGGGGTCCCAGCCCGGCACTAGGGGGCGCTGTGCAGGGGAGGTCCCAGCCCGGCACTAGGGGGCGCTGTGCTCTGGGGTCCCAGCCCGGCACTAGGGGGCGCTGTGCTCTGGGGTCCCAGCCCGGCACTAGGGGGCGCTGTGCCGTGGGGGGTCCCAGCCCGGCACCAGGGGGCGCTGTGCAGGGGAGGTCCCAGCCCGGCACTAGGGGGCGCTGTGCCGTGGGGGGTCCCAGCCCGGCACTAGGGGGCGCTGTGCAGGGGAGGTCCCAGCCCCGCAATATGGGGCGCTGTGCCGTGGGGGTCCCAGCCCGGCACTAGGGGGCGCTGTGCAAGGGAGGTCCCAGCCCGGCACTAGGGGGCGCTGTGCCGCGGAGGTCCCAGCCCCGCACTAGGGGGCGCTGTGCCGTGGGGGTCCCAGCCCGGCACTAGGGGGCGCTGTGCAGGGGAGGTCCCAGCCCCGCACTAGGGGGCGCTGTGCCGCGGAGGTCCCAGCCCGGCACTAGGGGGCGCTGTGCCGCGGAGGTCCCAGCCCGGCACTAGGGGGCGCTGTGCCGGTGAGGTCCCAGCCCGGCACTAGGGGGCGCTGTGCCGTGGGGGTCCCAGCCCGGCACTAGGGGGCGCTGTGCAGGGGAGGTCCCAGCCCGGCACTAGGGGGCGCTGTGCTCTGGGGTCCCAGCCCGGCACTAGGGGGCGCTGTGCCGTGGGGGTCCCAGCCCGGCACTAGGGGGCGCTGTGCCGGGGAGGTCCCAGCCCGGCACTAGGGGGCGCTGTGCCGTGGGGGTCCCAGCCCGGCACTAGGGGGCGCTGTGCAGGGGAGGTCCCAGCCCGGCACTAGGGGGCGCTGTGCCGTGGGGGTCCCAGCCCGGCACTAGGGGGCGCTGTGCTCTGGGGTCCCAGCCCGGCACTAGGGGGCGCTGTGCCGTGGGGGTCCCAGCCCGGCACTAGGGGGCGCTGTGCCGTGGGGGTCCCAGCCCGGCACTAGGGGGCGCTGTGCAGGGGAGGTCCCAGCCCGGCACTAGGGGGCGCTGTGCCGCGGAGGTCCCAGCCCGGCACTAGGGGGCGCTGTGCCGCGGAGGTCCCAGCCCGGCACTAGGGGGCGCTGTGCCGGGGAGGTCCCAGCCCGGCACTAGGGGGCGCTGTGCCGTGGGGGTCCCAGCCCGGCACTAGGGGGCGCTGTGCAGGGGAGGTCCCAGCCCGGCACTAGGGGGCGCTGTGCTCTGGGGTCCCAGCCCGGCACTAGGGGGCGCTGTGCCGTGGGGGTCCCAGCCCGGCACTAGGGGGCGCTGTGCCGGGGAGGTCCCAGCCCGGCACTAGGGGGCGCTGTGCCGTGGGGGTCCCAGCCCGGCACTAGGGGGCGCTGTGCAGGGGAGGTCCCAGCCCGGCACTAGGGGGCACTGTGCCGTGGGGGTCCCAGCCCGGCACTAGGGGGCGCTGTGCTCTGGGGTCCCAGCCCGGCACTAGGGGGCGCTGTGCCGTGGGGGTCCCAGCCCGGCACTAGGGGGCGCTGTGCCGGGGAGGTCCCAGCCCGGCACTAGGGGGCGCTGTGCAGGGGAGGTCCCAGCCCGGCACTAGGGGGCGCTGTGCTGTGGGGGTCCCAGCCCGGCACTAGGGGGCGCTGTGCAGGGGAGGTCCCAGCCCGGCACTAGGGGGCGCTGTGCCGTGGGGGGTCCCAGCCCGGCACTAGGGGGCGCTGTGCCGTGGGGGTCCCAGCCCGGCACTTGGGGGCGCTGTGCAGGGGAGGTCCCAGCCCCGCACTAGGGGGCGCTGTGCCGTGGGGGTCCCAGCCCGGCACTTGGGGGCGCTGTGCAGGGGAGGTCCCAGCCCGGCACTAGGGGGTGCTGTGCCATGGGGGTCCCAGCCCGGCACTAGGGGGTGCTGTGCCATGGGGGTCCCAGCCCGGCACTAGGGGGCGCTGTGCAGGGGAGGTCCCAGCCCGGCACTAGGGGGCGCTGTGCAGGGGAGGTCCCAGCCCGGCACTAGGGGGCGCTGTGCTCTGGGGTCCCAGCCCGGCACTAGGGGGCGCTGTGCAGGGGAGGTCCCAGCCGGCACTAGGGGGCGCTGTGCCGCGGAGGTCCCAGCCCGGCACTAGGGGGCGCTGTGCAGGGGAGGTCCCAGCCCGGCACTAGGGGGCGCTGTGCAGGGGAGGTCCCAGCCCGGCACTAGGGGGTGCTGTGCCATGGGGGTCCCAGCCCGGCACTAGGGGGCGCTGTGCAGGGGAGGTCCCAGCCCGGCACTAGGGGGCGCTGTGCAGGGGAGGTCCCAGCCCGGCACTAGGGGGCGCTGTGCTCTGGGGTCCCAGCCCGGCACTAGGGGGCGCTGTGCAGGGGAGGTCCCAGCCCGGCACTAGGGGGCGCTGTGCTCTGGGGTCCCAACCCGGCACTAGGGGGCGCTGTGCCGCGGGGGTCCCAGCCCGGCACTAGGGGGCGCTGTGCCGTGGGGGTCCCAGCCCGGCACTAGGGGGCGCTGTGCAGGGGAGGTCCCAGCCCGGCACTAGGGGGCGCTGTGCAGGGGAGGTCCCAGCCCGGCACTAGGGGGCGCTGTGCCGTGGGGGTCCCAGCCCGGCACTAGGGGGCGCTGTGCAGGGGTGGTCCCAGCCCGGCACTAGGGGGCGCTGTGCTGTGGGGGTCCCAGCCCGGCACTAGGGGGCGCTGTGCCGCGGAGGTCCCAGCCCGGCACTAGGGGGCGCTGTGCAGGGGAGGTCCCAGCCCGGCACTAGGGGGCGCTGTGCCGCGGAGGTCCCAGCCCGGCACTAGGGGGCGCTGTGCAGGGGAGGTCCCAGCCCGGCACTAGGGGGCGCTGTGCAGGGGAGGTCCCAGCCCGGCACTAGGGGGTGCTGTGCCATGGGGGTCCCAGCCCGGCACTAGGGGGCGCTGTGCAGGGGAGGTCCCAGCCCGGCACTAGGGGGCGCTGTGCTCTGGGGTCCCAGCCCGGCACTAGGGGGCGCTGTGCAGGGGAGGTCCCAGCCCGGCACTAGGGGGCGCTGTGCTCTGGGGTCCCAACCCGGCACTAGGGGGCGCTGTGCCGCGGGGGTCCCAGCCCGGCACTAGGGGGCGCTGTGCCGTGGGGGTCCCAGCCCGGCACTAGGGGGCGCTGTGCAGGGGAGGTCCCAGCCCGGCACTAGGGGGCGCTGTGCAGGGGAGGTCCCAGCCCGGCACTAGGGGGCGCTGTGCCGTGGGGGTCCCAGCCCGGCACTAGGGGGCGCTGTGCAGGGGTGGTCCCAGCCCGGCACTAGGGGGCGCTGTGCTGTGGGGGTCCCAGCCCGGCACTAGGGGGCGCTGTGCCGCGGAGGTCCCAGCCCGGCACTAGGGGGCGCTGTGCAGGGGAGGTCCCAGCCCGGCACTAGGGGGCGCTGTGCCGCGGAGGTCCCAGCCCCGCACTAGGGGGCGCTGTGCAGGGGAGGTCCCAGCCCCGCACTAGGGGGCGCTGTGCAGGGGAGGTCCCAGCCCCGCACTAGGGGGCGCTGTGCCGTGGGGGTCCCAGCCCGGCACTTGGGGGCGCTGTGCAGTGGAGGTCCCAGCCCGGCACTAGGGGGCGCTGTGCCGCGGAGGTCCCAGCCCGGCACTAGGGGGCGCTGTGCAGGGGAGGTCCCAGCCCGGCACTAGGGGGCGCTGTGCAGGGGAGGTCCCAGCCCGGCACTAGGGGGCGCTGTGCCGTGGGGGTCCCAGCCCGGCACTAGGGGGCGCTGTGCAGGGGAGGTCCCAGCCGGCACTAGGGGGCGCTGTGCAGGGGAGGTCCCAGCCCGGCACTAGGGGGCGCTGTGCCGCGGAGGTCCCAGCCCGGCACTAGGGGGCGCTGTGCTGCGGAGGTCCCAGCCCGGCACTAGGGGGCGCTGTGCAGGAGAGGTCCCAGCCCGGCACTAGGGGGCGCTGTGCCGCGGAGGTCCCAGCCCCGCACTAGGGGGCGCTGTGCAGGGGAGGTCCCAGCCCGGCACTAGGGGGCGCTGTGCAGGGGAGGTCCCAGCCCGGCACTAGGGGGCGCTGTGCCGCGGAGGTCCCAGCCCGGCACTAGGGGCGCTCACCACAAGCAGCAGCTTCTCCACGCATTCAGGCACCACGTTGTGGATGTGACTGAGGTGGACGCGCAGGCTACCTCTGCCCACCAGCTGCTCCTCCTGGCACAGCGGGCAGCGGTAGGTCGGCTGCAGGGCATGCTGGGACACGGCGTGGCTGCGCACCCCCGCCGGCGCCCGGCTCACGTAACTGCAGTACGGGCAGCAGAACACCTGGGTGGGGGGCGGCGGAGAGAGGGGTTGTCAGATCGTATGGGAGGGGCCCAGGCGTTTGGGACAGGGGAAAGGGACCCAGGCATCCGGGATGGGGGAAAGGGACCCAGGCATCCGGGATGGGGAAAGGGACCCAGGCATCCAGGACCAGAGAGTGGATCCAGGAATCCGGGACAGCTGCCCTGCAGCTCCCGGTCCCTGGGGGTGGGCCAGGGAGAGACAGGGATGGGCAAAAGTGGACCCAGGAGTCCGGGACGGGGGAAAGAGACTCGGGCATCTAGGACAGCAGCCCTGCAGCTGTCAGGCCTTGGGGCATGGTGGAGGGACCAGGATTGGACCCAGGTGTCCGGGATGGGGAGTTGCCCCCTCCCACTTGGGGTGCTCACCGTGGTCTGGGTTTCCCCGGCTGCTCGGCTCTTCGTCTCGGTCTCGTCCAGTCCTGCAGTGTGTGTGAGGGGGTGTTAGCGACTTGCTCCGCTTCCCCTCCCCTCCCGCCCAACCTGCCCCCCCTTG
This sequence comes from Glyptemys insculpta, assembly GCA_032172135.1. Classification (NCBI taxonomy): domain Eukaryota; kingdom Metazoa; phylum Chordata; order Testudines; family Emydidae; genus Glyptemys; species Glyptemys insculpta. Next base: position 38,383,682 of record JAVMKA010000015.1, on the reverse strand, counting down.
GGGCTCCACACGGCCCCCCCCTTCTGCCCTAGGCCCTGCCCCTCCCCCCCAGCACCCGCCAAGCCAAGCTCCCTCCGGGTTGGGCCCAGGCTTGGGGGAGAGGAGCACGTGTGGGGTCAGGCCCCCCCCCCCCCCCCCGGCCTAGGCCGCCCAGCTCCAGGAGAGTCAAGCAGGGAGGGCAAAGCAGGAATCTCACATGGGGGTGCAGGAACCCAGGCGTCCTGCGAGGGGGAGGGGCCACTCACCTGGGGGCGGGGCTTTGTTCAGAGTCTCTTTCTCGGGGGTCCTGGGCTCAGAGGCTGATTCCTTCCCTGGTGGGGGGGCAGACGGGATGGGTTAGGGGAGTGGGAGCAGTGGGGTGGGGCCGGGGGCGGGGGCATGATGTGATTGATGAAACGCTCCCCCCCTCGCTTCGTTCCCCGCATCCCTGCATCAGCTTTGTTAGACTGGCCCCAGAACCAGATGGTGCACCTCACTCCCGACCAGCCCAGCTCTCACTCCCAACCCTCAACCCCTGCTAGCCCAGCCCTGGGCTTCCCCCCAGCCCTACCGGTGCCCCTCACTCCCGACCCGCAGCCCCTGCTAGCCCAGCCCTGGGCTCCCCCCCAGCCCTACCGGTGCCCCTCACTCCCGACCCGCAGCCCCTGCTAGCCCAGCCCTGGGCTCCCCCCCAGCCCTACCGGTGCCCCTCACTCCCGACCCGCAGCCCCTGCTAGCCCAGCCCTGGGCTACCCCCCAGCCCTACCGGTGCCCCTCATTCCCGACCCGCAGCCCCTGCTAGCCCAGTCCTGGGCTCCCCCCAGCCCTGCTAGTGCCCCTCACTCCCGACCCGCAGCCCCTGCTAGTGCCCCTCATTCCTGACCCGCAGCCCCCTGCTAGCCCAGCCCTGGGCTCCCCCCAGCCCTGCTAGTGCCCCTCACTCCCGACCCGCAGCCCCTGCTAGCCCAGCCCTGGGCTCCCCCCCAGCCCTACCGGTGCCCCTCACTCCCGACCCGCAGCCCCTGCTACCCAGCCCTGGGCTCCCCCCCAGCCCTACCAGTGCCCCTCACTCCCGACCCGCAGCCCCCTGCTAGCCCAGCCCTGGGCTCCCCCCCAGCCCTGCTAGTGCCCCTCACTCCCGACCCGCAGCCCCTGCCCCCCCAGCCCTACCGGTGCCCCTCACTCCCGACCCGCAACCCCTGCTAGCCCAGCCCTGGGCTCCCCCCCAGCCCTACCGGTGCCCCTCACTCCCGACCCGCAGCCCCCTGCTAGCCCAGCCCTGGGCTCCCCCCCAGCCCTGCTAGTGCCCCTCACTCCCGACCCGCAGCCCCTGCTAGCCCAGCCTTGGGCTCCCCCCCAGACCAGCTCTACCAATGCCCTTCACTCCCAAACTGCAACCCCCCAGGTTAAGGGGGGCGGGAAGGGGGGGCAGATTCTGGGAACCTCACAGGGGCTGTCAGTTACACAGAGAGATAATTTCTCTCTTTCTCTCGCTCATTTTTTTCCTGTTCCTTCGTTCTCCCTGCTGGTTGCTAGGCAACGAGTCCCGGTGTCTGTCATAATCCATTAGGAGGGGAGAGTTTCTCCGCAGCCGCTTCGCGCTTGAATGTGTCCCAGGGCGGCATGAGAATTAAACACCAAGGGGGGTGGGGAACAGCGGCCGTGACGGCATTCCTCACTCCCGACCCACAGCCCCATGCGCTGCCAGCCCTGGGCTCCCCCCTTTCCCAGCTCACTCCTGACCCATAGCCCCTGGGTACCGGTGCTCCGTGGCATGGGCTCAGCCAGGCGGATGCATCTCTCCAGGGCCATGGTGCCCTCGTCTGTGGGTCGCCCGCCCTGCAGCAGGTGGAGGCGGTGCTGGCCGTGGGCGTCACGGTGCCGGGGGGCCCGCAGGTGGCACAACATGGCGAGGCAGGAAGGAGCGGTGGTGTTGCAGAGCAGGCAGTGGAAGTGGGGGGGGTCGGGACCCGGTGCCGATGCTTCCAAGTCCAGCAGGAACTGGGGTGGGGAGAGAGAGATCAGAGGTGTTGGGGGGAGCCCTCCCCCGTGTATATCCCTCCCCCCAGCACTCCCCTCCCCCCCCAGAACCGATGGGTCCCCCTCTGTTGGTTGCCTCACCCCCATGCCTGGTTGCCATGCCCTCACCTTTCATTCCCTGCCTGCAATGCATGCCAGCTGCACCCTCTCATAGCCCAGTCACACACCTCATGCCCCACCCCTTCTGCTGTAGCCCCGCCCTCCCTGCTCACCTTGTATCTTGGCTTGCCCTCCTCTTGTCCCCTCCCATCCCCTCTAGCCCCGCCCCCTCCCACAGGCCTGCCTCATCCTTACCTTGAAGCCCCACCCTTCCCCATAGCCCCGCCCCCTCACCTTGTAGCTTCGCTCGCCCTCCTCGTGCCCTGCCCCCCGCACGTGCAGCCGCATCTTCTCCTTGCTGTTGGTCTCGTAGTCGCAGAGATTGCAGCGCAGGTGGAGGGGGGGCGGGGCGGGGGCGGGGCCAGGCTGCAGCTCAGCCCCTGCGGGGGGGGTGGTGGGCAAGGCCCCGCCCCCCTCGCGCAGGTGGGCGGCCAGCTGGTACTTGTGGGCGTGCTTGTCGGTCTTGAGGTGCAGCTGGAAGTTGGCCTTGAGCTGGGTGCCGTAGGCGCAGAGCCGGCAGCGGTGGAGATCCCCCGCCACCTCCTTCCACTCAGCCTCGGGCAGCCGGCGCGGAGCGGTGGAGTGGCGAAGTAGCTCCTCCACACTGTCCGTGCCGAAGCGCTGGCACACCAGGCAGCCGAAGAGCCGCTCCGATGCCACCAGCGCAGCCAGTGGCGGGGAGGCAGGGGCCAGTGGGGGCGGAGGACATGGGGATGGGGAAAGCGGCACCGGAGCCACTGGCGGTGGGGCAGAGAGAGAACAGGACACGGGAAAAGAGAAAGAGGAAAAGGAAGAATGAATGAGAGGCAAAGGAACGAGTAAAAGGAAGAAATAATGATAGGAAAGGGAAGAATGAATGCGAAAGAAAGGAATAAAGAATGAATAACAAATTGAAAGAAAATGAACAAGAGAGAATGAATAAAAGAGAGAAGGAAAGAATGAACAAATGAGGGAGAGAGTAGACAAAAAGAATGAACAAATGAAACAGGAAGAAATGAGCAAGAAAGACAGCCAGAAAGGGGAAACAATTGAAAGAATGAATAGAGAGGAAAGAGAGAAAGAATGAATGTGTGTGAGCAAGAAAGGAGGAATGAAAGAACAAATGAATGTATAAGAAAGAGAATGGGTAAGAAACAATGAATGAAAGAGAGAAAAGGAAAGAACAAAAGAAAAAACAGGAATGAATAAAAAATGAAAGTGGAAGGAAGGAAGGAATGAAAAGAAAGAGAGAGTGAAATGTAGAGAAGATAGAAGAGAATGGATGAAATCTGTTAATATTGACCTGAAAAGACATTTTCCCTACTGCCCCCACAAACTCTCTTGGGGGATCCCAGCCTTTCCAGCCCCCTCCAGGTTATCAGTGTCCTTCCCCATGGAAGGAGGAAGGGGAATGGTGGAATGGAGCAGGAGGGAGGGGATGGGGCTCTCAGAGGTGGGAGTAGGGTTGGGAAGGGGGCATGGAGCTCACTGGTGGGGTGGACATGGGGAGACGTGGGGAGGAAGGAGAGACATGGGAGCATGTGAACAGGGATCCCCCTATTTATGGCCATCCTGAAGTTGGACCCCATTGTTGGCCAACCCAATGTCAACTCAGTTGTTGGCCAACCCAACATTGACCCCACTGTTGGCCAACTCACCCAAAATTAACTACTGTGGGGAATGGGGGGCACAGTGTGGGCAGAAGGTCACTGGCGGTGATGGTGGTGGCAGTGGGAGATGTGAAGACATGGTGTGAGGCAAAGGGCCGCAGCCCCTTACCTGGTGCTGAAACCGCCCCCTTCCTCCCAGCGGGACCCAGTGGGTGGAAGCCATTGAGCAGCAGCTGTGCTGGTTCCATGGGCTTCTCCACCCGCAGTCCCGGGACGGCGCCGGTGGCTCCTGCATGGTGGTGGCCGTGGTGGTGACCCAGAGCCTGCACCCCATAGAACTGGAAGAGCTCGGTCTGCGGCTGCTGTTTCCCCCCACTGCTGCCCCCCGGTTGTCCCAGGAGCCCGGGCAAGGCCAATGGCAGCCCTTGGTGGAGGAGAAGCACATTCTGCATGTGCTTTTCCGATGTCATGTGGATGCGAAGGTTGCGGGAGATGCCGGTCTCATAGCTGCAGACTTTGCACTGCCAGGATGTCTTGCTTTTGGTCTCTTTCTCCTCAGGGGCCACCGGGGTCGGGGCTGTGGGGGTGGCTGGGGGCACTGGCTGGGCCCCGCCGCTCGTGTTGGCCTGGAAACCCTGAAGGTTGGCTAGATGCTTGTCGGACTGCATGTGGATGCTGAGGTTCCCCTTGGTGGTGGTGGAGTAGTTGCAAGCCTCACAGCGGTACGGCTTATAGCCACAGTTGTAGCTCTCACCCCGGGCCAGGCGCGGGTGGGGGCCTCCGGCACTGCAGTAGGCGCAGTGGCTGTTGCTCTCAGGATGCTTCTCCTTCATGTGGACATCCAGGGTCTGCTGGTACTTGTAGTGCCAGTTGCATTTGGGGCACTTGAGGGTTTTGCAGGAGTTGCGGGAATGCAGCAGGGACATGTGGCCAGAGAGACTGAGCCCAGGATAGGCCATGGCCGTGTAATCATCCCCAAAGCCAAGAGGGACCCCTCCAGTGTTGGGGTTGACCCCGCTGTTGGCCAACCCAACATTGGACTCGCTGTTGGACTCGTTGAGCTCGGTGTTGGCCTTCCCTGGCGGTGGGTCATCCGGGACGTTGGTGCCTCTGGGTGGGCTTTGGCCGTGTGAGCTTTGGTCCGGCAGAAGCCTCAGCCCATCCTCTTCTTCCTTCCTGCCTTCAGCCTTCTCCTCCTGTTGCTCCTCCTCCTCTCCCCCGTTGGCCCAGTCCACGCCGCCAGCCCTTGAATCTTTGGCATCGGGTGGCTTGCGTCCTTCTCGGGGGCTTCTCTCCTCCTCCTCCTCCTCCTTCATTACATTCACCCATCCACTACACATTCCGGCGCTGAGGTCCACCCCGCTGGTGGGGTTATTTGGTTCTAGGAAGCTGAGGGCAGTGCCCTGGAGCATGGCGGGGACTCCTTGGGACAGGGCCCGGCGCTCCCCGGGGCTGAGCCGCACCCCATGGGCTGAGAGGGCATGGGATGCCAAGGAGCGGCTCTGTCGGAAGGAGAGACGGCAGGCCAAGCACAGCCACGGTGGCCATGATGGTTCTTCCTCTTGGCCAACTTTGGCTTCCCCCTCCCCGTCGGTGACGGCATCTTTGGGTTCGGTGGGAGAGTTTTTGGCAGAGGTGGTGGGAGCAGAGGCCCTGGCTAGTCGGTAGCTGCGGAAGGCGCCGGATGGGGGCTGCTCGCCCGGCGCTGAGGTATTCTGGGACATTTGGTCAGTAGACGTAAAGCCTTGGTTGGGGCCGCCATCTTGGACGTGGAGGGTGGACACCGGCAGGGTTGCCGTGGCGCCAGGGTAGCCCTTTGGTAAGAGAACATGGCCGCCGCTGAGGAGATAGGCTGAGCCATCAGGGAAGAAGAGCAGATGGGCTGTGCTGCCACCATCTTCCGCATCCTCTTCATCATCATCATTGCCTTCTTCTTCCTCTTCCTCCTTGGCATCTTCCCTGGGGGCGGAGGGATGGAGGAGGGACGGGCTTGGTGCTACTAGGCCGAAGCCTGCCTGGAGTTGTGGTGCGGACAAGATGGCCGCTGGGAGATTGGCGGGACCTGGTTCCGGCTGGGGGACGGGGCTGGGCCTCATGGTCTCAGCAGGGGAAGGGGAGGCGGAGGGGGGGTCCGGCAGGGAGGGTTCTTTGGTGGCTGGAGGGGCGGAGGGGTCCTGAGGTGGCCAGCCCGCAGCCCTGGCATCCTGCCCGTCGGCCGGGGGGGCAGAGGAGGAGGAGGAGGAGGAGGAGGCAGAGTTAGAGGGAGCGTCCATGGCGGTGGAGGCAGGAGGCGCGTGGAGGGGTCATCTCAGCGCAGGAGCCGAGACCCTGCGGGGGGTGGGGGGAAGAACAGAGTGAGAGAGGGAGGGTGAGAAAAATGGAGTGCTTGGGAGCCCCCTACCCCCGTCCCCTTCCCCATCCACTCAGCCACGACCTGGCTCCGGCTGGGACCATTATCCGCATGGAATGAGGAAGGGTGAGCAGAGCCCCCTAGGGGCAGTGGCTAGTACTGCATCCCCCCACACCGCTCCACCCATCCCCTGTAGGGGGCACCGGCTCCTATCCGGCCCCAGGGCTGGGGACTGGCTGGTTCGGGGGGGGGGGGGCGGAGAATGGGACATGGGGCCTGTCCCCTCAATGGGGCACTGGCTGGAGGATTGGGGTACCGGTTGGGGAGGGACTGGCGGGGAGGGGGGAGGTTGTTTAAATTGCAAATAAGAGTCACCCAGGCTGGAGGAGGAATTTCCATTGCAAATGGAGCTGGACACAGGCTGGGAGCCACTGGCGGGGGGCAGGACACAGGGGAGGGGCTGAAAACCACTGGGGGCACTTGGTGGGCTCGCGCTGAGAGACAGAATCACCAGGGCATGGGAGCCCTGAGACCAGCTGGCTCAGGGGAAACCGGGCCCAAGAGCTGCAAAATGCACCTCCACCTCCTTGATAGATAGATAGATAGATAGATAGATAGATAGATAGATAGATAGATAGATAGATAGATAAGTATGGGGATGGATGGATGGAGGGGGTGTATGGGGATGGATGGATGGGTGGGTGCAGGGGGTGGATGGGTTCAGGAGGTGGATGGAGAAAGATGGATGGATAGATGGATGGATGGGGACAGGTGGGTGGGTGGATGGATGGATGGATGGATGGATGGATAGAGGGGGTATATGAGGATGGATGGATGGGTGGGTGGATGGGGACAGGTGGGTGGATGGATAGGTGGGTGGGCGCAGGGGGTGGATGGGGACAGGTGGGTGGATGGATGGATAGGAGGGTGGGTGGATGCGGGGGTGGATGGGGACAGGTGGGTGGATTGATAGGAGGGTGGGTGTGTGCAGGGGGTGCATGGATGGATGAATAGGAGGGTGGATGGGTGCAGGGGGTGGATAGGGACAGGTGGGTGGGTGGATGGATGGATGGATGGATGGATGGATGGATGGATAGGAGGATGGATGGGTGCAGGGGGTGGCTGGGGACAGGTGGCTGGGTGCGGGGGGTGGATGGGGACAGGTGGGTGGATGGATAGGAGGGTGGGTGGGTGCAGGGGGGGGCTGGGGACAGGTGGCTGGGTGCAGGGGGTGGATGGGGACAGGTGGGTGGATGGATAGGAGGGTGGGTGGGTGCAGGGGGTGGATGGGGATAGGTGAGTGGATGGATGGATGGATGGATGGATGGATAGGAGGGTGGATGGGTGCACGGGGTGGATGGGGACGGGTGGGTGGATGGATGGATGGATGGATGGATGGATGGATGGATGGATAGGAGGGTGGGTGGATGGGTGCAGGGGGTGGGTAGGGACGGTGGATGGATGGATGGATGGAGGGAGGGAGGGAGGGTGGGGACTGTGGGTGGGTGGATGGATGGATGGATGGATAGGAGGGTGGGTGGGTGCAGGGGGTGGATGGATGGACAGGAGGGTGAATGGGTGCAGGGGGTGGGTGGGGATGGTGGATGGATGGATGGATAGGAGGGTGGATGGGTGCAGGGGGTGGGTGGGGACAGTGGTTGGATGGATGGATGGATGGATGGATGGATGGATAGGAGGGTGAATGGGTGCAGGGGGTGGGTGGGAATGGTGGGTGGATGCATGGATGGATGGATAGGAGGGTGGGTGGGTGCAGGGGGTGGATGGGGACAGGTGGGTGGGTGGATGGATAGGAGGGTGGGTGGATGGGTGCAGGGGGTGGATGGATGGATGGATGGATGGATGGATGAATAGGAGAGTGCATGGGTGCAGGGAGTGGATAGGGACAGGTGGGTGGATGGATGGATGGATGGATGGATGGATGGATGGATGGATGGATGGGTGCAGGGGGTGGATGGATGGATGGATGGATGGATGGATAGGAGGGTGGATGGGGACAGGTGGGTGGATGTATAGGAGGATGGATGGGTGCAGGGGTGGGTGGGGACAGGTGGATGGATGGATGGATAGGAGGGTGGATGGGTGCAGGGGGTGGGTGAGTAGATGGATGGATGGATGGATGGATAGGAGGGTGGGTGGATGGGTGCAGGGGGTGGATGGATGGATGGATGGATGGATGAATAGGAGAGTGGATGGGTGCAGGGAGTGGATAGGGACAGGTGGGTGGATGGATGGATGGATGGATGGATGGATGGATGGATGGATGGATGGGTGCAGGGGGTGGATGGATGGATGGATGGATGGATAGGAGGGTGGATGGGTGCAGGGGGTGGGTGGGTAGATGGATGGATGGATGGGTGCAGGGGGTGGGTGGGGACAGGTGGATGGATGGATGGATAGGAGGGTGGATGGGTGCAGGGGGTGGGTGGGTAGATGGATGGATGGATGGGTGCAGGGGGTGGATGGGGACAGGTGGATGGATGGATGGATGGATAGGAGGATGGATGGGTGCAGGGGTGGGTGCGGACGGTGGGTGGGTGGATGGATGGATGGATGGATGGAGGGTGGGTGGGTGGGGACGGTGGGTGGATGGGTGCACGGGGTGGACGGACGGACGGACAGGAGGGTGGATGAGGATGGACGGATGCGGAGGGGAGGGGAGGCCATAGGCAGATATTCATTCCTACCCATCCCTTGCCGCCGCCCCCTCTATCTGCCATCATTCAACCCCCTTTCCCCGTCCATCCCCCCCCCCCATCTCACTCTGTCTTTCATTGCTCCGCTCTGGGGCGAGGGGAGGGGAGGGGAGGGGAGTCTTGTGGATGCAAATCACCTCATTAAGGAGCCAGCGGCAGGCGGGTAATTAGTCTGGGCCTTGTATTTCTTATCAGCGACACAAAGGGAGCGGGGTGGGGGAGGGGAGAGAGATGGAGGGAAGAAAACAGGGGCTGGACGGAGGGAAAGGGAAGGATGGAGGGAGCGAGCTGGGGAGAGCGAGAGGCTGGAAAAGAGCGTTGGAGGCAGAAGCCAGACGGACGGATGCAAGGAATGAGACAGAAAGAGGGACGGAGGGAGGGGACGCACCAGACAGGGAAGGAGAGAACGAAGGAAATGGAGAAGGAAGGAGGGAATGAGAAGAGGAGGAAGGAGGGAACGAGACAGAGAAGAGGAGGAAGGAGGGAACGAAGCAGGAAGAAGAGGAGGATGGAGGGAACGGGACAGAGAAGAGGATGGAGGGAACGAAGCAGGGAGAAGAGGAGGAAGGAGGGAACGGGACAGAGAAGAGGAGGATGGAGGGAACGAAGCAGGGAGAAGAGGAGGAAGGAGGGAACGGGACAGAGAAGAGGAGGATGGAGGGAATGAAGCAGTGAGGAGAGGAGGAAGGAGGGAACGAGACAGAGAAGAGGAGGAAGGAGGGAACAGGACAGAGAAGTGGAGGATGGAGGGAATGAAGCAGGGAGGAGAGGAGGATGGAGGGAACGGGACAGAGAGGAGGATGGAGGGAACGAAGCAGGGAGAAGAGGAGGAAGGAGGGAACGGGACAGAGAAGAGGAGGATGGAGGGAATGAAGCAGGGAGGAGAGGAGGAAGGAGGGAACGAGACAGAGAAGAGGAGGAAGGAGGGAACAGGACAGAGAAGAGCAGGATGGAGGGAATGAAGCAGGGAGGAGAGGAGGAAGGAGGGAACGGGACAGAGAAGGGGAGGATGGAGGGAACGAAGCAGGGAGGAGAGGAGAAAGGTGGGAACGGGACAGAGAAGAGGAGGATGGAGGGAATGAAGCAGGGAGGAGAGGAGGAAGGTGGGAAAGGGACAGAGAAGAGGAGGATGGAGGGAACGAAGCAGGGAGAAGAGGAGGAAGGAGTGAACGAGACAGAGAAGAGGAGGAAGGAGGGAGCGGGACAGAGAAGAGGAGGATGGAGGGAACGAAGCAGGGAGGAGAGGAGGAAGGAGGGAACGGGACAGAGAAGAGGAGGATGGAGGGAACGAAGCAGGGAGGAGAGGAGGAAGGTGGGAACGGGACAGAGAAGAGGAGGATGGAGGGAACGAAGCAGGGAGGAGAGGAGGAAGGTGGGAACGGGACAGAGAAGAGGAGGAAGGAGGGAACGAAGCAGGGAGGAGAGGAGGATGGAGGGAACGAGACAGAGAAGAGGAGGAAGGAGGGAAGGGGACAGAAGAGCAGGATGGAGGGAACGAAGCAGGGAGGAGAGGAGGAAGGAGGGAACGGGACAGAGAAGAGGAGGATGGAGGGAATGAAGCAGGGAGGAGAGGAGGAAGGAGGGAACGAGACATAGAAGAGGAGGAAGGAGGGAATGAAGCAGGGAGGAGAGGAGGATGGAGGGAACGAGACAGAGAAGAGGAGGAAGGAGGGAATGAAGCAGGGAGAAGAGGAGGATGGAGGGAACGAGACATAGAAGAGGAGGATGGAGGGAATGAAGCAGGGAGGAGAGGAGGAAGAAGGGAACGAGACAGAGAAGAGGAGGAAGGAGGGAAGGGGACAGAGAAGAGGAGGATGGAGGGAAAGAAGCAGGGAGGAGAGGAGGAAGGTGGGAACGGGACAGAGAAGAGGAGGATGGAGGGAACGAAGCAGGGAGAAGAGGAGGAAGGAGGGAACGGGACAGAGAAGAGGAGGATGGAGGGAACGAAGCAGGGAGAAGAGGAGGAAGGAGGGAACGGGACAGAGAAGAGGATGATGGAGGGAACGAAGCAGGGAGGAGAGGAGGAAGGAGGGAACGGGACAGAGAAGAGGAGGATGGAGGGAACGAAGCAGGGAGGAGAGGAGGAAGGAAGGAACAAGACATAGAAGAGGAGGATGGAGGGAACGAAGCAGGGAGGAGAGGAGGAAGGAGGGAACGAGACAGAGAAGAGGAGGATGGAGGGAACGAAGCAGGGAGGAGAGGAGGATGGTGGGAACGAGACAGAGAAGAGGAGGAAGGAGGGAATGAAGCAGGGAGAAGAGGAGGAAGGAGGGAACGAGACGTAGAAGAGGAGGATGGAGGGAATGAAGCAGGGAGGAGAGAAGGAAGGAGGGAACGAGACAGAGAAGAGGAGGAAGGAGGGAACGGGACAGAGAAGAGGAGGATGGAGGGAATGAAGCAGGGAGGAGAGGAGGAAGGAGGGAACGGGACAGAGAAGGGGAGGATGGAGGGAACGAAGCAGGGAGGAGAGGAGAAAGGTGGGAACGGGACAGAGAAGAGGAGGATGGAGGGAACGAAGCAGGGAGGAGAGGAGGAAGGTGGGAACGAAGCAGGGAGAAGAGGAGGAAGGAGGGAACGGGACAGAGAAGAGGAGGATGGAGGGAACGAAGCAGGGAGGAGAGGAGGAAGGTGGGAACGGGACAGAGAAGAGGAGGATGGAGGGAACGAAGCAGGGAGGAGAGGAGGAAGGTGGGAACGAGACAGAGAAGAGGAGGAAGGAGGGAATGAAGCAGGGAGTAGAGGAGGAAGGAGGGAACGGGACAGAGAAGAGGAGGATGGAGGGAATGAAGCAGGGAGGAGAGGAGGAAAGAGGGAACGAGACAGAGAAGAGGAGGAAGGAGGGAACAGGACAGAGAAGAGCAGGATGGAGGGAATGAAGCAGGGAGGAGAGGAGGAAGGAGGGAACGGGACAGAGAAGGGGAGGATGGAGGGAACGAAGCAGGGAGGAGAGGAGAAAGGTGGGAACGGGACAGAGAAGAGGAGGATGGAGGGAATGAAGCAGGGAGGAGAGGAGGAAGGTGGGAAAGGGACAGAGAAGAGGAGGATGGAGGGAACGAAGCAGGGAGAAGAGGAGGAAGGAGGGAACGAGACAGAGAAGAGGAGGAAGGAGGGAGCGGGACAGAGAAGAGGAGGATGGAGGGAACGAAGCAGGGAGGAGAGGAGGAAGGTGGGAACGGGACAGAGAAGAGGGGGATGGAGGGAACGAAGCAGGGAGAAGAGGAGGAAGGAGGGAACGGGACAGAGAAGAGGAGGATGGAGGGAACGAAGCAGGGAGGAGAGGAGGAAGGTGGGAACGGGACAGAGAAGAGGAGGATGGAGGGAACGAAGCAGGGAGGAGAGGAGGAAGGTGGGAACGGGACAGAGAAGAGGAGGAAGGAGGGAACGAAGCAGGGAGGAGAGGAGGATGGAGGGAACGAGACAGAGAAGAGGAGGAAGGAGGGAAGGGGACAGAAGAGCAGGATGGAGGGAACGAAGCAGGGAGGAGAGGAGGAAGGAGGGAACGGGACAGAGAAGAGGAGGATGGAGGGAATGAAGCAGGGAGGAGAGGAGGAAGGAGGGAACGAGACATAGAAGAGGAGGAAGGAGGGAATGAAGCAGGGAGGAGAGGAGGATGGAGGGAACGAGACAGAGAAGAGGAGGAAGGAGGGAATGAAGCAGGGAGAAGAGGAGGATGGAGGGAACGAGACATAGAAGAGGAGGATGGAGGGAATGAAGCAGGGAGGAGAGGAGGAAGAAGGGAACGAGACAGAGAAGAGGAGGAAGGAGGGAAGGGGACAGAGAAGAGGAGGATGGAGGGAAAGAAGCAGGGAGGAGAGGAGGAAGGTGGGAACGGGACAGAGAAGAGGAGGATGGAGGGAACGAAGCAGGGAGAAGAGGAGGAAGGAGGGAACGGGACAGAGAAGAGGAGGATGGAGGGAACGAAGCAGGGAGAAGAGGAGGAAGGAGGGAACGGGACAGAGAAGAGGAGGATGGAGGGAACGAAGCAGGGAGGAGAGGAGGAAGGAGGGAACGGGACAGAGAAGAGGAGGATGGAGGGAACGAAGCAGGGAGGAGAGGAGGAAGGAAGGAACAAGACATAGAAGAGGAGGATGGAGGGAACGAAGCAGGGAGGAGAGGAGGAAGGAGGGAACGAGACAGAGAAGAGGAGGATGGAGGGAACGAAGCAGGGAGGAGAGGAGGATGGTGGGAACGAGACAGAGAAGAGGAGGAAGGAGGGAATGAAGCAGGGAGAAGAGGAGGAAGGAGGGAACGAGACGTAGAAGAGGAGGATGGAGGGAATGAAGCAGGGAGGAGAGAAGGAAGGAGGGAACGAGACAGAGAAGAGGAGGAAGGAGGGAACGGGACAGAGAAGAGGAGGATGGAGGGAATGAAGCAGGGAGGAGAGGAGGAAGGAGGGAACGGGACAGAGAAGGGGAGGATGGAGGGAACGAAGCAGGGAGGAGAGGAGAAAGGTGGGAACGGGACAGAGAAGAGGAGGATGGAGGGAACGAAGCAGGGAGGAGAGGAGGAAGGTGGGAACGAAGCAGGGAAAAGAGGAGGAAGGAGGGAACGGGACAGAGAAGAGGAGGATGGAGGGAACGAAGCAGGGAGGAGAGGAGGAAGGTGGGAACGGGACAGAGAAGAGGAGGATGGAGGGAACGAAGCAGGGAGGAGAGGAGGAAGGTGGGAACGAGACAGAGAAGAGGAGGAAGGAGGGAATGAAGCAGGGAGTAGAGGAGGAAGGAGGGAACGAGACAGAAGAGGAGGATGGAGGGAATGAAGCAGGGAGGAGAGGAGGAAGGAGGGAACGAGACAGAGAAGAGGAGGAAGGAGGGAAGGGGACAGAGAAGAGCAGGATGGAGGGAACGAAGCAGGGAGGAGAGGAGGAAGGAGGGAACGAGACATAGAAGAGGAGGAAGGAGGGAATGAAGCAGGGAGGAGAGGAGGATGGAGGGAATGAGACAGAGAAGAGGAGGAAGGAGGGAATGAAGCAGGGAGGAGAGGAGGAAGAAGGGAACGAGACAGAGAAGAGGAGGAAGGAGGGAAGGGGACAGAGAAGAGGAGAATGGAGGGAACGAAGCAGGGAGGAGAGGAGGAAGGTGGGAACGGGACAGAGAAGAGGAGGATGGAGGGAACGAAGCAGGGGGAGAGGAGGAAGGAGGGAACAATACATAGAAGAGGAGGAAGGAGGGAACGAAGCAGGGAGGAGAGGAGGAAGGAGGGAACGAGACAGAGAAGAGGAGGAAGGAGGGAATGAAGCAGGGAGAAGAGGAGGAAGGAGGGAACGAGACGTAGAAGAGGAGGATGGAGGGAATGAAGCAGGGAGGAGAGAAGGAAGGAGGGAACGAGACAGAGAAGAGGAGGAAGGAGGGAACGGGACAGAGAAGAGGAGGATGGAGGGAATGAAGCAGGGAGGACAGGAGGACGGAGGGAACGGGACAGAGAAGGGGAGGATGGAGGGAACGAAGCAGGGAGGAGAGGAGAAAGGTGGGAACGGGACAGAGAAGAGGAGGATGGAGGGAACGAAGCAGGGAGGAGAGGAGGAAGGTGGGAACGGGACAGAGAAGAGGAGGATGGAGGGAACGAAGCAGGGAGAAGAGGAGGAAGGAGGGAACGGGACAGGGAAAAGGAGGATGGAGGGAACGAAGCAGGGAGGAGAGGAGGAAGGAGGGAACGGGACAGGGAAAAGGAGGATGGAGGGAACGAAGCAGGGAGGAGAGGAGGAAGGAGGGAACGAGACATAGAAGAGGAGGAAGGAGGGAATGAAGCAGGGAGGAGAGGAGGAAGGAGGGAACGAGACAGAGAAGAGGAGGATGGAGGGAACGAAGCAGGGAGGAGAGGAGGATGGAGAGAACGAGACATAGAAGAGGAGGAAGGAGGGAATGAATCAGGGAGGAGAGGAGGAAGGAGGGAACGAGACATAGAAGAGGAGGAAGGAGGGAATGAAGCAGGGAGAAGAGGAGGAAGTAGGGAACGAGACATAGAAGAGGAGGATGGAGGGAACGAAGCAGGGAGGAGAGGAGGAAGGAGGGAACGGGACAGAGAAGAGGAGGATGGAGGGAACGAAGCAGGGAGGAGAGGAGGAAGGAAGGAACAAGACATAGAAGAGGAGGATGGAGGGAACGAAGCAGGGAGGAGAGGAGGAAGGAGGGAACGAGACAGAGAAGAGGAGGATGGAGGGAACGAAGCAGGGAGGAGAGGAGGATGGTGGGAACGAGACAGAGAAGAGGAGGAAGGAGGGAATGAAGCAGGGAGAAGAGGAGGAAGGAGGGAACGAGATGTAGAAGAGGAGGATGGAGGGAATGAAGCAGGGAGGAGAGAAGGAAGGAGGGAACGAGACAGAGAAGAGGAGGAAGGAGGGAACGGGACAGAGAAGAGGAGGATGGAGGGAATGAAGCAGGGAGGAGAGGAGGAAGGAGGGAACGGGACAGAGAAGGGGAGGATGGAGGGAACGAAGCAGGGAGGAGAGGAGAAAGGTGGGAACGGGACAGAGAAGAGGAGGATGGAGGGAACGAAGCAGGGAGGAGAGGAGGAAGGTGGGAACGGGACAGAGAAGAGGGGGATGGAGGGAACGAAGCAGGGAGAAGAGGAGGAAGGAGGGAACGGGACAGAGAAGAGGAGGATGGAGGGAACGAAGCAGGGAGGAGAGGAGGAAGGTGGGAACGGGACAGAGAAGAGGAGGATGGAGGGAACGAAGCAGGGAGGAGAGGAGGAAGGTGGGAACGGGACAGAGAAGAGGAGGAAGGAGGGAATGAAGCAGGGAGTAGAGGAGGAAGGAGGGAACGAGACAGAGAAGAGGAGGAAGGAGGGAAGGGGACAGAGAAGAGCAGGATGGAGGGAACGAAGCAGGGAGGAGAGGAGGAAGGAAGGAACGAGACATAGAAGAGGAGGAAGGAGGGAATGAAGCAGGGAGGAGAGGAGGATGGAGGGAACGAGACAGAGAAGAGGAGGAAGGAGGGAATGAAGCAGGGAGAAGAGGAGGAAGGAGGGAACGAGACATAGAAGAGGAGGATGGAGGGAATGAAGCAGGGAGGAGAGGAGGAAGAAGGGAACGAGACAGAGAAGAGGAGGAAGGAGGGAAGGGGACAGAGAAGAGGAGGATGGAGGGAACGAAGCAGGGAGGAGAGGAGGAAGGTGGGAACGGGACAGAGAAGAGGAGGATGGAGGGAACGAAGCAGGGGGAGAGGAGGAAGGAGGGAACAATACATAGAAGAGGAGGAAGGAGGGAACGAAGCAGGGAGGAGAGGAGGAAGGAGGGAACGAGACAGAGAAGAGGAGGATGGAGGGAACGAAGCAGGGAGGAGAGGAGGATGGTGGGAACGAGACAGAGAAGAGGAGGAAGGAGGGAATGAAGCAGGGAGAAGAGGAGGAAGGAGGGAACGAGACGTAGAAGAGGAGGATGGAGGGAATGAAGCAGGGAGGAGAGAAGGAAGGAGGGAACGAGACAGAGAAGAGGAGGAAGGAGGGAACGGGACAGAGAAGAGGAGGATGGAGGGAATGAAGCAGGGAGGACAGGAGGAAGGAGGGAACGGGACAGAGAAGGGGAGGATGGAGGGAACGAAGCAGGGAGGAGAGGAGAAAGGTGGGAACGGGACAGAGAAGAGGAGGATGGAGGGAACGAAGCAGGGAGGAGAGGAGGAAGGTGGGAACGGGACAGAGAAGAGGAGGATGGAGGGAACGAAGCAGGGAGGAGAGGAGGAAGGTGGGAACGGGACAGAGAAGAGGAGGATGGAGGGAACGAAGCAGGGAGAAGAGGAGGAAGGAGGGAACGGGACAGGGAAAAGGAGGATGGAGGGAACGAAGCAGGGAGGAGAGGAGGAAGGAGGGAACGGGACAGGGAAAAGGAGGGAACGAAGCAGGGAGGAGAGGAGGAAGGAGGGAACGAGACATAGAAGAGGAGGAAGGAGGGAATGAAGCAGGGAGGAGAGGAGGAAGGAGGGAACGAGACAGAGAAGAGGAGGATGGAGGGAACGAAGCAGGGAGGAGAGGAGGATGGAGGGAACGAGACATAGAAGAGGAGGAAGGAGGGAATGAATCAGGGAGGAGAGGAGGAAGGAGGGAACGAGACATAGAAGAGGAGGAAGGAGGGAATGAAGCAGGGAGAAGAGGAGGAAGTAGGGAACGAGACATAGAAGAGGAGGATGGAGGGAATGAAGCACGGAGGAGAGGAGGAAGGAGGGAACGAGACAGAAGAGGAGGAAGGAGGGAACGGGACAGAGAAGAGGAGGATGGAGGGAATGAAGCAGGGAGGACAGGAGGAAGGAGGGAACGGGACAGAGAAGGGGAGGATGGAGGGAACGAAGCAGGGAGAAGAGGAGGAAGGAGGGAACGGGACAGAGAAGAGGAGGAAGGAGGGAATGAAGTAGGGCGGAGAGGAGGAAGGAGGGAACAGGACAGAGAAATGGAGGATGGAGGGAATGAAGCAGGGAGGAGAGGAGGAAGGAGGGAACAGGACAGAGAAGAGGAGGATGGAGGGAACGAAGCAGGGAGAAGAGGAGGAAGGTGGGAACGGGACAGAGAAGAGGATGATGGAGGGAACAGGACAGAGAAGAGGAGGATGGAGGGAAAGAAGTAGGGAGGAGAGGAGGATGGAGGGAACGGGACAGAGAAGAGGAGGAAGGAGGGAACAAAGCAGGGAGGAGAGGAGGAAGGAGGGAACGGGACAGAGAAGAGGAGGAAGTTGGGAACGAAGCAGGGAGGAGAGGAGGAAGGAGGGAATGGGACAGAGAAGAGGAGGATGGAGGGAACGAAGCAGGGAGAAGAGGAGGAAGGAGGGAACAGGACAGAGAAGAGGAGGATGGAGGGAACGAAGCAGGGAGAAGAGGAGGAAGGTGGGAACGGGACAGAGAAGAGGATGATGGAGGGAACGAAGCAGGGAGGAGAGGAGGAAGGAGGGAATGGGACAGAGAAGAGGAGGAAGGAGGGAACAGGACACAGAAGAGGAGGATGGAGGGAAAGAAGCAGGGAGGAGAGGAGGAAGAAGGGAACGGGACAGAGAAGAGGAGGATGGAGGGAACGAAGCAGGGAGAAGAGGAGGAAGGAGGGAACGGGACAGAGAAGAGGAGGATGGAGGGAACGAAGCAGGGAGGAGAGGAGGAAGGAGGGAACGAGACATAGAAGAGGAGGAAGGAGGGAATGGGACAGAGAAGAGGAGGAAGGAGGAAACAGGACAGAGAAGAGGAGGATGGAGGGAACGAAGCAGGGAGGAGCGGAGGAAGAAGGGAACGGGACAGAGAAGAGGAGGATGGAGGGAACGAAGCAGGGAGAAGAGGAGGAAGGAGTGAACGGGACAGAGAAGAGGAGGATGGAGGGAACGAAGCAGGGAGGAGAGGAGGAAGGAGGGAACGAGACATAGAAGAGGAGGAAGGAGGGAATGAAGCAGGGAGGAGAGGAGGAAGGAGGGAACGAGACAGAGAAGAGGAGGAAGGAGGGAATGAAGCAGGGAGAAGAGGAGGAAGGAGGGAACGAGACATAGAAGAGGAGGATGGAGGGAATGAAGCAGGGAGGAGAGGAGGAAGGAGGGAACGAGACAGAGAAGAGGAGAAAGGAGGGAATGAAGCAGGTAGGAGAGGAGGAAGGAGGGAACAGGACAGAGAAGAGGAGGATGGAGGGAATGAAGCAGGGAGGAGAGGAGGAAGGAGGGAACGGGACAGAGAAGAGCGGGATGGAGGGAATGAAGCAGGGAGGAGAGGAGGAAGGAGGGAACGAAGCAGGGAGAAGAAGAGGAAGGCGGGAACGGGACAGAGAAGAGGAGGATGGAGGGAACGAAGCAGGGAGGAGAGGAGGAAGGAGGGAACGGGACAGAGAAGAGGAGGATGGAGGGAACGAAGCACGGAGGAGAGGAGGAAAAAGGGAACGGGACAGAGAAGAGGAGGATGGAGGGAACGAAGCAGGGAGAAGAGGAGGAAGGAGGGAACGGGACAGAGAAGAGGAGGATGGAGGGAACGAAGCAGGGAGAAGAGGAGGAAGGTGGGAACGGGACAGAGAAGAGGGGACAGAACAAGGCAGCGATAGGGGGGTGACACAGGGGTCCGTGCCGCGGGCGGTTGGGGAGGGGAGGGGTGGGATCTCCGCAGGCCGATTCAGGGAGATTCATGTCAGGGGGCGACAGGGCCAAGGAGAAACCAACCTGCGGGGGAGGGGAGATCCCCTGTCCCGCCCCAGCCCCGCCTGTGCCCCTCACTCCCAACCCGCAGCCCCTGCCGCCCCCCCCCGTCTTGCCGGTGCCCCTCACTCCCGACCCACAGCCCCTGCTGCCCCCCCGTCCTGCCGGTGCCCCTCACTCCCGACCCACAGCCCCTGCCCCCCCCGTCCTGCCGGTGCCCCTCACTCCCGACCCACAGCCCCTGCTGCCCCCCCGTCCTGCCGGTGCCCCTCACTCCCGACCCACAGCCCCCGCCCCCCCGTCCTGCCGGTGCCCCTCACTCCCGACCCACAGCCCCTGCCCCCCCGTCCTGCCGGTGCCCCTCACTCCCGACCGACAGCCCCTGCCCCCCCCGTCCTGCCGGTGCCCCTCACTCCCGACCCACAGCCCCTGCTGCCCCCCCGTCCTGCCGGTGCCCCTCACTCCCGACCCACAGCCCCTGCCCCCCCGTCCTGCCGGTGCCCCTCACTCCCGACCGACAGCCCCTGCCCCCCCGTCCTGCCGGTGCCCCTCACTCCCGACCCACAGCCCCTGCCCCCCCCGTCCTGCCGGTGCCCCTCACTCCCGACCCACAGCCCCTGCCCCCCCCGTCCTGCTGGTGCCCCTCACTCCCGACCCACAGCCCCTGCCCCCCCGTCCTGCTGGTGCCCCTCACTCCCGACCCACAGCCCCTGCCCCCCCCGTCCTGCCGGTGCCCCTCACTCCCAACCCGCAGCCCCTGCCCCCCCCAGCCCCGCCAGTGCCCCTCACTCCCAACCCGCAGCCCCTGCCCTCCCCATCCTGCTGGTGCCCCTCACTCCCGACCGACAGCCCCTGCCCCCCCCAGCCCCGCCAGTGCCCCTCACTCCCAACCCGCAGCCCCTGCCCCCCCCAGCCCCGCCAGTGCCCCTCACTCCCAACCCGCAGCCCCTGCCCTCCCCGTCCTGCTGGTGCCCCTCACTCCCGACCCACAGCCCCTGCCCCCCCCGTCCTGCCGGTGCCCCTCACTCCCGACCCACAGCCCCTGCCCCCCCGTCCTGCTGGTGCCCCTCACTCCCAACCCGCAGCCCCTGCCCCCCCATCCCCGCCAGTGCCCCTCACTCCCGACCTGCAGCCCCCTGCCCCCCCCGTCCTGCCGGTGCCCCTCACTCCCGACCCACAGCCCCTGCCCCCCCGTCCTGCCGGTGCCCCTCACTCCCGACCCGCAGCCCCTGCCCTCCCCATCCTGCTGGTGCCCCTCACTCCCGACCGACAGCCCCTGCCCCCCCCAGCCCCGCCAGTGCCCCTCACTCCCAACCCGCAGCCCCTGCCCCCCCCAGCCCCGCCAGTGCCCCTCACTCCCAACCCGCAGCCCCTGCCCTCCCCGTCCTGCCGGTGCTCCTCACTCCCGACCCGCAGCCCCTGCCCCCCCCCGTCCTGCAGGTGCCCCTCACTCCCGACCCGCAGCCCCTGCCCCCCCTGCCCCCCTCACCCTCGCCTGGGGAGCAGGGCTGGATTATGGCACCAATTGGCGGGAGATGAGAAACGCTCGTTACCGGCCCAGGGCCTGTTGGAGCAGCAGGTGCATCCCAGAGAGGGGAGCCCCCAGCTACTCCAGCTGGTTCCAGCAGGGGGCGCTGGGGGGGCTGGGCCTGGCTGGAGGGGGGCAAGGCCTGCAGTGGTTGGCCTTTCTCCTATGCCTGGCATCCCACAATGCACAAGGGCACTCATTTGCATCAAATTTGCATACAATAGTGAGCCCTGGGTATCTAAGCAGCTGCTCTGATCTTGTTCCATGTGCTGAAGGGATGGGGGAGGGGTGGATTGGAGGCTCCGCCCACTCATCTGCAACCCCCATCAGAGGGCCCAGGGCAGAGCTCCTGTAAAAGCCTCAACATTCTCTTGCTCTCTTGTGTGCACGGATCGGGTGTGTCGGCTGCGTGTCTGTGCGTGCGTGTGTGATGTATATCCATCGGGTGTGTCGGCTGTGCATGTGTGTGCGTGTGTGCGTATGATGTATATCCATCAGGTGTGTCGGCTGTGCGTGTGCGTCCTGTATATCCATCGGGTGTGTCGGCTGTGTGTGTGTGTGTGCGTGTGTGTGTATCGATCGGGTGTGTGTCCTGTATATCCATCGGGTGTGTTGGCTGTGCGTGTGCGTGTGTGTGTCGATTGGGTGTGTGTCCTGTATATCCATCGGGTGTGTCGGCTGTGCATGTGTGTGTGTGTCCTGTATATCCATCGGGTGTCGGCTGTGCGTGTGCGTGTGTGTGTCATGTATATCCATCGGGTGTGTCGGCTGTGCATGTGCGTGTGTGTATCGATTGGGTGTGTGTCATGTATATCCATCGGGTGTGTCGGCTGTGCATGTGCGTGTGTGTATCGATCGGGTGTGTGTCCTGTATATCCATCGGGTGTGTCGGCTGTGCATGTGCGTGTGTGTATCGATTGGGTGTGTGTCATGTATATCCATCGGGTGTGTCGGCTGTGTGTGTGTGTGTCCTGTATATCCATCGGGTGTGTTGGCTGTGCATGTGCGTGTGTGTGATGTATATCCATCGGGTGTGTTGGCTGTGCGTGTGTGTGTGATGTATATCCATCGGGTGTGTCGTCTGTGTGTGTGTGTGTGATGTATATCCAGCGGGTGTGTCGGCTGCGTGTGTGTGTGTGTCCTGTATATCCATCGGGTGTGTCGGCTGTGCGTGTGTGTGTGCGTGTGTGCGTGTGTGTGTATGATGTATATCCATCAGGTGTGTCGGCTGTGCGTGTGCGTCCTGTATATCCATCGGGTGTGTCGGCTGTGCATGTGTGTGTGTGTCCTGTATATCCATCGGGTGTTGGCTGTGTGTGTGCGTGTGTGTGTCGTGTATATCCATCGGGTGTGTCGGCTGTGCATGTGCGTGTGTGTATCGATTGGGTGTGTGTCCTGTATATCCATCGGGTGTGTCAACCGTGCGTGTGTGTCCTGTATATCCATCGGGTGTGTCGGCTGTGTGTGCGTGTGTGTCCTGTATATCCATCGGGTGTGTCGGCTGTGTGTGTGTGTGTCCTGTATATCCATCGGGTGTGTTGGCTGTGCATGTGCGTGTGTGTGATGTATATCCATTGGGTGTGTCGGCTGTGCGTGTGAGTGTGTGTGTCATGTATATCCATCGGGTGTGTCGGCTGTGTATTGTGTGTACGGATCGGGTGTGTCGGCTGTGTGTGTGTGTGTGTGCATCGATCGGGTGTGTGTCGTGTATATCCATCGGGTGTGTCAACTGTGTGTTGTGTGTATGGATCGGGTGTGTGTCATGTATATCCATCGGGTGTGTCGGCTGTGTGTTGTGTGCATCGATCAGGTGTGTGTCATGTATATCCATCAGGTGAGTCAGCTGTGTGTGTGCATGTGTGTGTGTATCGATCGGGTGTATGTCATGTATATCCATCGGGTGTGTTGGCTGTTCATGTGTGTGTTGTGTGTATCAATCGGGTGTGTGTTGTGTATATCGGTAGGGTGTGTCGACTGTGTGTTTGTGCGTGTGTGTGCATCAATCAGGTGTGTGTCATGTATATCCATCGGATGTGTCAACTGTGTGTTGTGTGTATCGATCAGGTGTGTGTTATGTATATCCATTGGTGTGTCAACTCTGTGTGTGTGTGTGTGTATTGATCGGGTGTCTGTTGTGTATATCGGTAGGGTGTGTCAACTGTGTGTGTTGTGTGTATCAATCGGGGGTGTGTCATGTATATCCATCGGGTGTGCGTTTTGTATACCAATTGGGTGTGTGTTGTGTATATCCATCAGATGTGTCGACTGTGTATGTGTGTGTTGTGTGTATCAATCAGATGTGTGTTGTGTATATCCATCGGGTGTGTTGACTGCGTGTGCGTGGTGTATATCCATCAGGGGGCTGTTGTGTATATTGATCAGGTGTGTCAACTGTGCATGTGTGTGTTGTGTATATCCATCATGTGTGTGTGTTGTATATCGATCAGGTGTGTGTTATGTAGATCCATCAGGTGTGTTCCACTTTGTATGTGTGTGTTGTATGTATCGATCGGATGTGTGTTGTGTATATTCATCGGGTGTGTTGACTGTGCGTGTGTGTGGTGTATATCCATTGTGGGTTTGTTTTGTTTATCAATCAGGTGTGTGCTGTGTAGTTCCATCAGGTGTGTCGACTGTGCATGTGTGTGTTGTGTGTATTGATCGGGTGTGTGTTGTGTATATCCATTGGGTGTGTGTTTTCTATACCAATCGGGTGTGTGTTATGTAGATCCAACAGGTGTGTCGACTTTGCAGGTGTGTGTTGTGTGTATCAATCGGGTGTGTGTTGTGTATATCGGTAGGGTGTGTCGACTGTATGTGCATGTGTGTTGTGTGTATTGATCGGGTGTGTGTCATGTATATCCATCGGATGTGTCGACTGTGCATGTGCATGTTGTGTATATCCATCAAGTGTGTGTTGTATATATCGATTGGGTGTGCGTTGTGTATATCCACCAGGTGCATCGACTCTGTGTGTGTGTTGTGTATATCAATTGGGTGTGGCAACTGTATGTGTGGTGTATATTGATCAGCTGTGTGGCTTGGATGTGTGTTATGTATATCGATCGGGTGTGTCCACTGTGTGTGTGTGTGTTGTGTATATTGATTGGGTGTGTCGCTTGGGTGTGTGTTGTGTTTATCAATTGAGTGTGTCAATTGTGTATGTGTATATTGTGTGTGTTGTGTATATCCATTGTGTGTGCTGTTTATGTTGTGTGTGTCAATTGTGTACCAGCTGTGCATTGGTGCACTTGCTGTGTGTGTCGACTGCACACATGTGCGACTGTCATGTTCGTGCCGAGTGTGTCATTGTGCTACTCTGTGTGTAGCCTCTGTGGGGATGTTTGTGGGGTGTTACAGAATGGGGTTGTGCAGGGAGTGCTGTCTCCGTGTGTGCTGGGTTGTGTGGCTCAGTGTGTTGCGTTTGTGTAGTCGCAGTTGAGTGACCCATCTTTTTGGAGGGTGGAGGGTTGCATGAGTGTTGGCGTGCATGTTGTGTATTTGTGTGAGATGTTGTGTGTATTCCTGTGAGATGCTTGTGTATATGTTGTGGTGTTGTGTAGTGGTGTGACGGTGTTGTGTATTTTGGTTTGTACCTATATGTATATGGCGTGTGTGATTGGGGGGGGGGCATATAGAAGTGTCCAGATGTGAGTTGTGTGCATTTGGGTGTCGGTGGTTGTGTGTACATTATTCAGTGTCGGGGTGTGTGTGTGGCTGACAGCAAGTGTTGTGTTACTGGGGATTGTGTGGTTGTATCTGGCTGTGGGAGTGGATTGTGTGTGTGTGAGAGAGAGAGAGAAAAAGACGGTGGTGTGTTGGTGGGGTGGGTTGTATTACTGTGGCAAGGAATGGGAGGGGTATGTGGTGGTGGTTGTGTTGTTGCAGGGGGGTTGTGTTATTGAAGTATGTGCTGTGATGTTGTTTCCATTTGGAGAGTGTGTCAGGTGGGTTTTGTGTTGTTGTATTTGTTCTCCGGTTGTGTGCTGTGGGTTTCTGTTGTGTAGTGTGCAGTTAGGGTGTGTGGGTGTCTTTAGGGTTTGTGTTGAAGTCATATGTTTGTTGGGTTGTATTAGACAATGTTTCTACTTTGTTGTGACTGGTTTTCTGGGTGTCTGTTGTGTACTTTTTGTGAAGGTTGGGTTTGTGTGTGTTGTTGGTTGTGGTCTGTGTTTCTTGTGGGTTTTGCATTTTGCATATTGTTGGCTGGTTGTCCTTTGTGGTTGTTGAGGGTTTTGTATAGTGTGTGTTATTGGTTGGATTTTGTGTTGGTTGGTTGTGTTTTTGGCGGGGGGTGTTGTGGGTTTTGTATTTTGTGTCTTGGTGGTGGAGTTTTTGTGGGGTTAGGTTTGGGGCTTTGTGCATTGTTGTTTTGTGGGTTTGCGTTGTGAGGGTTTTGTATGTTTCTGGTTGTATTGTGGGTTCTCTGAGGTTGTGTGATTTGTATTTTGTGTGTTGTTGCTTGGTTGTGCTTTTTGGTGTTTGATTTCTGGGGGCTGTGTCATCATTTGGAGGGGGTGTTTTGTGAAACCTTGGTGGGGTTTGTATGATTCTGTGTTACATTTGTCATGTTGTGTTTGGCTTCATTTTGGGAGATGTGTTTGTCCTGGGCTGTTGTGGTGTTGTCATTTGTTGCTTCATTTGCCTGTTGTGTGGCCTGGTTGTGTGTTTGTGTGCGGCATCCCTCTGGCAGGTTGTGTTTTGCGAGGGTGTGTTTTTGTGTGGCATGTCGGTTGGTTGTGTTTTATCTTTGCGTTGTGTGGGACTTCGGAGGTAAGGGGTTAACTGTTGTATTGTGGGTCTGGATTGTGATTCTCTCCTGTGCGATTGTGCGCTGGATACCCCTGCCTGGTTGTGTTTTGCATGTGTTGTGTCCTGCTGTTGGCTTGTGTTTGGTGTGTTTGTGTTGCCATCTCCTCTGCTGTGTCCCATCACGAGCCCCTTGGGGCTGCTACACAACTCAACACGCACAGAACGGCAACAACCTCCTTTGGGCCCCAGCCAGAGAGAACAAGTGATTCAAACACCCCACGCTGCCCAGAGGGGGGAGTCCCGTAAAACCAGGGAGAGAACCCAGGAGTCCTGGCTCCTAGCCCGCCCGCTGTAACCGCCCCCCTCCCGCGCTGTGGGTTCTATGCTGTGGGGGGGGAAGGGGGGAGCGAGGGAGCGAAGAAGCAGGTGACGGAGGAAGAAGGATTGTAAAATCGATGGGCTCAGCCAGCCAGGGCACGGAGCTGTCGCCCACATGGATATATGAGCTTCCTTGATACACTCCGACTTCCACCCCTCCGCTGGCCCGGCTCCTTCCTTCCCTCCATCCCCGTCTGCTTCCCTCCATCCCTCCGCCGGCCCAGCTCCTTCCTTCCCTCCATCCCTCCACCGGCCTGGCTCCTTCCTTCTCTCCATCCCTGTCTGCTTCCCTCCATCCCTCCGCCGGCCTGGCTCCTTCCTTCCCTCCATCCCTGTCTGCTTCCCTCCATCCCTCCACCAGCCTGGCTCCTTCCTTCCCTCCATCCCTCCCGCTGGCCCGGGTCCTTCCTTCCCTCCATCCCTCCACCGGCCCGGCTCCTTCCTTCCCTCCATCCCTGCCTGTTTCCCTCCATCCCTCCACCGGCGCGGCTCCTTCCTTCCCTCCATCCCGTCCTGTTTCCCTCCATCCCTCCGCCGGCCCGGCTCCTGCCTTCTCTCCATCCCTCCGCCGGCCCGCCTCCTTCCTTCCCTCCATCCCTCCGCCGGCCCGGTTCCCTCCTTCCCTCCATCCCTCCACCGGCGCGGCTCCTTCCTTCCCTCCATCCCGTCCTGTTTCCCTCCATCCCTCTGCCGGCCCGGCTCCTTCCTTCCCTCCATCCCTCCGCCGGCCCGGCTCCTTCCTTCCCTCCATCCTGTCCTGTTTCCCTCCATCCCTCTGCCGCCCCGGCTCCTTCCTTCCCTCCATCCCTCCATCGGCCCGGCTCCTTCCTTCCCTCCATCCCTCCGTCGTCCCGGCTCCTGCCTTCTCTCCATCCCTGTCTGCTTTCCTCCATCCCTCCACCAGCCCGGCTCCTTCCTTCCTTCCAGCCCTCTGCCGGTCCAGTTCCCTCCTTCCCTCCATCCCTCCACCAGCCCGGCTCCTTCCTTCCCTCCATCCCTGTCTGCTTCCCTCCACCTCCCCACATTGCTACCCACCCCCATCCCCCACCTCTGGCAGGAGTGGGTGTCTGGAGCCAAACAAGGGGGCCCTGATGGGGGAGGACCCAATACCGGGACCCCCAGCAGAACACACACCCCCTGTCTGGGCCTGGCCCTCACCCCCCCACACACACTCCTTCTCCCATCCGTCCTTCCACCCATCCCTCCATGCTCCATCCGCCCCTCCCTCCACCCATCCATCCCTCCATCCTCCCATCCCTCCTTCCATCCACCCCTTCATCCATCCTCCCACCACCCACCCCTCCATCTCCACACCCCTCCTCCCATCCCTCCATCTCCACATCCCCTCCATCCCTCCTTCCATCCACCCATCCTTCCATCCTCCCATTCCCCATCCCTTCTTCCATCCATCCCTCCATCTCCACATCCCATCCATCCATCCTCCCACCCCCCCAATCCCTCCATCTCCACATCCCCTCCATTCTCCTTCCATCCACCCATCCTCCCATTCACCATCCCTCCTTCCATCCATCCCTCCATCTCCACATCCCATCCATCCATCCATCCTCCCATCCCTCCGTCCATCCATCCACCCATCCTTCCATTCCCCATCCCTCCTTCCATCCATCCTCCCACCCCCCATCCCTCCATCTCCACATCCCCTCCATCCCTCCTTCCATCCACCGATCCCTCCATGCCCCATCCACCCCTTCATCCATCCTCCCACCCTCCCATCCCTCCATCTCCACATCCCCTCCATCCCTCCTTCCATCCATCCATCTCCACATCCCCTCCATCCATCCTCCCATTCCCCATCCCTCCCTCCATCTCCACACCCCTCCATCCCTCCTTCCATCCATCCCTCCATCTCCACACCCCTCCTCCCATCCCTCCATCCCCCATCCTTCCATCTCCACATCCCCTCCATCCATCCTCACATCCCCATCCCTTCATCCACCCCTCCATCCCTCCTTCGATCCACCCCCCTCCATCCATTCCTCTATGCCCCATCCACCCCTCCCTCCCTCCATCCCCCACCCCTCCATCTCCACATCCCCTCCATCCCTCCTTCCATCCACCCCATCCCTCCCCACATCCTCTCCTTCCATCCACCCCATCCCTCCTCCCATCTCCTCCAGCTTTCCTTCCATCCATCTCTCCATGCCCCGTCCACCCCCCTCCATCCCTCCTCCCATCCATCCTCCCATCCCCCATCACTACACCCCTCCATCCTCCTCTCCATCCATCCTTCACTTCATCCCCCACACCCCTCCATCTTCCTGTCTCAAGTCCTCTCTCCTCCTCTTCCTCCATCCCCCCTTCATCGCTCTCCTCTCCTTCCCCTCCCTCCATTCTCCCTGTCCCATTCCCTCTCTCCTTCCTCCCTGTCCTCAGTCTCCTTCCCCTCCCTCCATTCTCCCTGTCCCATTCCCCCTCCCCTCCATTCTCCCTGTCCCATTCCCCCTTTCCTTATCTGTCTCCTTCCCCCTCTCCATCCCCCTCCATCCTCCTCTGTCTCCTCATCCCTCCCTGTCTCCTTCCCCCCTCTCCATCCCTGTCTCCTTCCCTCTCTCCATCCTCCTCCCTCTCTCCTCTGTCTCCTTCCCCCTCTCCTTCCCCCTCCATCCCTCTGTCTCCTTCCCCCTCCACATCCCACCTCCATCCTCCTCTGTCTCCTCATCCCTCCATCCTCCTCTGTCTCCTTCCCCCTCCATCCCTCTATGTCTCCTTCCCCCCTCTCCTTCCCCCTCCATCCTCCTCTGTCTCCTTCCCCCTCTCCATACCCCTCCCTCACTCCTCTGTCTCCTTCCCCCTCTCCATACCCCTCCATCCCTTTCTCCATCCCCCCTCCATCCTCCTGTCTCCTTCCCCCTCTGTCTCCTTCCCTCTCTCCATCCCCCTCCCTCACTCCTCTGTCTCCTTCGCCCTCTCCATCCCCCTCCATCCCACTCTGTCTCCTTCCCTCTCTCCATCCCCCTCCCCCCCCCCGCCCGTTCACACGCTGCCAGCCGGAGTGAAGCGATGGGAAATCGATCCCACTTACTCTGCTCGCTGGAAGAGGGGGCTCCGCCGGGGGTGGGGATGGGGGGGGAGCTGGGCTCCGGCCGCTCCCCTCCTCCAGCGCCTCCCCCTGGCTCAGGCCCGGCCCGCGGATCGATCGGGGCGCCGCCGGGGCTTCCCCATTGATTTACACTGGCCCGCGCCCGCCCTGCTCCGCTCCCTCGCTCCGGAGCTGCCGGCAGCCGCGCCACACAATGGAATAATCAATTTCCCTCCCCCCCCCGCCCTCCAGCGCCCCGGCGGGGGGGCGGCAGGGAGCAGGTGCAGCTGAGCATGATGGGAAATGTAGTCTCTCGCCCCCCCCGCAGGCTTTGCCCCCCCCCCGCCTCTGCACCCTGGGAAGGACAAAAGTGTGCGGGGGGGGGGAGCCGGGGGGATGGGCTGGGAGTGTCTGACCCCCCCCCCAGCAGGTGCACTGCCTCCCCCACTGCCCCACAGCGGCCCCTAGAGGGGAAAGGCCTTGTGTCTCCACCCCAGCCAGCAAGTCCCCCCTGGGCCTGGAGGCAGCGCCCCTCTGAGCCAGCCAGGCCCCCCAACCCAGTCCCACAGTATCCCAGCCCCCCACAAGCTTTCCCCTCCCGACCCCCTTGCGAGGGAGAGCAGGGTTATTCTCTGCATGGGGAAACTGAGTCACGGAGCAGCTCAGGGGGTTCACCCCTCCCCCGGCCCAGCCCGTGGCAGGGCCGGGAGCTTGGGGCCAGCCGGCCTGTCTGGACAGGGCACCCTTAAACTCCACCCTGCCTTGGGGGTGACAGCTGGGGGATGGGGAGAGTGGCAGGGGTGTCTGTGCCCCTCCCCCAACCCTCCAGCCCCTCCCACCATCCCATCTCCCTCACCTCACCCCACCCCAACCTGACCCTCCAGCCCTTCCCCAACCCCAATCCTCCAGCCCCTGCTAGCCCCCACTCCCATTGCTCCTATGCCCCCCACACCCATAGCCCTGAGCCTCCCCCACCCCGCCTTCCATACACCCTAGATCCCTTCCCTTCCCCCTAAATCTGCCCCACACCACATCCCCTGACCCCCTCCCCACCCACCCCTGATCCCAGAGCCCTTCGCTCACGCCCCCTACAACCTCCCCATCTCCCCTCCGCCCCACAGCCTTTCCCTCGTAATCACCCCCCCCCCCCCCGCCGCCTTCTTCAGCCCGCATCTCCCCCGGCTGCCTCTGCACTCCCTTCCGTGGCCAGTGGTGCTGGCAGACTGAGAGTAATCATCTGTGTGCCTGCCAAATAGTCCCAGCCCCCCCGCTCTAACCACTAGCCCCCACTCCCCTCCCAGAGCCAGGGAGAGAACCCAGGAGTCCTGGCCCCCAGCCCCCCCGCTCTAACCACTAGCCCCCACTCCCCTCCCAGAGCCAGGGAGAGAACCCAGGAGTCCTGGCCCCCAGCCCCCCCGCTCTAACCACTAGCCCCCACTCCCCTCCCAGAGCCAGGGAGAGAACCCAGGAGTCCTGGCTCCCGGCCCCCCCCGCTCTAACCCACCAGCCCCCACTCACCTCCCAGAGCCAGGGAGAGAACCCAGGAGTCCTGGCTCCCAGCCCCCCTGCTCCAACCCACCAGCCCCCACTCCCCTCCCAGAGCCAGGGAGAGAACCCAGGAGTCCTGGCCCCCAGCCCCCCCGCTCTAACCACTAGCCCCCACTCCCCTCCCAGAGCCAGGGAGAGAACCCAGGAGTCCTGGCCCCCAGCCCCCCCCGCTCTAACCACTAGCCCCCACTCCCCTCCCAGAGCCAGGGAGAGAACCCAGGAGTCCTGGCTCCCAGCCCCCCTGCTCCAACCCACCAGCCCCCACTCCCCTCCCAGAGCCAGGGAGAGAACCCAGGAGTCCTGGCTCCCAGCCCCCCTGCTCCAACCCACCAGCCCCCACTCCCCTCCCAGAGCCAGGGAGAGAACCCAGGAGTCCTGGCCTCCAGCCCCCCTGCTCTAACCACTAGCCCCCACTCCCCTCCCAGAGCCAGGGAGAGAACCCAGGAGTCCTGGCCCCCAGCCCCCCTGCTCTAACCACTAGCCCCCACTCCCCTCCCAGAGACAGGGAGAGAACCCAGGAGTCCTGGCCCCCAGCCCTCCTGCTCTAACCACTAGCCCCCACTCCCCTCCCAGAGCCAGGGAGAGAACCCAGGAGTCCTGGCCCCCAGCCCCCCTGCTCTAACCACTAGCCCCCACTCCCCTCCCAGAGCCAGGGAGAGAACCCAGGAGTCCGGGCCCCTAGCCCTCCTGCTCTAACCACTAGACCCCACTCCCATCCCAGAGCCAGGGAGAGAACCCAGGAGTCCTGGCCCCCAGCCCCCCTGCTCTAACCACTAGCCCCCACTCCCCTCCCAGAGCCAGGGAGAGAACCCAGGAGTCCTGGCCCCCAGCCCCCCTGCTGTAACCACTAGCCCCCACTCCCCTCCCAGAGCCAGGGAGAGAACCCAGGAGTCCGGGTCCCTAGCCCTCCTGCTCTAACCACTAGACCCCACTCCCATCCCAGAGCCAGGGAGAGAACCCAGGAGTCCTGGCCCCCAGCCCCCCTGCTCTAACCACTAGCCCCCACTCCCCTCCCAGAGCCAGGGAGAGAACCCAGGAGTCCTGGCTCCCAGCCCCCCTGCTCTAACCACTAGACCCCACTCCCATCCCAGAGCCAGGGAGAGAACCCAGGAGTCCTGGCCCCCAGCCCCCCCGCTCTAACCACTAGCCCCCACTCCCCTCCCAGAGCCAGGGAGAGAACCCAGGAGTCCGGGTCCCTAGCCCTCCTGCTCTAACCACTAGCCCCCACTCCCATCCCAGAGCCAGGGAGAGAACCCAGGAGTCCTGGCCCCTAGCCCTCCTGCTCTAACCACTAGACCCCACTCCCATCCCAGAGCCAGGGAGAGAACCCAGGAGTCCTGGCCCCCAGCCCCCCTGCTCTAACCACTAGTCCCCACTCCCCTCCCAGAGCCAGGGAGAGAACCCAGGAGTCCTGGCCCCCAGCCCCCCTGCTCTAACCACTAGACCCCACTCCCATCCCAGAGCCAGGGAGAGAACCCAGGAGTCCTGGCCCCCAGCCCCCCTGCTCTAACCACTAGCCCCCACTCCCCTCCCAGAGCCAGGGAGAGAACCCAGGAGTCCTGGCCCCCAGCCCCCGTGCTCTAACCACTAGACCCCACTCCCATCCCAGAGCCAGGGAGAGAACCCAGGAGTCCTGGCTCCCAGCCCCCCTGCTCTAACCATTACACCCCACTTCCCTCCCAGAGCCAGGGAGAGAACCCAGGAATCCTGGCCCCCAGCCCTCCTGCTCTGACCACTAGCCCCCACTCCCATCCCAGAGCCAGGGAGAGAACCCAGGAGTCCTGGCTCCCAGCCCCCCTGCTCTAACCATTACACCCCACTCCCCTCCCAGAGCCAGGGAGAGAACCCAGGAGTCCTGGCCCCCAGCCCTCCTGCTCCGACCACTAGCCCCCACTCCCCTCCCAGAGCCAGGGAGAGAACCCAGGAGTCCTGGCCCCCAGCCCTCCTGCTCTAACCACTAGACCCCACTCCCATCCCAGAGCCAGGGAGAGAACCCAGGAGTCCTGGCCCCCAGCCCCCCTGCTCTAACCACTAGCCCCCACTCCCATCCCAGAGCCAGGGAGAGAACCCAGGAGTCCTGGCCCCCAGCCCTCCTGCTCTAACCACTAGACCCCACTCCCATCCCAGAGCCAGGGAGAGAACCCAGGAGTCCTGGCCCCCAGCCCCCCTGCTCTAACCACTAGCCCCCACTCCCATCCCAGAGCCAGGGAGAGAACCCAGGAGTCCGGGCCCCTAGCCCTCCTGCTCTAACCACTAGACCCCACTCCCATCCCAGAGCCAGGGAGAGAACCCAGGAGTCCTGGCTCCCAGCCCCCCTGCTCTAACCATTACACCCCACTCCCCTCCCAGAGCCAGGGAGAGAACCCAGGAGTCCTGGCCCCCAGCCCTCCTGCTTTGACCACTAGCCCCCACTCCCATCGCAGAGCCAGGGAGAGAACCCAGGAGTCCTGGCCCCCAGCCCCCCCTGCTCTAACCATTACACCCCACTCCCCTCCCAGAGCCCGGAATAGAACTCAGTAGTCCCTGCCTCCTGGTCCACAAGGGGTTAACCCCATCTCCTCATTAAGGACCCCCCATCCTGCTGCTCTTAATTGCAGCTTTCCGGTCACCATAGCAACTGGGAGCAAAGAAGCGAGACAGACGCAGTTGGCGGGGCGGGGGAGTGAGACAGAGATAGAGGCCAAAGACACCGGTTTTCCCAGTCCCTTAGTCGTCTGGAACTACAGCTCCCAGAATGCCCTGCTCCCTCTGACACTACAGCTCCCAAAATGCCCTGCTCCCTCTGGCACTACAGCTCCCAGAATGCCCTGCTCTCCTGGAACTACAGCTCCCAGAATGCCTGCTCTCCTGGAACTACTATGCCCAAAATGCCCCACTCCCTTTGGCACTACAGCTCCCTGCATGCCCTGCTCTCCTGGAACTACAGCTCCCAGAATGCCCTGCTCCCTCTAGCACTACAGCTCCCAGAATGCCCTGATCTCTTGGAACTACTATGCCCAAAATGCCCCACTCCCTTTAGCACTGCAGCTCCCAGAATGCCCTGCTCCCCACCACTCTCGCGTGACGAAGCAAATTAATTCTCCAAAGAGAAAACTCCAGCCCCGCCCCCACGCCGCTGGCCGCGCGACAGCTGGGACGGGCCAGGTCAGTGCTGGCCCCGGGACCCCCCCGGGCAGCAGGGAGTGGGGTGGGGGTGAGCGAGGTGCACGTGGTGTCGGGAGTGGAGCACCCTGGGGCAGGGAGCTGGGCTGGGCTGCTGTGGGGCACCGTGGGGCTGGATGGTGGGTGCCGTGGGGCAGGGAGTGGGACTGGATGGGAGGTGCCGTGGAGCAGGGAGCTGGGCTGGGGCACTGTGGGGCTGGGTGGGGGATGTCATGTGGGGCAGGGAGCTGGGCTGGGGCACCGTGGGGCAGGGAGCTGGGCTGGGTGGGGGTATCGTGGGACTGGGTGGGGGGTGTCATGTGGGGTAGGGAGCTGGGCTGGGGCACCGTGGGGCAGGGAGCTGGGCTGGGCGGGGGGTATCGTGGGGCAGGGAGCTGGGCTGGGGCACTGTGGGGCTGGGTGGGGGATGTCATGTGGGGCAGGGAGCTGGGCTGGGGCGCCGTGGGGCAGGGAGCTGGGCTGGGCGGGGGGTATCGTGGGGCAGGGAGCTGGGCTGGGGCACTGTGGGGCTGGGTGGGGGATGTCATGTGGGGCAGGGAGCTGGGCTGGGGCACCGTGGGGCAGGGAGCTGGGCTGGGCAGGGGGTATCGTGGGGCAGGGAGCTGGGCTGGGGCACTGTGGGGCTGGGTGGGGGGTGTCATGTGGGGCAGGGAGCTGGGCTGGGGCACCGTGGGGCAGGGAGCTGGGCTGGGGTGCTGTGGGGAAGGAGCGGGGGTCACCGGGGGGCCGGGACCAGGGGGTCGCTGCGTGGCTCACTCCCCTTCTCCTGCCCCCAGAGGGGCCGCGATGCCCATCGAGGTGGAGTCGAAGTTCGCGGCTGGGCCGGACACGGAGGCCAGGCTGGCGGCGCTGGGGGCAGCCCTGGCCGGGAGCTCGTCCTTCCGCGACCTTTACTATGACACCCCCGACCTGTGCCTCACGCGGGCTGACCACTGGCTGCGGCTCCGCCAGGGGGCCGGCTGGGAGCTCAAGTGCCCCCCGGTGCCACGCGGAGGAGCCGGAGGGTCCAGCCATGGCCTGGGTGCTGCGTCCCCGGAGCCGCCAGCAGAGGACACAGGAGGGTCCAGCCACATCCTAGATGCTCTGTGCCCGGAGCCACCAGCAGAGGGCGCCGGAGGGTCCAGCCTCGTCCCGGCTGCCCTGTCCCTGGAGCCGCCAGCAGGGGGCACCAGAGACTCCAGCCACGTCCCAGATGCCGCGTCCCCGGAGCCTCCCGCCGTGGCCACCACCTACCAGGAGCTGACGAGCCCCCGCGCCATCGTGGGCCGGCTATGCGGGGTGCTGGGCGTGGCCCCTGTGCCCAGCTGGGACCAGGTGCCCGGGGCCGTGGCTGGGCTGGGCCTGCAGGAGTTTGCCAGCTTCGTGACCCGGCGCCGCAGCTACCGGCTGGGGGGCCTGCGGGTGGACCTGGACCAGGCGGATTTCGGCTACGCCGTGGCCGAGGTGGAGGCCCTGGTGGGGGCCCAGGAGGACGTGCCGGCGGCGCTGGAGGAGGTGCTGCAGCTACGGCGGGCACTGGGTGAGCAGCGCCGGGGGCACCAGAGCGGGGGTTGGGGGGCAGGGACGCCCCCACTGACCAGGGCTTCTCTCCCCTCCCAGGGCGGGACGGTGCCACCCGTGTGCCGGGCAAGATGAGCGTCTACCTCCAGCGGCATCGCCCCCGGCACTACCAGGAGCTACTCCGGGCGGGGGTCCTGGCCGGGGACCCGCAGCCGCCCCCCCATGACGACAACGCTTCCGAGCCTGAGACGCTGGCCACATGGGGCCCCTCCAAAGTCATGGAACTGGCGGGGGGGGCCGGAGGGCAAAATGGGGCCCCCTAGCGCCGGGGGGGGGGGGGGGATTGGGCACGGACCGGCCCCCTATCGCTGGGTGGAGATTGGGCATGGACCGGCCCCCTCCGCAGCACGGCGCCCCCTAGTGCTGGGGCGGGGATTGGGCACAGTGCCCCATAGCACTGGGGGGAGAGTGGGCATGGACCCGCCCCCCCTCCGCAGCACAGCGTCCCCTACCGCCGGGGGGGGACTGGGCACGGACCGGTCCCCTCTGTAGCACAGCGCTCCCTCTCCCTCCCCCCAGCTGCAGCCCATCTAAGGATCCCACGGTCACACAACAGGGCTCTAACACCAGAGCGCCATAGGGCTGGCCCATGGCCGAGCAGCTCCCTGCTCCGTTGGCCTCAGTGGCTCACTGCAGCGTGACCCCCAGTCACACGCCAGCACGCGCCCGGCTTGGCCCCAGTCCCGAGGGCGGAAACAGAGGAAAGCTGCAGCTGTGGGATCCGCCCCCGTTTGATCCCCTGTGGGGAGAACATGGACAGCCCCCCCCCCCCCCTAAATTCAACCCAGTTACGGAGGGGGCTGGCAAAGAGCTGGGGGCTATGGGGGGGGTGTGTTAAGGGTCATGCTGGGCTCTGGTTGCCCCCTGGCCGAGCAATGGGATAGGACGGGGACCGAGCGTCCGTCAGCTCCCTTGGAGGGACCCTTAGCCTAAGCTGAGCAGGCAATGCTGCAGCGCCCCCTCATGGCCGGGGGACGGGCACCAGCAGCATGGTGCCCCCTAAGTACAGGCCGGGCGACGGGGCACAGCACCCCCTAGTGGACACTTGGACCAAGAGACATGCTCAGGGGCTCGATTTTATTGTCTAAACATTCTGTCCACGTGTGAGAGTTGCTGGGGGTGGTGGTGGGGTCATCGCTCCATGGAGGGGGGGGGGGGGGGGTGGCACATCGCTCCGCTATCGCCTCCGGAAACCTACAAAAGAAAGCGAATAAGGGAGTGCAGAAGGACAGCAAGCAGACGAGTGACAGATCCCAGCCCCCACTCTCCTCCCAGAGCCGGGAGAGAACCCTGGCGTCCCGGCTTCCTGCCCCCCCAGCTCTAACCCATTACAGCCCACTCGCCGGCCAGGGCCAGGGCCAGGCCCCTGGTGACCCGACTCCCAGCTGGTTCTAGCAGCTCCTCGGGCTGCTGTTTACCTGTGGAACCCCCCGCCACTGGCTTTGGAGGGACTGCCCTTCCACTCACCCTTCTTCCTTCCCCTCTTCGCACTCATCTTCTTCCTCCTCTTCTGCTGGGGGCTCAGAGCCTGGCAGGGGAACGGAGACAA
Organism: Glyptemys insculpta; assembly: GCA_032172135.1. Taxonomy (NCBI): domain Eukaryota; kingdom Metazoa; phylum Chordata; order Testudines; family Emydidae; genus Glyptemys; species Glyptemys insculpta. The sequence goes on along the minus strand of JAVMKA010000015.1, from coordinate 38,347,310 downwards.
TTAGCTGAGGGAGGCTCAGCCCCAGCTTCCTCCCCTCCCCCCCAGCTCTGCGCTGCCTCACCTCTCCAGTGGGGGGCGCTGCCCCCGTCAGGGCGCTGATGTCACCGAAGTGGGTCAGGGAGTGGAGCTGGGCCCCCAGCGCGGCCGCCCGGCGCCGCCGGGCCTTGTCCTGCCGACTCACGTTCAGCCTCACCAGCATGGCCTCCTCATAGCGCCTCCTGCAACGACCGGAACGGGGAGCCTGGGTCCCGCTCGAACCGCCAGCCCCACTCCCCTCTGCCCCCCCGAGCCAGGAGAGAACCCAGGAGTCCTGGCTCCCAGCGCCCCCCCCCCCCCCCCCCGCTCTAACCACTAGCCCCCACCACTCCCCTCCAGAGCCAGGACAGAACCCAGGAGTCCTGGCTCCCAGACCCCCACTCCCCTCCCAGGGCCAGGACAGAACCCAGGAGTCCTGGCTCCCAGCCCCCCCGTGCTCTAACCACTAGCCCACACTCACCTGTGCTCATCCTCCTGGCTCTGCCTGGTCACGTGCAGGTAGCGCCCTTCGCGGATTTCCTCCGGCGCCTCCGAGAACTGTTCTTTCAGCTCCCGGATGACGGAGCTGCTCAGCGCTCGCTTCTTCGCCTGCTCCAGGACCTTCTTCTCCCGCTCGGCCGCCGTCTCATCTGAGGAGGGGTGGAAGGGGGGACAGATGGAGATGCGGCCACCTCTGGGGTGGGACGCGGGGGCTGCGTACAGGGGGACCCCTCACCCAGCGCTGAGATGCGGCCACCTCTGGGGTGGGGCGCAGGGGCTGGTTATACAAACCCCGCTCTCTTTCTGGCTAGAACCCAGGTGGCCGGGCTCCCAGCACGTACCATAATGCACCGGGACCAGCCGGGGTGGGACGTATTTCCGGACCCCTCCTTTGGCCAGGGGCTTCTTCCCAGCAGCTTTGCCTTCAGTCCCGTCCGCCTCCTCCTCGTCACTCAGCTGCCCGAGAGAAAACAGCCTGTCAATCAAGGGCTGGCCCCGCCCTCCCCCCCATGGCAGGCCAATCCCAGGGGAATGTGGGGAACCCCATTCCTCCTTCCAGAGTCAAGACAGAGCCCAGGAGTCCTGGCTCCCAGCCCCTCCCCTGCTCTAACCACTAGACCCCACTCCCTTCCCAGAGCTGGGGATGGAAGCCAGGAGTCCTGCCATTCCCCTCCCCCTCACCTTGCTCATCATGTTCCCGGGGTCTGGTTTGAATCTCAGCGGATTGTCGTCTCCTGCAACGAGAGCGCCCCGGGGGGGTGTGGTCAGCAGGGGGCCCGGTCACTCCGCACCCCCCCCCCCCTCGGTGCCCCCAACTCACCCACGGCGCCCGTCACAGCCGCCTTCACCAGCTTGTCAACCTGGTACCGGAGTTTCTGCTCAATGGGGCGCATCTTCTCCAACACCTGGGGGGAGGGGGGGGGGAGAGGAGGAAGAGTGTGGTGGGGGGTCAGACATGGGGAGACCCTGCCCCCTAAGAACCACCCACCGCACCCAGGAGTTCAGGCTCCCAGTACCCCCTCTGCTCTAACCACTAGTCCCCCTCTCCTCTCAGCCAGGATAGAACCCCGGAGTCCTGGCTCACAGCCCCACCCCCACCCCTTTACACACTCTAACCACTGGACCCCACTCCCCTCCCTGAGCCAGGGATAGAACCCAGGAGTCCTGGCTTCCAGCCTCTCCCCCCGCTCTAACCACTGGACCCCCTCTCCTCTCAGCCAGGATAGAACCCCGGAGTCCTGGCTCACAGCCCCACCCCCACCACTTTACACACTCTAACCACTGGACCCCACTCCTCTCCTGGAGATACCCTCCAGAGCCAGAACCTGCCCTCCAGCAGTTTCCCCGGGCCCCCATAGGCTCCATCACCCGCCCACCGTGCGCAGCTCGGCCAGGCGCAGGACAGCCGGCTGGGCGGCCAGGGACCGGCCCGAGGTCTTCTCCAGCACCAGCTGGACCAGGTCCTGGAGATAGAACAGCAGCAGCTGGGCCTTCAGCTCCAGGAAACTCAGCCCCTGCGGAAGGGGGAGAGGCATCAAGGGGGGGCAGGATGGGGACACCTGGGAGAGGGACAGGGCAGGATGGGGGGGGACACCTGGGAGAAGGACAGGGCAATAGGGGCAAGATGGGGGGGGACACCCAGGGTAGGGGAGAGGCGGGGCGGGGCCAGGATGGGGGGGACACCTGGGGGGGGTCTGGCATCAGAGTAGGGGGCGGATCACCATGGGGAGGGAGAAGAGGACGCAGCAGGTCCCCCCCTGCGCTCTCACCTTCTCCGTGGGGAAGGCGCCGGCCCGGACCCTCTGCAGCAGCCCCTGGACATGGGCCGTGACCCCGACAACCTGGGGGGGGAGAAAGGGGGTGAATCGGGGCCTTTCCCCTGGGGGGCAGCAACGATCCAGGATCTGGGGGGGTCGGGGTCTCTCTCACCTGCTCCTGGAGTGATCCCAGCAGGGCCAGCGCGGGGGGCAGGTCGGACACCAGCTGTTCCTGCAGGGTGGGGAGACTTTAAACCGAGCCACCCCCGCTACTCCCCCTCCCACCAGTGCACCCCCAGCCTCCCCGTGTGCCCCACACCCGGATCCCCTCCCCCAGCCCCCTCCCATGTGCCCCCCTGGACCTCCGCCCCCCAGCCCGCCCCCTCCAGAGCTCCCCCGTGTACCCCACACCCGGATCCCCTCCCCGTGCGCTCCCCAATCCCCCCGTATACCCCACACCCGGATCCCCGCCCCCCGTGCGCCCCCTCCAGAGCTCCCCCGTGTACCCCACACCCGGATCCCCGCCCCCCCGTGCGCCCCCTCCAGAGCTCCCCCGTATACCCCACACCCGGATCCCCGCCCCCCCGTGCGCCCCCTCCAGAGCTCCCCCGTATACCCCACACCCGGATCCCCGCCCCCCCGTGCGCCCCCTCCAGAGCTCCCCCGTATACCCCACACCCGGATCCCCTCCCCGTGCGCTCCCCAATCCCCCCGTATACCCCACACCCGGATCCCCGCCCCCCCGTGCGCCCCCTCCAGAGCTCCCCCGTATACCCCACACCCGGATCTGCGCCCCCTCCAGAGCTCCCCCGTATACCCCACACCCGGATCCCCTCCCCCAGCCCCCTCCCATGTGCCCCCCTGGACCTCCGCCCCCCAGCCCGCCCCCTCCAGAGCTCCCCCGTGTACCCCACACCCGGATCCCCTCTCTGTGCGCTCCCCAATCCCCCCGTATACCCCACACCCGGATCCCCGCCCCCCCGCGCGCCCCCTCCAGAGCTCCCCCGTATACCCCACACCCGGATCCCCGCCCCCCCGTGCGCCCCCTCCAGAGCTCCCCCGTATACCCCACACCCGGATCCCCCTCCCCCGTGCGCCCCCTCCAGAGCTCCCCCGTATACCCCACACCCGGATCCCCGCCCCCCCGTGCGCCCCCACCCAGATCCCCCGTATACCCCACACCCGGATCCCCGCCCCCCCGTGCGCCCCCTCCAGAGCTCCCCCGTATACCCCACACCCGGATCCCCGCCCCCCCGTGCGCCCCCACCCAGATCCCCTTCCCCAGCCCCCACCGTGTGCCCCACAGACCCCGTTCCCAAGCCCCCCCGTGCACCCCACACCCAGATCCCCCCCTCACCCGCAGCCCGGGCCCCGTCGCCGCCATCGCCATCGCCATCCCGACCTCCCCGCACAATGGGACACGCGGCGCCGGGCGCTCTCGCCACTTCCGCCTCGGTGCCTGCCTCGGCCAATCGGCGCCCCGGGTCCCGCCTCCTGACGGCTGCTCGAGCCAATCAGAGCCTCTCTTCCGCCTCGTTAGCGCGGACCCGACCAATCGCGGCTTGGCATCTGATGAGCTTAACCCCGCATCCGGTGGGGAGTGGAATCAACCAATCAGAGCCCCGTATCCGCCTCCGCGCACAAAATGTAAGCCAATCAGCCCCCGGGCTCCTCCCACATGGCCCTAAGTGGCCAATCATAAACTGGGATCGGGGGGGCGGGCTGAGAGTGACTGGCAGGGATTGAGACCAATGGGAGGGAGAGATGCCCTAGCAGCTTAAAGGATGGAGCCTGAGGGGAAAACAGGCAGGGGGAAGGCGGGTCTTGTTTGATTCCCCCCCGCCCCCGCCCCACATGGAAGCTAAGAGTCCTGGCTCCCCCCCCCCCCAGAACCCAGGAGTCCTGGCTCCCAGCCCCCCCCCCCCCCCCCCGAACCCAGGAGTCCTGGCTCCCAGCCCCCCCCCCCCAGAACCCAGGAGTCCTGGCTCCCAGCCCCCCCCCCCCCCCCCCCAGAACCCAGGAGTCCTGGCTCCCAGCCCCCCCCCCCCCCCGAACCCAGGAGTCCTGGCTCCCAGCCCCCCCCCCCCCCAGAACCCAGGAGTCCTGGCTTAAACAGGAGGTTTATTGAGAGTTGAACCCAGCACAGGAAACTCTCCGGGCCTCAGGCCTGGCCCCCCTCACCCCAGCACATCCCAGTCTCTCTGCATCCAGGTGGGCTCTGCCTGCTCCCCCTCTCCAGCCCAGAGCCCCCCTGCTTCCCAGCTGGGCATCTGAGATCACCGGCCCCAAGCCCGGCCTCTGTCCATTGTCTTCTCTCCAGGGAAACAGGGTCGTAAACCGGGGCCGCCTCTCCTCGCTTCTGTCCTCTGGCTGGAACCGGCTGGTTAGGTCACCGGGGTCCTCTCTCCACAGCCCATTGTCCGTCCACTGGCCAGACCCAGCTGCAACTCCTGAGCTGGGTCTCTGGGTCGTCAGGTCACCAGTTGCTGGGGTGTCCATCCCCCAGGCCATCAGCTGGGGTCCCAAGTTGCCTGTCTGGTCCTCTGTAACCACAAACTCCCTCTCCCCTCCCCTCGTTAAACCAGTAACATCCACGGAAACTGAGTCCCACCCCCTCCACATGCAAACCATTGGAAAAACAAGGAAAAAACAAGACAATCCCCCACTTCGTCACCCCCCCGAACCACTAGCCCCCCCCCCCCCGAAAACCCAGGAGTCCTGGCTCCCAGCCCCCCCCCCAACCACTAACCCCCCCCCACAGAACCCAGGAGTCCTGGCTCCCAGCCCCCCTACTCTAACCACTAGCCCCCCCTGAGAACCCAGGAGTCCTGGCTCCCCCCGCCAACCACTAGCCCCACAGAGTCTGCCGCTGTGACGAAGTAGGTCTGTTCTTAATGTTTCCTCTGAATACTGTGTGGGTGCCTCAGTTTCCCCTATGCAGTTCTTAAGTCTCTAGGTGGTGGGATAAGGGGGTGTAATTGTTGCAGAGCAAAGGGCCAGTGCACATTAATGGCCGACACTCTGTCTCCTGGCAACTGATGGTCTGGGCCCTTCCCTCCTGCAAGGTGATAGCTAAAGGTGTTGGAGAACAAAGGAATCAGATGACCTCCTGGCCCGGGAAAGGGACAAAGCCCAGAGGAGGAGGGGCTGGAGGGTGAGTCAGTTTGGAGCTGGCTGGGGATGTGGAGTGAGTGCAGACCTGGGTGTCTGGTTCCCTGCCCCCCGAAATGGACCCGACTGAGGGGTCCTGTTTCCTGTACCTACAAGCTCTGTTCTACGCTGTGTTCCTGTCGTCTAATAAACCTCTGTTTTACGCTGGCTCAGAGTCACGTCTGACTGCGGAGTCGGGGGGCAGGACCCTCTGGCTCCCCCAGGACCCCGCCCGGGCGGACTCGCTGCGGGAAGCGCACGGTGGGGCAGGGGATGCTGGATGCTCCGGGGTCAGACCCAGGAAGGTGAAGCCGTGTGAGGTTCTTGCCCTGGAGACAGTCGGCTCACAGAGAGGAGGCTCCCCCAGAGTCCTGCCTGGCTTCGTGGGGAGCAACTCCAGAGCATCGCCCGGGGACTCCGTGACAACTGGTGTTAGCAGTGGGATGTACTGCACCCCTGTGGACAGCGCTTCCTGGAGTAAGTGACTGGGGAGCAGTAAAACGAATGGGGGATACTGAGGACCAGGTGTGCTGAAGGCTCAGAGAGGGACAGTTTCAGGGGACGATTAACCCCTGAGAGTGTGTGACCAGAGAGAAGGATTTTTGCAGTGACAGGGTTCCCCTGGGGATTGCAGCAAGCGGTCCCAGGGGTGGAGGAGTCTGCAGCTCGACCCTGGCAAAGAGGTGGTGACCTGGAGAAGGGCTGACACACTAGGGGTTCTTCCTGGAAACCAGGGGGGAGCTGAGAGCACACGGGCCTCTGAGTCCAAAGCAACTTGGGATCAGTGGAGTGATGGCCTATCACCATCTCCTTAAGAAGGACATTGTAATCCTGTGTAAAAAGAGAGGGTTACGCATTGGGAAGTTCACCAAGGCCCAGTTAATCGTGCAACTGGAGGACGAGGACTCCTCTAAGGAGCAGATTCCTGACCCAGACGGGGCTACAAGAGGATCTGGAAGCAGTAGGAGCAGTAGCCAGGCATCCCCAAGACTCCTGTCCCCGACCAGATGGGGGTCTTCACGATCGGGTTCCCCATCGGGGGGTCGGACACAGATGGGACTGGAGCTGAGTCCGAGAGAGCGAGAGGACCGTGGGAGAGAGCAAGAGCCCGAGGAAAAGCTGCAGGAAAAGCAACAGCAGCATGGACTGGCAATGGTGGAGCGGAGAGGCATAGGGGGCTCCCCAGGGGTGAGAGGGGATAGACCCCGGGCTGCCAGTTCCGCAGGGAGCCTCGACACTAAATTGCTGCCCCTGGTTAAGGGGGGGGGGGGATGTGGATGCCCACCACACGGCCTTCATGCAGGCGGGTGATTTGAACCAGGGGGACCCTGCGGAAAAGCCCCGGTATCTAGCTCCCTTGCTGGGTCCCAAGGCCATAGACACTGTCAGCCAGATGGGTGGGGTGGTGGACAGGCTCCCACTCCTGGCCCCGGTCTATATGTCGGTGTGGAGTCTCCTGGGCACAGGCCCCTCGGACCCCCAGTGGGAGCAGGAGGTGGGGGTCAATGGGGAGACATGCCTGGGGTGGCGAGACCCTGGGACAGAGAGAACTGTTGTCGGGCCCCGGGGGGTGCAGCCGCAGATGCTGAGGGGCTGTGTGACCTGGGTGAAGGTCCCCGGGATGAAGCCCCTCGCTCTGCCTATGGCCTGGATCCCTGTGCAGACCCAGGAGGGGTCGGGCTGGCTGGTTGTTGGGGTTCTCCAGGATATCGGCTGTGAGGTCCTGGTGGGGGGTGACTGTGTCTGTTTGGGACAGGATCCAGGCCCTGCTCCTCTGACGGCCGAGGGTTTGAATTTGAATCCAGGGAACCAATCGGCTGAGACTAAGCGGTCAGTGAAAATGCAAATGACCTGGCTGGCAGGAGGGAGGGGCTGCTGGGCTCAGGGTACCTGCCTGTCTGTAACCAGCCCCCTGGGGCTGAGTGGGAGGGAGAGATGCTCCCCGCCCCCTGCACACCGGAGAGGGGGCTCACGCTGGCTCTGATGCTGTGACCAGAGCAGAGAGCTCGCTGCCTGCCCCCACTGGGACAGCCTGGACAGCGCTGAGCACGGGGGGAGCTGGGACCCCAGCTGAGTGGGGGGACACCCAGGCAGGGCAGGTCGGCTGCCAACCAGGTTTGCCTGGTCCAGACGTGCTGCTGGGAAGTGATTCCATGGCAGGGAGGGGGCTCTGGATATAGTGGGGCCCCCCAGCAAGGCGATCCGGTTGGGGAAGAAATGCATCCTGGTGGTGATGGATTTCGCCAACCGCTACCCAGGGGTGGGGATCTGCCCTCCGCGAGGCAGACGTGCTGCTGACCATCTTCAGCAAAGTGGGGGTCCCCAGCAAGGTCCTTACAGACCAGGGGTCAAATTTCATGTCAGCCTGGCTCCGAGGCTTGTGGGAGAAATGTGGGGTCTGGCCCTGGACCTCTGCATATCACCCTCAGTCCAATGGGCTGGTGAAGAGGATCAGAGATTGGACCATTCTCCAGACCAAGAAACAGGTCCAGGCCTTTATCGGGATGGCGGGGTACTACTGGGGGTTTGTACCCCACTTCAGCTCCTTAGCTACTCCCATCACCAAGCTATGTAAGAAGGGGAAGCCAGACGAGGTGGTCTGGACCGAGCAGTGCCAGAGGGTTCTCTGTGCGCTGAAGGAGGCTCTAATCCAGGGCCTGGTAAATCTGGTAAACTCGGACAGTGCCAAGCCCTTTGCAGTGTTCACCGACGCCTCAGACGCAGGGCTGGGCGCGGTGCTGATGCAGGCCGATGCTAAGGGGGGGAGACACCCCATTGGGTGCCCAAGCAAGAAGCTACTGCCCCGGGAGCAGAACTACATGGCCATGAAGAAGTAATGCCTGGCCATGGGGCAGGCCCTTAAAAAGCTGCAGCCATATGTATTTGGGTGGCGCTTTGCTGTGTATACTGACCCCTCTGCCCTGACGTGGCTGCATCCAATGAAAGGGGCTGATGCTGAGCGGCGGGTGACAGAGAGACCTGGTCAGAGGGTGGCCAAGGTCAAGATGGGGGCTCTTAACCAAGAGAGCCCGAATCACACCCCTCCAAACTGGAGCCCTGGGAGAAGACCCGATCTCAGTTTGAACCACAGGGGTATTGGGGTGGGAAAAGGGCACGGGCATCAAGCACACCCAGCCCAAGGAAGGGCGTAAAACTGGAACGGCCTGGTATAACTCCCACCAAGGAACGGGAGAGATGCTGGGGCATCCATGGGAATGTTGGTGGGTTCAAACTTCCCCAGGTCACCGACTAAAGTGACCTCACTCAGTTTGGTCTCGAAGTGGGGAGAGATGTGACGAAGTGGGAATGTTCTTAATGTTTTCTCCGAATACTGTGTGGGTGCCTCAGTTTCCCCTATGCAGTTCTTAAGTCTCTAGGTGGTGGGATAAGGGGGTGTAATTGTTGCAGAGCAAAGGGCCAGTGCACATAAATGGCCGACACTCTGTCTCCTGGCAACTGATGGTCTGGGCCCTTCCCCCCTGCAAGGTGATAGCTAAAGGTGTTGGAGAACAAAGGAATCAGGTGACCTCCTGGCCCGGGAAAGGGACAAAGCCCAGAGGAGGAGGGGCTGGAGGGTGAGTCAGTTTGGAGCTGGCTGGGGACGAGTAGTGAGTGCAGACCTGGGTGTCTGGCTCCCTGCCCCCCAAAATGGACCCGGCTGAGGGGTCCTGTTTCCTGTACCTACAATCTCTGTTTTAGACCATGTTCCTGTCATCTAATAAACCTTCTTTTTTACCGGTTGGCTGAGAGTCACGTCTGACTGCGGAGTCAGGGGGCAGGGCCCTCTGGCCCCCCCAGGACCCCGCCCGGGCAGACTCGCTGCGGGAAGTGCACGGTGGGGCAGGGGATGCTGGATGCTCCGGGGTCAGACCAAGGAAGGTGAAGCCGTGTGAGCGTCTGGCCCTGGAGACAGTCTGCTCACAGAGAGGAGGCCCCCAGAGTCCTGCCTGGCTTCGTGGGGAGCAGCTCCAGAGCCTCGCCCGGGGACTCCGGGACAGCCCCGTTGCTGGAAATGGCCTTGCCGGCCGAGCGCGCGTGGAAGTTGTTGGCAGCCACTCGTCCACTTTAAGCTCCCTCCCTTCCAGCCTTCGCGGATCCCACGGGTCCCGCAGCGATGGGGGCGGGCGGAAGTGACCCACGATGGACGCTGCTGGGAGTCGTCGTCATGGCGTGCGGGCGGGTCGAGGCTTCGGCCACTTGTGCGTTGACTTGGCGGGGATGGGGGGTGGGGCTGTAGCTTGGCCACTTCTTCGCCGCCCCGGCTGCTCTATTCAGCGAGCGCCCAGCCCACCTCCAGCTGACGGGGTTGCTCGAAAACACACTCGAAAAATTGTTCCTCCCGGACAACCTTGGCCAGCTGCCGTCAACACATAAGCCTTGAAAAGCTTCCGTGTTACGCCATGGGATGTCCGAATCCCACTGACCCCTGCGCTCTGGGCTGCTCGGATACTCAGCCCCGGCGCCATTGCAGCGCTGAACGAGATGTGATGAGATGTTTCTTGTGGAAGGGACGGCCACGAAACCCGCCGGGTGACTTGGGCATCGGTGTCACAATGAGAAAGAATCTCCTTTGGAGAGCCTGCCCATCGGGATAAATCGTAGACTCGTAGGACTGGAAGGGACCTCAAGCGATCGTCTAGTCTAGTCGTCTGTCCTCATAGCAGGACTCTCAACCTTTCCAGGCGACTGTCCCCCTTTCAGGAGTCTGATTTGTCTTGCGTACCCCAAGTTTCACCTCACTTAAAAACGACTTGCTTACAAAATCAGGCGTAAAAATTCAGAATTGTACCAGCGCACTGGTACTGACAAATTCCCGACTTTCTCATCGTTACCATCTAGTTATAAAATAAATCGATGGGAATATAAATATGGTACTTCCATTTCTGTGTGATACATGACCCCGTTTTCCACTTGTGAGCCTTGGCATTCTGGGAGACGGTGAAACGACAGCAACAGTGACGTTTTTCTCCACATTGAGTCTATTCCGACTCTCAAGGCCGGAGTTGGGGGCGTGGCAAGCGGGGTGAAGCTAAGTTGCTCGGGCTTCGACTTTCTGCGCTGGGCCCCAGCGAGTCTAACGCCAGCCCATAAAAATAAACTCGCAACTCGCTTTGGGGTTGCGACTCACAGTTTGAGAACCACTGATGTCGTAGATAGAGCAGCATAAACAAGTCAGTGTCTGTGTGAAATCTTCGTGTGTCCTGACTTCGCTCCTGCTTTTCATGTAGCCGGTTGTACAACTAGGCAAATCTCTAGATGAGTTGATGTCCCCGCTGGAAGACCTGTGCGTACCCCCTGGGGTACATGTACCCGTGGTTGAGAACCCCTAGAATAAATGACAGATCAAGGAAATGCCGACTGAACAGTGCCTGTGCCCTGACAATGACTAACCCTAATGAGGGGAAGGAGCCATTTTGCTCCTAAATAAATGATCTCGTTTCATTGACTCCCCAGGAAAATGAGTGGATTCGCCTCGGTGACTTTAACCATTCTCCGTGGCATGGCCTCTGTGGCAAACATGGCAAGATGAACAGTAACAGCATACTTCTGCTGGTGGCGTGCGTCGGGCACCAGTTACTTATCACAAACGCTGGCTTTCGGCTCCCCGAGAAATACAAGCCGACCTGAACATGCCCTCCCTTGCATTGTTGGCATCCAATTGACTACAGGCTGGTTTGACAGCGGGACCTACGGGCTGGGAGGGTCAAGCTGACCTGCAGTGAGAACCAACCTCAGGGCAGACTCTCAGGAAGCGGGGCACAAGCCCCCAGTTGGCTGTGAGTGCTACAGAGCAGAACCCCGTTTAACCCATCTAATTGGGACCCGGCTAGATTGGATAGTCAAAAGGGCCGTTAAGCCGGAGAATGGGAAAGTGCAGTGCTGCAGCGCCATCTAGTGGCCGCAGGAGAGATTGCCTGCTTCTGGGCCTGGGGTCCAGGTTGTTTGTTTAATGCAGAGAACCGGATAATGGAGGGTCGGATAAATGGGGTTCTACTGTACTTAGATGTCACCAACCACGTATCAAGTGTATAACAGGCTAACCATGGAGTCACAGTCAGTCCCCTTGGGCACTCTCTTGTCAAGCTTGTCAAGATCGATGGTCCCGTATAGCAAAAATCACAACAATATTCAGTCCACACAAGAAATCCACTTCCTGGACACTACAGTGCAAATAAGTGATGGTCACATAAACACCACCCTATACCGGAAACCTACTGACCGCTATACTTACCTACATGCCTCCAGCTTCCATCCAGACCACATCACACGATCCATTGTCTACAGGCAAGCCCTAAGATACAACTGCATTTGCTCCAATCCCTCAGACAAACACCTACAGGATCTCTATCAAGCATTCTTAAAACTACAATACCCACCTGGGGAAGTGAAGAAACAGATTGACAGAGCCAGAAGGGTACCCGGAAGTCACTACTACAGGACAGGCCCAACAAAGAAAGTAACAGAACGTCACTAGCCGTCACCTACATCCCGCAACTAAAACCTCTCCAGCACATCATCAAGGCTCTACAACCTATCCTGAAGGACGATCCATCACTCTCACAGATCTTGGGAGACAGGCCAGTCCTCACTTACAGACAGCCCCCAAACCTGAAGCAAATACTCATCAGCAACTACACACCACACAACAGAAACACTAACCCAGGAACCAATCCCTGCAACAAACCCTGTGGCCAACTCTGTTCACATATCTATTCCAGGGACACCATCATAGTACCCAACCACATCAGCCACACCATCAGGGTTCGTTCATCTGCACATCTACCAATATGATGTATGCCATCATGTGCCAGCAATGCCCCTCTGCCATGTACATTGGCCAAACCAGACAGTCTCTACACAAAAGAATAAATGGACACAAATCAGACATCAAGAATTGTAACATACAAAAACCAGTAGGAGAACATTTCAGTCTCCCTGGACACTCAATAATAGACTTAAAAGTGGCCATTCTTCAACAAAAACCCTTCAAAAGCAGACTTCAACGAGAAACTGCAGAACTGGAATTAATTTGCAAACTTGACACCATCAAATTAGGCCTGAATAAAGACTGGGAGTGGCTGGATCACTACAAAAAGTAATTTTCCCTCTGTTGCTACTCACACCTTCTTGTCAACTGCTGGGAATGGGCCACATCCACCCTGATTGAATTGGCCTCGTTAGCACTGACCCCCATCTTTTCATGTGCTGTATATTTATACCTGCCTGTTGTATTTTCCACTCCAGGCATCTGATGAAGTGGGTTATAGCCCACGAAAGTTTATGTCCAGATAAATGTGTTAGTCTCTAAGGTGCCACAAGGACTCCTCGTTGTTTTTGCTGATACAGACTAACACGGCTACCCCTCTGAAACAATAGTCAAGTTACTCCCAGTCCCAAAGGACCCGTCACTGACCCCAGGTCAATTGCCCCTTCGATCTCACACCAAAGATAAGGCTTGTAGCCAATCCTATAATAAACTGTTGAAAGCTTTATTACCTAGCAACGGGAAATCAGAGAGTTATTGACAAGGTTAAAGCAGGTAAACACACATACAAATGAGTTACAGGCTTAAGTTTCAAAAGGTGAATAGAAGCTTCTATAATAAGGTCTGGTCTAGGCTACAGACTAGGTCAACGCAAGGCAATTTACGTCAACTTGCCTATGGACGTGTCTACACTAAAATTGTGCTCCCACAAAATTGGCTGTTACTGGCTTTCAGAAGTCGTCCCGCAGCGCCCCGCACCGACAGTACAATCGGGATAAGTGCTGTGAGGACGCACACCGCCGACACAAGGAGCAAAGTGTAGACGCCACAAGTGATGTCATTACTGCGGCAGCTGTATGCCAACGTAAGTTAGGTCGTCTTCATTTTGTAGCATAGACCTGCCCTAAGCAAATATGTCTTTTAGGGCTAAACCAGGGATCTTCTTCTTATGCTTATTAATCCTCTCCCCTCAGACTCAAAGCAGCTCCTCCTTGTTAGGGCATTTTATTCCTTTCCCGCTTCTGGTTTGAGTTGCAGATTTAGCTGTTGGGAGGAAGTCAGTTGCACGGCTCCTCTTCATAGGGTGAGGGGAGCAATCCACAAAATCGTTGGTCTTCTGATGTTCCACTATGGTTCATCTGGGGTTGACGGGCCGTTTTCCATTGGGCAAGACATATCTCCTCCTGCTGGCAGCTAGTATTTCACGCTTGCTAATGCTTCTCTCCTGTCGCCTGATGTCCAAAGTTTCAATGCAAACCCATCAGTATTACCTTATAGCGTGGGCTACAGCAATTGTTCTCAAACTTGGGCCGCCGCTTGTTCAGGGAAAGTGCCTGTCGGGCCGGGCCGGTTTGTTTACCTACCGCGTCTGCGGGTTCGGCCGATCGCGGCTCCCACTGGCCGCGGTTTGCAGCTCCAGGCCAACGGGGGCTGCAGGAAGGGCGGCCAGCACGTCCCTCGGCCCACGCTGCTTTGTGCAGCCCCCATTGGCCTGGAGCGGCGAACCGCGGCCAGTGGGAGCCGCGATCGGCCGAACCTGCGGACACGACAGGTAAAGAAACCGGCCCGGCCCGCCAGGGGCTTTCCCTGAACAAGCGGGGCGGCCCAAGTTTGAGAACCACTGGGCTACAGGGCTATAAGTGAGATTAGTGCAGGCGGCAACTCACGAGCATTTCATGAAGTCGAAACACTCAACGCGGTTTTAGAACTCTGACACCTATTTTAATAACTCTACCATACAGGTTGAGCCAGACTGGTTCCAGCTGCTTGTCAGCGTTCAGCTGAGACCGGTTTTGGCATGAGCAGGCACCCGGTTTGCCAGCATCATTGTGAGTATAACCCGAGTATTATACGGAGCTGATCGGTGGACTGCCCACCATCTTGTTCAGTTGGAGTGTTCCCTTTTTATTTGGCCAAAAATGCACAAAACCCAGTCCGCCAAGCATCTAACTGTTGCCTGGTTGTAAGAGCTGTTGACTGCCAAACAATTTTCAGCTACGATTTTGGAAACTCTTCCAACGATCAGTGATGAGGCATCTGCCAAATGCGTGCTACAATCTAAAATACTGTTGTGGACTGCGCCGGATGTAAGAAACACCATCACGCAAACGGGTTTGCTGATCACGATCCTGAAATATCGAATCTTCTTGATGCCAAACAGCAAGGATGTGATGTGCTCTTAGCTGACCCGTTCTCCGAGTCGAAAAAGGCCAGATAGATAGTAGCTTGTGGCACTCTTCAGCGCAAACTCCACCAAATGCAAAATATGTGGTTTGACCGCAGAATGGATGAACACCAGGTCCTTGCGGGAAAAAGTGACTCCAGAAGCTTCTATGATGTGGTACAGCCCTACCCGATTTGCCTTGATGCCGCTAACAAGTGCTGATGGCAAACTTTTTATCAAGGATCGCACTGCCATCCACCAACGGCAGCGTGAACACTTTTGGGAATTACTTAATTGTCTCTCTACTGTCTCTGAGTCACTGAATAATGCCCACAAATAGCCTGCATCTTACACACTTGCAGATCCACCCACGTGAGCTGCGGTGTTGAAGGCCATCCAGGCAATGAAAAACAACAAATCTCCTGGTCACGATGCTATTTCAGTTGAAGTTTTGAAACACAGAGGAAACCTTCTCTTTGACGGGCTTTGTGCATTCTTCTCACGTGTCTCTGGCTTCAAGAAGTCACACCACAATCATGGAAAGAGGCCAAAATTATCATGATCTATAAGCACAAAAGCTCAAATAGCAACTGTGGTAACTGCTGCGGCATCTGCTTCCTCTTCACGGCCGGTAAGATTCTTGCTTGGATCCAGCTTCTGAGCCAAATTATCGACAAAGTCACAGTACAGCTTTTGTGCTCCCCGGAGCACTGTTGACGTGATTTGCATCCTTCAACAAATACGGGAAAAATATCGCGAACAGCATCAACCTTTGTACATCATCGTTCCTGGTCTAAGCTTTCGACATGGTCAACCCCCACTGCCGTCTGGAAAGTCCTTGCTAAATCTGGACATCCAGACAGATGTATTAACAACAGTCGGCAATGCCACAAAGGCTTGGTTGGAAGAGTTTGTGTGCATGGTGATCTAACAGACCTGTTTCCAATCACGAATGGGGTGAAGCAAGGATGTGTCCTTGCTCCTAGCCTTCTTGGTCTACAATGCTAGAGCAAGCCCTCCATGGCCCTTCAAATGGCATCTGTGATGTTGCACTCTATATGATTTTATGAAAATATGCTAATGAGTGTGAATATAATGTAACTGGAATATGCTTCATGCAAAAGGTGTCTTGTAAGGTATCATTACAAAGCTTATAATCTACTGAGTGTGATCATCCTATTTGTATAAATGTACCACTCTTGTATCTGGGACTAGAAATATGAAGTATAACTCTGAGGGCCTATTGTAATTATGCAAAGTGGGGCCATTAATGGTGGTTTGGAATCTTGATGACTCCCATCAACTAGAACAATTGACTGTAGATGGCTCTGCTTACTTGTAAGTCTTCCTGTGTACCTGTGTGCTGGCAAGTGGGTAACGAAGTCTTACAGTGACATGTGATCATGTCACCTGAACTGGAATCCATCTTTAACCTGGTGCTTTTCCACTGAGAAGGACGGGTGGGAACCCAGAGAGGGACAAAGGATTCCCGCCTTGTACAAAGCTATATAAGGGGGTGGAACAGAACAAAGGGGGCTGCAATCATGAGAAATCCCCTAGCTACCACCTGAGCTGGAACAAGGGCTGTACCAGGGGAAAGGATTGGGCCCAGACTAGGAAGGTGTCCAGTCTGTGTAAGGAGCTTATTGAAACATCTCTGAGGGTGAGATTTTATCTGTAATCAGTTATTTTTACTGTATTAGGCTTAGACTTGCGTGTTTTGTTTTATTTTGCTTGGTAATTCACTTTGTTCTGTCTGTTACTACTTGGAACCACTTAAATCCTACTTTGTATACTTAATAAAATCACTTTTTACTTATTAATGAACCCAGAGTAAGTATTAATACCGGGGGTGGGGGGGGCAAACAGCTGTGCATCTCTCTCTATGAGTGTTATAGAGGGCGAACAATGTAAGCTTTATACAGGGTAAAATGGATTTATTTGGGGTTTGGACCCCATTGGGAGTTGGGTATCTGAGTGCTGGAGACAGGAGCACTTCTTAAGCTGTTGTCAGTTAAGCCTGCAGCTTGTGGGGGACGTGGTTCAGACCTGGGTCTGGGTTTGTAGCGGGCTAGTGTGTCTGGCACAACCAGGCAGGGTCCTGAAGTCCCAAGCTGGCAGAGGAAACAGGCTCAGAGGTAGTCTCAGCACATCAGGTGGCAGTTCCCAAAGGGGGGTTCTGTGATCCAACCCTTCACAGCATCTCTATAGTGGCAAGCTTTTTATTCTGTCTCGTCTACATGCAAATATCAAGGAGATTGAAGCATTGATCCAGGAACTGCTCTACACCCATGGTGTCCCCAGCCTCTGTTTGCCAGACGCTGGGAATGGGCGACGGAATGAATCACTTGATGATTCCCTGTTCTGTTCATTCCCTCTGAAGCACTTGGCCTTGGCCACTGTCGGCAGACAGGATACTGGGCTAGATGGTCCTTCGGTCTGACCCAGTGTTGCCGTTCTTGGGTGCTTATGACTGTCCCTTGGTAGCACAATCTGAAGGAGCAGGACAAAATCTTACAACCCGCTTGGCTGGGGCAGCTCGTAAGGTGGCCTTGCCATCAGCCGAACGAGACTATGAACAGCCAGTCACTCAACAGCTTTCCCCTGACCCATCAGTCCGCAGGGAGGATACCCCGCTCCGAGCTGCCAGGGAGCTCACTGACTCGGCGGCAGGTTAAATAAGGCAGCAACAATCAATTGTGAAGTGGATGCGCGAAATAAGAACGCACGTGGTCGCCTTTTCAGCGACTCTGGGTGCAGCACACAATGTGTCGGTGGACAAAACACAAAGTCTATAATGCCCTTGTGGTCACAACATTGCTCTACGGGCAGGAAACCGGGACCTTACAAAGCTTGTCCGTTTCCAGCTGTTTCCGACGACTGCTGGGCCTCACAGGAAGGACTGGGGGCCAGTGCACAAGTCTTGGTTTGGTTGGTATCAAGGCTCACTTGATTTGCACCCAACCGAGACGAACCGGCTGGAGACCTGTCTAGCAAAGCAAATTCTATCTCCCAGATTAAGCTCTGGCACCGGGAGGCGGCTGGAATTCTTGGACGAGGTTCTGGAACAAAACCTGCACGAGGCGAATATTTCTGCCTCGATCTTCACGTGGCCAGCAACCGCCGGCACCACACGGCGCCAGGCCCCAACCGGGCGACTGGCTCTTGGTGTTCTGGGCGGCCAACGTTGTTCTTCCCAAATTGGTCTGGGGAGCCGGGCGAAGACCCGTGGGTACAAACTGCCATTGTCCAGGTTGTCCTGGGTGACGGGGATGGGAACCAGACCGATGGGCAGCCGGCTGGCAGTGCGGCCGGGGGGGAAGCGAGGGAAGCCCTGGCCCGGGCAGCAGCATTCCCTGGAACAACAGGCAGGTGAGGGATGCCCCTGGAATGGGACCCAGACAATGGGAAACCCCCACCCCGCAGGAATGCGCCTGGCCATTGTTCCAGCAGAGCGAGAGAATCCGTGGGGCAGCCAGCCAGGGCCACCGGCAGAGCTGGGCGGGGGCTAGGATCCCAGGGGCTGCAGGTCGGGAGTGAGGGGCACCCATCTCAGCACTGCCAGTGCCCCTCATTCCCGACCCGCAGCCCCTGCTAGCCCAGCCCTGCCGGTGGCCCTCACTCCCGACCCGCAGCCCCTGCTAGCCCAGCCCTGCCTCCCACAGCCTTGCCAGTGCCCCTCACTCTCGACCCGCAGCCCCACTAGCCCAGCCCTGACGGTGCCCCTCACTCCCGACCTGCAGCCCCACTAGCCCAGCCCTGCCGGTGCCCCTCACTCTCGACCCGTAGCCCCACTAGCCCAGCCCTGCCGGTGCCCCTCACTCCCGACCTGCAGCCCCTGGGATCCTAGCCCCCGCCCAGCTCTGCCGGTGGCCCTGGCTGGCTGCCCCACGGATTCTCTCGCTCTGCTGGAACAATGGCCAGGCGCATTCCTGCGGGGTGGGGGTTTCCCATTGTCTGGGTCCCATTCCAGGGGCATCCCTCACCTGCCTGTTGTTCCAGGGAATGCTGCTGCCCGGGCCAGGGCTTCCCTCGCTTCCCCTTTGGCCTGGCACATCCCCCCAGGCTGCTCTCCCTGCTACCTGCCCATCGGTCTGGCTAGCAACGCGGTGGGTTCTAGTGGCCAGAGCAGGGGGGGCTGGGGGCCAGGATTCCTGGGTTCTCTCCCTGGCTCTGGGAGGGCAGTGAGGGCTTGGGGCCAGGACTCCTGGGTTCTCTCCCTGGCTCTGGGAGGGCAGTGGGGGCTGGGGGCCAGGACTCCTGGGTTCTATCCCCGGCTCTGGGAGGGGAGTAGGGGCTAGTGGTCAGAGGAGAGGGGGTTGGGAGTCAGGACTCCTGGGTTCTATTTTCAGCTCTGGCTACTATTAATATGGCCAGGCCTTTTGGGGCCCGTGCACTGGGTAGGTCTATATAAGGCCTGTTGCTGGGAAGGTGACCGTCTGTCCTCCTTGCTATTGTCCCATCCTCCCTCTTTGTTACCCAGGGATCGAGTGACAGGAGCGGGAAGGGGGGCATGCAGGGGGGGGGGCGCATCCTTTGCATCTAGGAGGCTAAAATTACACCAGTGGGAGGGAGGGGGGAAGAAAAAGGGAGAGAATTAACGAAGAACAGAACCGAGGGGGAAAGAGCCGGAAGAGCCAGGGAGCGAGAGTGGATGGAAGGAAAGGGACAGAAAGAAGAGAGCGGGGCGGGGGGGATGAGCGAGAGAAGGGGGAAGAGGAAGGAAGGATGGGGCGGGCGGAGGGGACGAGCAAGAGAAGGGGGAAGAGCAGGCGGGTCCGGAGGCCCAGGGGTGCCGGGAGGAGGGGGGGTCTCTAGCGAGCGCAGGGTTAATGTCTGAGAACTCCCAGCGCTTGGCACGCTGCCCCTCTCCGTGCCCAGAGCCGCGTCCCGGATTCCAGCCGGACACATGCTCCCGGCTTTGTCTCCCACCCCCAGCGGCCACCTGCTTGTTGTCCGTCTGAGCACGGCGCAGGGGGAAGGGAGCGGATCACACAGCAGGGATGGAACCCAGGAGTCCTGGCTCCCAGCCCCCCCACTCTAACCACTAGACCCCTCTGCTCTCCCAGAGCCGGGCCTGGAACCCAGGAGTCCGGGCTCCCAGTCCCCCCCCAACCACTAGACCCCACTCTGCTCCATGAGCTAGGGAGAGAACCCAGGAGTCCTGACTCCCAGCCCCCCGCCCTAACAACTAGAACCCACTCGCCTCCCAGAACTGGGCCTGGAACCCAGGAGTCCTGGCGCCCAGTTCTGGGCTTTGTTGTGAAAGCCCAGGATAGGGTAGATCTTTATGGAGATACGTTTCCATGGAAACTTGAGTGCTCAGGCACAATCCCATAATATTCCTGATGCTGATACAGGATCAACCAAGATCCCTCATTCCTCCCCCCCTCCCCTCCCCGATCCCAGAACAACTACATGGATGTTAGAAAGCACCCTATACACCTGCGGGGGGGAGCCCAGGGCAGGGCTAGCAGGGGCTGTGGGTCGGGAGTGAGGGGCACCGGCAGGGCTGGGTGGGGGGAACGCAGGGCTGGGCTGGGCTAGCAGGGGCTGCGGGTCGGGAGTGAGGGGCACCGGCAGGGCTGGGGGGGCAGGGCTGGGCTGGCAGGGGGCTGCGGGTCGGGAGTGAGGGGCACCGGCAGGGCTGGGGGGGCAGGGCTGGCAGGGGGCTGCGGGTCGGGAGTGAGGGGCACCAGCAGGGCTGTGCTAGCAGGGGCTGCGGATCGGGAGTAAGGGGCACCGGCAGAGCTGGGGGGAGCCCAGAGCTGGGCTAGCGGGGGTGCATGGCGGGATTGAGGGGGGCTGGCGTAATGGGGTGTCCGTGTTCCTGTCCCTCCTCCCCTGGGACCCTCCGTCCTTCCGCTCTGGAATCCCAACCCTGCGGCCCCCGCCCCCGCCCCGAACCTGTTCCCATTCTTCATCGTTCCAGGACAATGACGAGAGCTTCCAATTGTTCCGTGGGGGGGAGGGGGGGCTGTGCCCATATCGGGCGGGAGCCCGAGCCAGGGCGGGACGCGGGCTATATAATGGGGAACCCACCTCGGCCGCCCCTCCACAGCCCCCCGTTTGTGTCGGTGTGAGGTAGGTCCCCAACGTTAGAGCTCGGGGGGGGTGCTCCCTGGGGACTGGGGGGCAAAGGGAATGGGGGGGTCAGGCCTCTGGTTGGGGCAAGGGGAAAGGGGGGAAGTGGGGTTCCCTGTGAGTGTGGAGGCTCCCTGGGGAGCATGGGGGGAAGGGGCTGGAGGGTGCTAGCAGTGTTATGGTGCTGATGGGGGTCTTCCCAGGGGATGTAGGGGGATGGGAGGCTCTGGGGGCATCCCCGGGGGGGGGGACGAGGAGTTGTAGGGTGCTAGCAGTTTTAGGTGGTTGATGGGGGGCTCCCTGGGGAATTTGGGAGGAAGAGGGTGGCGGGGAGCTGTGGTACAGAGGGGTTGGGGTCTCTGTGGGGATGTGTGGTGTTGGGGGAGTCGGGGTGAGATTGAAGGGGGGGCTGGAATTGTGGGGGGCCGAGAGGTTTTGTGTTTCTGTCGTTGTGTGTGTGTGTGTGTGTGCCCCCTCCTGGTGGGGCCAGGCCCTGCCCTGAGGGGGGGTGTCTCACATGAATGGTGGATGTGGGGTGGGGCGTGGGGGTCTGGGCCCCTCTAAGGGCATCCCTCGATCCCTGGCTCCTCTCTGACCTGCTCCCTCTGCCTGACAGGACTCCAGATCCGTGGCAGCCAGCCCAGCCCACCTCATTCTTCCCCCGTAGGAGCGTCAGAGGAAAAGAAAAGGTAGGCCGAAATGCGGCCTGTCTGGGGGGGGTGGGGGGCGCGGGGGCTGGTTATACAGGACCCCTCGCCTGGCTCTGAGATGCGGCTGGCTCTGGGGTGGGGCGCAGGGGCTGATTATACAGGGATCCCTCGCCTGGCGCCGAAATGCGGCCCATCTGGGGGAGGGGGGCGCAGGGGCTGCTTATACAGGGACCCCTCACCCAGTGCTGAGATGCGGCTGGCTCTGGGGTGGGGCACGGGGACTGGTTATACAAGGACCCCTCGCCTGGCTCTGAGATGCGGCTGGCTCTGGGGTGGGGTGCAGGGGCTGGTTATACGGGGACCCCTCCGCAAGAGGAGGTTGTTGCCCCTTGTTCGCAGCTGTAGGAAGTGCACCCCACCTATTCCAGCACCCCGGGGATGCTCAGGGAGGGGTCTGCCCCTCGCGGTCTGTCGGGGAACTACAACACCCCAGGGCTGTGGGTTCGAATCCTGGCTGGGGAGGGGCCTGGGTTGCCCACCGCCCCGCTGCCGCCCGCAGAGCTCGCCATGCCGGACGCAGAGATGGCTGAGTTTGGGGCCGCCGCCCCCTACCTGCGCCAGTCGGACAAGCTGCGGCTCGAAGCGCAGACCCGGCCCTTCGACCTGAAGAAGGACATCTTCATGCCGGACCCCAAGGAGGAGTTTGTCAAGGCCAAGATCATCTCCCGGGATGGGGCCAAAGTCACCGCCGAGACTGAGAATGGCCAGGTGCGGGGGAGGGTGTGTGTGTGGGGTGGAGGGTGGGGGAGTGCCCCAGACAGCCCCATCCACACAGCTCTCTCCTGCCCCCCTCCAGTGTCACTGCCCCCAAGCACAGCGCCCCCAACAGGCTCCAGACACCATCCTCCATGGGGCCCCTCAGTGCCTCCTGGGGCCCCTGTTCATGAAGGGGTGACTGCTCCTCCCCCACACAATACACCCAACACCCCCAAAGTGACCCCTCCTCCTCCAGGGAACCCCCCTCCAGCCCCTACCCCTCATGAGTTCACCTCAGGGGCCCCCCAAACTCCTCCCCCCCCAACTCCTACAGTGACCCCTGGAGGCTAATCCCGGTTCCTCTGGGGGCTGCTTGCCCCAGACGGCACCTGCCTCCCCATGGTCCCCCACGCTAACGCTGCCCGGGGCTCTCTCGGTGAGTGTGTTGGGGGCGTCCCTGCAGACGGTGACGGTGAAGGAGGATCAGATCATGCAGCAGAACCCGCCAAAGTTCGACAAGATTGAGGACATGGCCATGCTGACGTTCCTGCACGAGCCGGCCGTGCTCTACAACCTCAAGGAGCGATACGCCGCCTGGATGATCTACGTGAGTCTGCGGGGGGGTGCCCCCTGCTGGGCTTTGCCAGCTTCCCTTCCCCGGCCTCCCCCGTGGGGCGAGGGAGAAAATACCCAGACCTCCATGCTGTGCGACCCACCCCTGCGTCGGCGCTGTAGTATTTCTGGGAGCTCTACATCTAGAGCCGTTCTGGAGTCGGACATTCTAGATCAGGGGACTTTAGAGCCATTCCCCATCCAATGGCTCTGTTTAGAGCCCTTCTACATCAGCAAATCAGTCCATCTTCTAGATCCGAGGTTCAGGGGTTGAGGACTCTCTCCATCTTCTAGTTTAGAGCCGTTCTAGAAAAGAAACTCATTCACTGTTTTAGATCGGGGCATTGGAGCCATTTTAGAGCAGAAACTCAATGTCTCTTCTAGATCGGGGGGGGGCGTTAGAGCAATTCTGGAGGAGGGGCTTCCGCTCCCCTTCTAGATCAAGGATGTTAGTGTCATTCTGTATTGGTGGGGGTTTCCTCTCCTTCTAGACTGGGATTGGGTGGCATTATCTCTTCTTCTAGATCAGAAGTGGGCAAACTACGGCCCGCGGGACCGTCCTGCCCGGCCCTGAGCTCCCGGCCGGGGAGGCTACCCCCAGCCCCTCCTCTGCAGGCACGCCGCTGCGCAGGCAGCGCGGCTTGCACCCGCCAACCTCCCAGGCTTTCCAATAAGCCAGTTCTGCCGCTCTGAGCGGCATGGTAAGGGGGCGGGGGGTTGGATAAGAGGCAGGGGGTCTCGGGGGGCAGGCAGGGGACAGGGGTCGGTTGGATGGGGCGGAGGCTCGGGGGCGGCGGTCAGGAGACAGGGAGCAGGGGGGGTTGGATGGGGGTGGGGTCCTGGGGGGGTCCCTGGAGGGGGGAACAGGGAGCGGGGGGGTTGGATAGGGAGTGGAGTCCTGGGGAGGCAGTTAGGGACGGGGGTCCCGGGAGGGGGCAGACAGGGGACAAGGAGTGTGGGGGGGTTGGATAGGTCAGGGGTCCCAGGGGGCCTGTCAGGGGACGGGGGTGTGGATAGGGGTTGGGACAGTGAGGGGACAAGGAAGAGGGGGTTGGATAGGGGGTGGGGTCCCAGGGGGGAAGTTTGGGGAGTGGGGTTCTGGGAGGGGTCGGTCAGGGGACAAGGAGCAGGGAGGGTTGGATGGGGAGGGGTCCCGGGGGGCGGTTAGGGACGGGGGTCCTGGGAGGGGCCGGATAGGGGGACAAGGAGCAGGGGGGGTAGATGGGCTGGGGATTCTGAAGGGGGCAGACAGGGAGTGGGAAGTGGGAGGGGGCGGATGGGGGGTGGGGGCCAGGCTGTTTGGGGGGGGCACAGCCTTCCCTACCTGGCCCTCCATACCATTTCGCAACCCCAAAGTGGCCCTTGGGCCAAAAAGTTTGCGCACCCCTATTCTAGATGGAGGTTGGGTGTGTCATTTTTTCCTTTCCTGGATCACGGGGGAGGGGGGAGGCATCATCTCTATTATCTTCCCTCTCTCCGGCCTTCCCCCCCGCATTCCCCCTCTCCAGACCTACTCGGGGCTGTTCTGCGTGACGGTCAATCCCTACAAGTGGTTGCCGGTCTATAACGCGGAGGTGGTGGGCGCTTACAGGGGCAAGAAGAGAAGCGAAGCCCCGCCCCACATCTTCTCCATCTCTGACAGCGCCTACCAGAACATGCTGACGGGTAGGGACCTAACCCTATCCTTAACTATACCCGTAACCATAAATATAACCCTAACCTTAACTCTACCCCAGCCATAACCCTATCCTTAACTATATCCCTAACCCTAACCCTAACCTTAACTCTACCCCAGCCATAACACTATCCTTAACTATATCCCTAACCATAACCATAAATATAACCCTAACCTTAACTCTACTCCAGCCATAACCATAAATATAAACCTAACCTTAATTATACTCCTATCCATAAGCCTAACCCTAATTATACCCATAATCATAACCATAAATATACCCCTAACCCTAACTATACCCCTAGCCATAGCCATAGTCTCTATCCCTAAGCATAAACCCCTAACCTGCAGACCTATCCCACTGCTTCCTTTCCCTCTCTGCCTACCAGCACATGTGGATGGGTACAGGATATCCACTCTGATCTGGGTGGAGGGCACCCTGGGGTGGGCAAGACGGGGCTAGGTAGCTTCTATCCACCTCATGCTGTTTCTCCTCCCCTTCTTCTTTTCAGATCGAGAGAACCAGTCCATCCTCATCACGTGAGTGTCACCCCATCCCTTCCTCTCTTACCCCCTCCCCCCGCAAAATCACTGCACCCCAAAACCTTTAACAGCCCCCTTGAAGTTTGATCCCGCCCCCCAAAGTTTTAACCCTTCTTGTATTGTAGCCCCGACCCTTCAAGTCTTAGCCCCACCTACTAAAGTTTTAACCTCCCTGCCCCCACTCTGAATTCTGAAGCCCCGCC
Organism: Glyptemys insculpta; assembly: GCA_032172135.1. Lineage (NCBI taxonomy): Eukaryota > Metazoa > Chordata > Testudines > Emydidae > Glyptemys > Glyptemys insculpta. The sequence goes on along the minus strand of JAVMKA010000015.1, from coordinate 38,322,215 downwards.
CCCTCTCTGAATTCTGAAGCCCTGCCCCCTCTCTGAATTCTGAAGCCCCGCCCCCTCTCTGAGTTCTGAAGCCCTGCCCCCACTCTGAATTCTGAAGCCCCGCCCCCTCTCTGAATTCTGAAGCCCTGCCCCCTCTCTGAATTCTGAAGCCCCGCCCCCTCTCTGAATTCTGAAGCCCCGCCCCCTCTCTGAAGTCCTGACTCCTGAATTCTGCATGGAGTCTTCCTGCTTCTCCAGCGCTCGGGGTGGGTGGGACACAGGCAGGAGGGGCTGTGTCTCACTCTCTCCCCTCCTGTATCCCAGCGGAGAATCCGGGGCGGGGAAGACCGTGAACACCAAGCGGGTCATTCAGTACTTTGCCGTCATCGCGGCCATCAGTGACCGCAGCAAGAAGGAACAGGTGGACAAGAGCAAGGTGTGGCCTCCACCCATCTATCTGAACCATCCATCTATGCCTGTATCCATCCCCATGTCCATCCGCCTATGCCTATCCCCATGTCCATCCCTTTACTAGTCTGTCCATCCCTGGCCTTGCGTTTATCTGCTACCATCCATCCATCCATCCCCATCCCTCCATCTCTGTACCCATCTATCTGTCCCATTCCTATATCTGTTCACCCATCCATCCCCATGTCTGTCTGTCCATCCTCACATATGTCCATCCATCTATCTCTCATTCTTCCCATCACCCATTCTCTGTCTCACGCCTCCCTTTCTGCCCTCTGATTATTTCCTTTTCCTTTCCCCTCACCTGTATGATGTTCCTCACTCAGGGGACCCTGGAGGATCAAATCATCCAGGCCAACCCCGCCCTGGAGGCCTTTGGCAACGCCAAGACCGTGAGGAACGACAACTCGTCCCGATTCGTGAGTGTCCTGGAATTGGGGTGGAGGTGGAGAGCTGGGGGAGGGGCATGTGGGGCTGTGTCTGGGGTGGGAGCTCTGGAGAAGGAAGCCATGGGGCTGTTGTCTCAGATGTGGGGGTCGGTGGAGGAGGTTATGGGGTGGAGGCGGTGGGGAAGGAGGTTGTGTGGTTATATGTCTGTGGGGAGAGGTCTGTATGGTTGTGTGTGGGGTGGAGGTGTTTTTGGGGGAGGGATCTATGGGGCTGTGTATGGAGTTTGGGAGTCTGAAGGGCAGTGTCTTGGATTGGAGAGTCTATAGGGAAGGAGATTTGTGGGGCTGTATGTCAGGTGGGAGATCTGGGGGAGAAGTCTCTGTGGCTGTCTATGGGGTTTGAGGTCTGAAGGGCCATGTATGGGGTGAGTGACTGTGGGGAAGAAGGTTGCGGGGCTGTGTGGGAGTCGGGGGAAGGGGTCTGTGTTTGGAGTCTGTGGGGCTATCCCTGCTGTATTAGCCCCTAATCCTGAGCATTCTCCCTCCCTCCCTAGGGTAAATTCATCCGGATTCATTTCGGGGCGACAGGGAAGTTGGCTTCAGCTGATATAGAGACCTGTGAGTGTGATGAATGTCGATGTTCTCTGCCTCCATCCTGTGCCTCATGGATTCGTGTTTGTTCTCTGCCTTTCCCCATACCTTCTCTCTAAGCCACTCTTTTCCCCTTTCCCTCAGATCTCCTGGAAAAATCCCGGGTCATCTGCCAGCTCAAATCCGAGAGGAGCTATCACATCTACTACCAGATCCTGTCCAACAAAAAGCCAGAACTCCTGGGTGAGAATCTTCAGCAACCCAGGCAGATTGTGCTTGGGCTGTACTGAACAGCCTCATGTCTACATGAGTTGGTCTAGTTGAGTGGCTTCGTGTCTTCATGAGTTGAGTGGTGTGTCCACAAATCTTGTTAAGGCGACTGGACTCTAGTATCCTTAAGTAAAGTTGAGTTCCCTTGAGTCTGATTCAAGCGGAGTGACCTCTAGTATCCTTGCGTTGAATCCCTTCCAGTCTCAGTGAGATGATGAACTCTAGTATCCTTAAACTGAGTTCCCTTGAGTCTTGCAAGTAGAGTGGAGTGACCTTATGTCGTGTTGATTTGAAATGAGCCGAGCGTCCTCACATCTTAGTATGTTTAGAGGCATCAAATCTTGTTGAGTTGCATGGCCTCCAGTCTTGTTAGATTGAGCTAAGCATCTTCAAGTCTGGCTGAAATCCCTCAAATCCAGAAGAGCTGAATTCAGTGTCCTCAAGTCCTGTTGAGTCTGGGTAATTTGATTCATGTTGGGTTGAGTGAATTCAGGTCTTGAGGAATTGAACTGAGTGGCCCCAAGTCCTTGACCTTTCCTTGCTGAGCTGGTTTCGGTTGAGTGGCATCCTCACTCTTTCACTGACTTGAGTTGCGCAGATGCGTCATATAGACACGGGTCTTGTGTCCATCCGTAACCCATCAGCTTCCCTCTGCAGACATGATGCTGGTGACCAACAACCCATATGACTACGCCTTCATCTCCCAAGGAGAGACCACGGTGTCTTCCATCGATGATGCCGAAGAGTTGATAGCCACCGATGTGAGTATAGTCAGGGGCAGCAGGGGGCCGGGAAGACTCTCGAGGGACCACTGGCTGGGAAGACATTGCTGCCTCTTCTTCAGTTGGAAGCCTTGACATTTTGTCCCTCTCCCACCACAGAGCGCCTTTGACATCTTGGGCTTCACTCAGGAGGAGAAGAACTCCTTGTACAAGCTGACAGGTGCCATCATGCACTTCGGGAACATGAAGTTCAAGCAGAAGCAGCGCGAGGAGCAGGCCGAGCCTGACGGCACTGAGGGTGGGCACCGGTGGCGACTGGGGCCAATGCAGGGTGGGGATTGGTCATGCCCAGGGCTGGGGGAATGGAAGACAAACATTGTCTCCTTTGCTTTTCCAGAGGCGGACAAATCTGCCTACCTGATGGGGTTGAACTCGTCAGATCTACTGAAGGGGCTTGTTCACCCACGGGTCAAGGTGGGGAACGAATATGTGACCAAGGGGCAGACTGTCCAGCAGGTGAGAACCCACTTCCTTCCTTCCTTCTCCTTTTTCACTCCTTCTTTCCTCTCCTCTTTCCGTGTCTTAGTTTTTTCTTTCACTTTTTCTTTGTGTCTCATTCTTTATTTTATTTTGTTCACTTTCCCTTTCTTTCTTCCATGCTTTCTGTCTCGGTTTCTTCTGATGTTTTTCTTTCTTTTATTCTTTTACTTTGTGTGTTTCTCCTTCTCTCACGGCTTCATCTCTATTTTCCATCCTAACTTCCATTTTCTTTCTTTCTTTCTTTCTTTCTTTCTTTCTTTCTTTCTTTCTTTCTTTCTTTCTTTCTTTCTTTACATTTCACTGTTTCTTCCCTGTTTCTCATTCTTTTCTTTCATTCTTGCTTTCACCTGAATTGAGCCTGGGTGATTGGAAATGGGACTCATGAGTTCAGCCCAGAGTGCGGGGATCCATGCCCAGGGACCACCAGGCCTGGGATTCACCCTCTCAGCCTGCAAGAGCGATAGGTAACCAGGTCATCTGTCATCCCCCAGGTATCTTATGCTGTAGGAGCCCTGGCCAAGTCCGTGTATGAGAAGATGTTCGGCTGGATGGTGACCAGGATCAACAACACCCTTGAGACGAAGCAGCCGCGTCAGTATTTCATCGGGGTGCTGGACATTGCTGGCTTTGAGATCTTTGATGTAAGTGATTCCCCCAGCAGGGGGCACTGTAGGGAGCAGGGCAGGGGCACTGGCTGTGGGGGAGCTCCCAGCTACTCCAGCCCCAGCCTCTCCCAGCAGAGGGCACTGTAGGGACTGCTGGTTGTGGTGCAGTTCCTCCCTTCCTCCATTAGGTGGCTCTATAGAAAAGCACCACCTGGTAGGCGCAGTTACACTCTGGTATGTCTTCCCCAGATGCCTCTATGGTCTCACCATAGCAGAGGGCACTTTTTGTTCTCATTCGTCTCTTGTTCCCCAACCTCCTCCCCAGTTCAACAGCTTCGAGCAGCTCTGCATCAACTTCACCAACGAGAAGCTGCAGCAGTTCTTCAACCACCACATGTTCGTGCTGGAGCAGGAGGAGTACAAGAAGGAGGGGATCGAGTGGGTGTTCATCGACTTTGGCATGGACCTGCAGGCCTGCATAGACCTCATTGAGAAGGTACCTCCCACCGCCACTCCATCGCGACCCTCCACGCCTCCGTTGTGGCCGCTGGAGTAGGATCTACAGTCGGGTTTTGCTTCTCATTTCCAGCCTTGGCTGATCCCTGGCCAGTTCATCCATTTTGCTCTTGTGCTGACGTTCTCCTTTCGCTTCATCAGCTCTTCTCCCTCCCACAATGTATTCATAGAGCACTCAGATCCCCTCTCAGCCTGTGTTTGATGCTAACCAGGCCCAGCTCTTTCATTTGCCTCCCATAAGGCCTGTTCTCTGTTCCCCTGATTGTCCCAGCAGCCCTTCGCTCAGCGCCTGTCCCGGTAGGACGCCCTCGTTCTGGAACAGGTGACCGGAATTGCACACCGGATCCCAGATGAGGTTTTGCCAGTGCCTTGTCCAATGGCATTAAAACCTCCCTCTCTCTCCTGGAAAAACCTGTCCTGACAAGCTGTAGGACAGCGTTGTCCTTTTCCACAGCAACGTCACATCAGTTACAATGTCAGTTTCCAGGTGAGAGCTCGGGGCACTCTGGACACTGAGGCAGGGCCTACAAGAATTTGGCAGGGAGAGAATCTAATTCTCCGGGGCAGCATTCAGCTGCTTAGCCCCAAGACCGGCCTTTCTGTTCCTGCAGCCCCTGCCTCATTCACTCCATGCCTTGCAACTCGTGAGGCAGGGGCTGGCAGACACAGGCCTGATTCAGTCCATGCCAGGCGCTGAAGGAGGCAGGGTCCAGCAGACAGAGGCCTGGCTGGGCCCGGAGCTAGGCGCTGATTGAGGCAGGGTCGGCAGACACAGCCCTCGTTCAGCCCCAGAGCCGGCTAGGCCAGGCGCTAATTGAGGCAGGGTCCTGTGGGAATACAGCACATGATCATGGAATTGAAGTCTGTCTCTCATGAGGGGCAGAGTTAAGGGTAGAGAGGCAGCCTTAATCCTTTGCTGTTTGCCTGTGGTGTCTCTGTCCTGCAGCCCATGGGCATCATGTCCATCCTGGAGGAGGAGTGCATGTTCCCCAAGGCGTCGGACATGACCTTCAAGGCCAAGCTGTATGACAACCACCTGGGCAAGTCAGGCAACTTCGGCAAGCCGCGGAACATCAAGGGGAAGCCGGAAGCGCATTTCTCCCTCATGCACTACGCCGGCACGGTGGACTACAACATCCTGGGCTGGCTGCAGAAGAACAAGGACCCGCTCAATGAGACGGTGGTGGGGCTCTACCAGAAATCCGCCCTCAAACTCCTTGCCCTCCTCTTCGCCAACTATGCGGGGGCTGACGCAGGTAAGACCTCTCTCCCCTGAGTCCCAGCCCCCCCACTCTAACCACCAGACCCAACTCCCCTCCCATAACCAGAGAAAGAACCCAGGAGTCCTGGGCTCCCAGCCCCTCCCCCCCACTCTAACCACTAGTCCCCATTCCCTTTCTAATGGGTGCGGGTCTCTCTCCCTCACAGCCCATGATGGCGGGAAGGGGAAAGGATCAAAGAAGAAGGGTTCATCTTTCCAGACGGTGTCAGCGCTGCATAGGGTAAGGGGGCCCGGGGGCAGACGGCAGAGCTAGGGTCCTGACCTCCTGTAGGATCGGCTCTGCCAGACGAGATTCCTAACAGACCCTCTTGTCTCGCTCTGTTTCTTGTTCTTTCTTCTTTGCTTTTCCTTGACTCTTGCTTTCTCATTCCATCCATCTTTCTGCCCCCCTTTCTGTCTCATTCCATCCATCTGTTTTTCTCTCTGTGTTTCATTGTTCATCTCTCTTTCTTTCTTTCTTTCTTTCTTTCTTTCTTTCTTTCTTTCTTTCTTGTTCTCTCCATTCCTCTCTGCCTCTCTTTGCCTCATTCTCTTTATCCATCCGTCCCGCCGTTTCTGTCCTGTTCTCTCCATAAGAACATAAGAACATAAGAAAGGCCGTACCGGGTCAGACCAAAGGTCCATCTAGCCCAGTATCCTGTCTACCGACAGTGGCCAATGCCAGGTGCCCCAGAGGGAGTGAACCTAACAGGCAATGATCAAGTGATCTCTCTCCTGCCATCCATCTCCATCCTCTGACAGACAGAGGCTAGGGACACCATTCCTTACCCGTCCTGGCTAATAGCCATTAATGGACTTAACCATCATGAATTTATCCAGTTCTCTTTTAAACTCTGTTATAGTCCTAGCCTTCACAACCTTCTCAGGTAAGGAGTTCCACAAGTTGACTGTGCGCTGCGTGAAGAAGAACTTCCTTTTATTTGTTTTAAACCTGCTGCCTATTAATTTCATTTGATGACCCCTAGTTCTTGTATTATGGGAATAAGTAAATAACTTTTCCTTATCCACTTTCTCCACATCACTCATGATTTTATATACCTCTATCATATCCCCCCTTAGTCTCCTCTTTTCCAAGCTGAAGAGTCCTAGCCTCTTTAATCTCTCCTCATATGGGACCCGTTCCAAACCCTTAATCATTTTAGTTGCCCTTTTCTGAACCTTTTCTAGTGCCAGTATATCTTTTTTGAGATGAGGAGACCACATCTGTACGCAGTATTCGAGATGAGGGCGTACCATCGATTTATATAAGGGCAATAATATATTCTCAGTCTTATTGTCTATCCCCTTTTTAATGATTCCTAACATCCTGTTTGCTTTTTTGACCGCCTCTGCACACTGCGTGGACATTTTCAGAGAACTATCCACGATGACTCCAAGATCTTTTTCCTGACTTGTTGTAGCTAAATTAGCCCCCATCATATTGTATGTATAGTTGGGGTTATTTTTTCCAATGTGCATTACTTTACATTTATCCACATTAAATTTCATTTGCCATTTTGTTGCCCAATCACTTAGTTTTGTGAGATCTTTTTGAAGTTCTTCACAGTCTGCTTTGGACTTAACTATCTTTAGCAGTTTAGTATCATCTGCAAACTTTGCCACCTCACTTTTTACCCCTTTCTCCAGATCATTTATGAATAAGTTGAATAGGATCGGTCCGAGGACTGACCCTTGGGGAACACCACTAGTTACCCCTCTCCATTCTGAGAATTTACCATTTATTCCTACCCTTTGTTCCCTCTCTTTTAACCAGTTCTCAATCCATGAAAGGACCTTCCCTTTTATCCCATGGCAGCTTAATTTACATAAGAGCCTTTGGTGAGGGACCTTGTCAAAGGCTTTCTGGAAATCTAAGTACACTATGTCCACTGGATCCCCCTTGTCCACATGTTTGTTGACCCCTTCAAAGAATTCTAATAGATTAGTAAGACACGATTTCCCTTTACAGAAACCATGTTGACTATTGCTCAACAGTTTATGTTTTTCTATGTGTCGGACAATTTTATTCTTAACTATTGTTTCGACTAATTTGCCCGGTACAGACGTTAGACTTACCGGTCTGTAATTGCCGGGATCACCTCTAGAGCCTTTTTTAAATATTGGCGTTACATTAGCTAACTTCCAGTCATTGGGTACAGAAGCCGATTTAAAGGACAGGTTACAAACCTTAGTTAACAGTTCCGCAACTTCACATTTGAGTTCTTTCAGAACTCTTGGGTGAATGCCATCTGGTCCCGGTGATTTGTTAATGTTAAGTTTATCAATTAATTCCAAAACCTCCTCTCGTGACACTTCAATCCGTGACAGTTCCTCAGATTTGTCACCTACAAAAGCCAGCTCAGGTTTGGGAATCTCCCTAACATCCTCAGCCGTGAAGACTGAAGCAAAGAATCCATTTAGTTTCTCCGCAATGACTTTATCGTCTTTAAGCGCTCCTTTTGTATCTCGATCATCAAGGGGCCCCACTGGTTGTTTAGCAGGCTTCCTGCTTCTGATATACTTAAAAAACATTTTGTTATTACCTTTGGAGTTTTTGGCTAGCCGTTCTTCAAACTCCTCTTTGGCTTTTCTTATTACATTCTTGCACTTAATTTGGCAGCGTTTATGCTCCTTTCTATTTGTCTCACTAGGATTTGACTTCCACTTTTTAAAGGAAGTCTTTTTATCTCTCACTGCTTCTTTTACATGGTTGTTAAGCCACGGTGGCTCTCTTTTAGTTCTTTTACTGTGTTTCTTAATTTGGGGAATACTTTGAAGTTGGGCCTCTATTATGGTGTCTTTAAAAAGCGCCCATGCAGCTTGCAGGGATTTCAGTTTAGTCACTGTACCTTTTAACTTCTGTTTAACTAACCCCCTCATTTTTGCATAGTTCCCCCTTTTGAAATTAAATGCCACAGTGTTGGGCTGTTGAGATGGTCTTCCCACCACAGGGATGTTGAACGCTATTGTATTATGGTCACTATTTCCAAGCGGTCCTGCTATAGTTACCTCTTGGACCAGCTCCTGCGCTCCACTCAGGACTAAATCTAGAGTTGCCTCTCCCCTTGTGGGTTCCCGTACCAGCTGCTCCATGAAGCAGTCATTTAAAGTATCGAGAAATTTTATCTCTGCATTTCGTCCTGAAGTGAAATGTTCCCAGTCAATATGGGGATAATTGAAATCCCCCACTATTATTGAGTTCTTAATTTTGATAGCCTCTCTAATTTCCCTTAGCATTTCATCATCACTATCACCGTCCTGGTCAGGTGGTCGATAATAGATCCCTAATGTTATATTCTTATTAGAGCATGAAATTTCTATCCATAGAGATTCTATGGAACATGCGGATTTGCTTAAGATTTTTACTTCATTTGATTGTACATTTTCTTTCACATATAGTGCCACTCCCCCCCCCTGCACGACCTGTTCTGTCCTTCCGATATATTTTGTACCCCGGAATGATTGTGTCCCATTGATTGCTCTCAGTCCACCAGGTTTCTGTGATGCCTATTATATCAATATCCTCCTTTATCGCAAGGCACTATGTCTCTCTCCCCCCCTCCCCAGGAGAACCTGAACAAGCTGATGACAAACCTGCGCTCAACTCACCCCCACTTTGTCCGCTGCATCATCCCCAATGAGATCAAGGCTCCAGGCACGTGATCCCCCCTCCCTCACCTGCCTCTGCCCACTGGGCGCCGTTACCCCCCCCCCCCGGGGGAGGGGAAGTCACAGGCTCCATGGTTGCTCAGGGCTGTTCAGAGGGAGGGGGCATGGCTAAGGACTGGGGGGCGGTCCTAAAGGGGAGAGGGGTGTGGCTAAGGGCCGAAGGCTAAATGATGAGGGGGTGAGGAGTATGTCTGCATGGTTTTCCTGTCTCTGTTGCCCTCCATCCCTCCCCAGAGGTGAGGGGACCTGGCTAAAGGAAGAGGGGCGGGGCTAAGGGGAAGAGGGGCATGTTCATTTTTTGCATAACTCTATTTCTCCCTATGGCCGAGGGGTGTGATTAATGGGAAAATGGGCGTGGCTGCATGTGATGGGGGCGTGGTTTATAGATTGGGCCCCCTTCCACTTCTGTCCCTACCTAAAGAGCAGAGCGGGTGTGGCCTAACGGGCATACATTGCCCCCCACCCAAATCAATCCCTCCCCAAAGGTGCTGGGCAGGGCTAAGGGCACAGGGGCGTGGCTCAATGGGAAAGGGCGGGGCCTTTATTTGCATGAATAAAGCTCCCTATCCACCCCCTCTCCAGAGGCAAAGGGCATGGCCAAGAGGTAAAGGGCGGGGCCTGTGACTGCCAGGCTCCACCCCTTTCCATCACTAACCCACGTTTTCCCACCCCCAGGGGTGATGGACAACCCCCTGGTGATGCACCAGCTGCGCTGCAACGGGGTGTTGGAGGGCATCCGCATCTGCAGGAAGGGCTTCCCCAACCGCATCCTCTACGGGGACTTCAGACAGAGGTAGGTCTGCCCCACCCCCCCGGGGCACTGCTGCAGGGGAAGCTCGCAGCATCACAGGACGGCCTCAGAGATCCAGGGTCACTAACAAACCCCTCCACCCAGGTACCGTATCCTGAACCCCGCGGCCATCCCCGAGGGCCAGTTCATCGACAGCCGCAAGGGGGCGGAAAAGCTGCTGGGCTCCCTCGATATCGACTCCAGCCAGTACAAATTCGGGCACACCAAGGTGAGGGGGAGGAGCCTGTGGGGGACAGGGTCCCAGCTAGCCACACCTCTAGGGACCAGGGACCATACGGTTGTGCTGGCATTAGGGGGCATTGTGCTGGGGGGGGTCCCAGCTGTGCCCTGTCTCCCAGCCTGGTGCTAGGGGGCGCTGGGCCGGGGGGGGTCCCAGCCTGGTGCCAGGGGGCGCTGGGCCGTGGGTGGGGGTCCCAGCCTGGTGCTAGGGGGCGCTGGGCCGGGGGGGGGGTCCCAGCCTGGTGCTAGGGGGCGCTGGGCCGGGGTGGGGTCCCAGCCTGATGCTAGGGGGCGCTGGGCCGTGGGTGGGGGTCCCAGCCTGGTGCTAGGGGGCGCTGGGCTGCGGGTGGGGTCCCAGCCTCGTGCTAGGGGGCGCTGGGCCGGGGGGGGTCCCAGTCTGGCGCTAGGGGGCGCTGGGCCGCGGGTGGGGGTCCCAGCCTGGCGCTAGGGGGCGCTGGGCCGGGGTGGGGTCCCAGCCTGGCGCCAGGGGGCGCTGGGCCGCGGGTGGGGGTCCCAGCCTGGCGCTAGGGGGCGCTGGGCCGCGGGTGGGGGTCCCAGCCTGGCGCTAGGGGGACCAGGGACCATACGGTTGTGCTGGCATTAGGGGGCATTGTGCTGGGGGGGGTCCCAGCTGTGCCCTGTCTCCCAGCCTGGTGCTAGGGGATGCTGGGCTGGGGGCGGGTCCCAGCCTGGTGCTAGGGGGCGCTGGGCCGGGGGGGGTCCCAGCCTGGTGCCAGGGGGCGCTGGGCCGTGGGTGGGGGTCCCAGCCTGGTGCTAGGGGGCGCTGGGCCGGGGGGGGGGTCCCAGCCTGGTGCTAGGGGGCGCTGGGCTGCGGGTGGGGGTCCCAGCCTGGCGCTAGGGGGCGCTGGGCCGGGGTGGGGTCCCAGCCTGATGCTAGGGGGCGCTGGGCCACGGGTGGGGTCCCAGCCTGGTGCTAGGGGGCGCTGGGCTGGGGTGGGGTCCCAGCCTGGCGCCAGGGGGCGCTGGGCCGCGGGTGGGGTCCCAGCCTGGCGCTAGGGGGCGCTGGGCCGGGGTGGGGTCCCAGCCTGGCATTAGGGGGCGCTGGGCCGGGGGGGGGGTCCCAGCCTGGCGCTAGGGGGCGCTGGGCCACGGGTGGGGTCCCAGCCTGGTGCCAGGGGGTGCTGGGCCGCGGGTGGGGTCCCAGCCTGGCGCTAGGGAGCGCTGGGCCGCGGGTGGGGTCCCAGCCTGGCACTAGGGGGCGCTGGGCCGGGGGGTCCCAGCCTGGCGCTAGGGGGCGCTGGGCCGGGGGGGTGTCCCAGCCTGGTGCTAGGGGATGCTGGGCCGTGGGTGGGGGTCCCAGCCTGATGCCAGGGGGCGCTGGGCCGCGGGTGGGGTCCCAGCCTGGTGCCAGGGGGCGCTGGGCCGGGGGGGGGGGTCCCAGCCTGGCGCTAGGGGGCGCTGGGCCGCGGGTGGGGTCCCAGCCTGGTGCCAGGGGGCGCTGGGCCGGGGGGGGGGTCCCAGCCTGGTGCCAGGGGGCGCTGGGCCGCAGGTGGGGTCCCAGCCTGGCGCTAGGGGGCGCTGGGCTGCGGGTGGGGGTCCCAGCCTGGCGCTAGGGGGCGCTGGGCCGGGGGGGGGTCCCAGCCTGGTGCTAGGGGGCGCTGGGCTGCGGGTGGGGGTCCCAGCCTGGCGCTAGGGGGCGCTGGGCCGGGGGGGGGGTCCCAGCCTGGCGCTAGGGGGCGCTGGGCCGGGGGGGGGATCCCAGCCTGGTGCTAGGGGGCGCTGGGCCGGGGGGGGGTCCCAGCCTGGTGCTAGGGGGCGCTGGGCCGGGGGGGGGTCCCAGCCTGGTGCCAGGGGGCGCTGGGCCGGGGGGGGTCGCAGCCTGGTGCCAGGGGGCGCTGGGCCGGGGGGGGGTCCCAGCTTGGTGCCAGGGGGCGCTGGGCCGGGGGGGGGTCCCAGCCTGGTGCCAGGGGGTGCTGGGCCGGGGGGGGGGTCCCAGCCTGGTGCCAGGGGGCGCTGGGCCGGGGGGGGTCCCAGCCTGGCGCTAGGGGGCGCTGGGCCGGGGGGGGGTCGCAGCCTGGTGCCAGGGGGCGCTGGGCTGCGGGTGGGGGTCCCAGCCTGGCGCTAGGGGGCGCTGGGCCGGGGGGGGTTCCCAGCCTGGTGCCAGGGGGCGCTGGGCTGCGGGTGGGGGTCCCAGCCTGGCGCTAGGGGGCGCTGGGCCGGGGGGGGTTCCCAGCCTGGTGCCAGGGGGCGCTCTGCTGATGTTTGTATTTCGCTGGCTGCCCCAGGTGTTCTTCAAGGCCGGGCTGCTGGGGCTGCTGGAGGAGATGCGTGATGAGCGGCTCGCCCGGATCATCACCCGCCTCCAGGCCCAGTCCCGGGGCCTCCTCTCCCGCCTTGAATTCAAGAAGATCTTGGAACGCAGGTAGGGTGGGGTGTGAAGGTGTCATAGGAGACGTTGTTGTTGTAGGGCAGCTCGTAGCCATTTCTGGCTTGGGCACTGCTGTGGGGAAGTTCACAGCTTCAGCTCATGTGGCCTCCCTCCCTGCCAGGGACTCCCTGCTGGTTATACAGTGGAACATCCGGGCCTTCATGGGGGTGAAGAACTGGCCCTGGATGAAGCTCTACTTCAAGATCAAGCCGCTCCTGAAGAGCGCTGAGACGGAGAAGGAGATGCTGGCCATGAAGGAGGAGTTTGGGCGCCTGAAGGAGGCGCTGGAGAAGTCGGAGGCCCGGAGGAAGGAGCTGGAGGAGAAGATGGTCTCTCTGCTGCAGGAGAAGAACGACCTCCAGCTGCAAGTGCAGGCTGTGAGTGATGGAAGTGTTCCCCCCCCTTGACCCCTCTGGGCCCCGTGGTCACTGAGGTTGGGTTGGGCCATGAATGATGGAGATCCCCCCGTTTGAATCCTCCTGACACCCATGGAGGAGCTCCAACTCCTGCCCTGTAGGCTTAGAAGAAGGGATTCCCCTATCCTTGAACCCCATGCTTCACCTATGAACCTATCACACTCTTTCTTTCCTTCATTCTCTCCATCTTTTTCTTCTTTCCTTTCAGGAGCAAGACAATCTTGCAGATGCCGAGGAGCGCTGTGATCAGCTGATCAAGAACAAGATCCAGCTGGAGGCCAAGGTGAAGGAGCAGACAGAGCGGCTGGAGGACGAGGAGGAGATGAATGCTGAGCTGACGGCCAAGAAGAGGAAGCTGGAGGACGAGTGCTCAGAGCTCAAGAAGGACATTGACGACCTGGAGCTGACCCTGGCCAAGGTGGAGAAGGAGAAACACGCGACGGAGAACAAGGTGAGGGCAGAGACGGGAGTTTGCGATAAGCGGCTTCTAGACTATTGCGGTTGAGTGGTATCAAGGCTAGTTGGATTGAGGCGAGTGGCCACAAGGTTGGTTGGGTTGGGTTGGATTTCGTGGCCTGAGACCTGGTTAGACTGAGCGTTCTCAAGACTGGCTGGGTTGGATTGAGTGGCCTGTAGGGGATGTTTGGGTTGGGTTGAGTGTCATCAAGGATGGTTGGGTTGGTTCAGTGGCCTGAGGGATGATTGCGTTGGGTTGGTCAAGTGGGTTCAAGGATTGCTGTTTTGAGTTAAGTGGCCTCAATCCTCCGCCCTGCCATGAAGCCACTAATCTCCAACACTGAGCTTTGCCCATTGGGCCACCCAATATCTAAACCCACCTGATTTATCTACTTGCAGGTGAAGAACCTGACAGAGGAGATGGCCGGGCTGGATGAGATAATAGCCAAGCTGACCAAGGAGAAGAAGGCCCTGCAGGAGGCCCATCAGCAAGCGCTGGACGACCTGCAGGCCGAGGAGGACAAGGTCAACACCTTGACCAAAGCCAAGGTCAAGCTGGAGCAGCAGGTGGACGACGTGAGTACCAGCAGCCTGGGGATGGGGCTAAGGGGCTAGATGGCATTACTGATAGGTTATTACTTCCTCCCCGTTTGGTGACTCCTTAGACTCTGGGGGATGTTGCGTCTGGAGAGGTTATCTCTGAGGGGTCCAAGTGGGGGTCCAGGGAGGGTGTCAGGGGGGATCACAGAGCAGAGTGTCTCCGATGGAGGGTGATCCATCACTGGGGGGTTTCCCACTAAAAACATCCTGTTGAGCGGACCCCGGGTTCCTGGGTTCATTTTCTTTCTCTCTCAGTTGGAGGGCTCCCTGGAGCAGGAGAAGAAGATCCGCATGGACCTAGAACGGGCAAAGAGGAAGTTAGAAGGGGATTTGAAACTGGCCCAGGAGAGCATCATGGACCTGGAGAATGACAGGCAGCAGCTGGACGAGAAGCTGAAAAAGTAGGGGCCTCCTTGTGTCGCCAACCAGGAGTCCTGACTCCCAGCCCCTCTTTGCTCTAACCCCTAGACCCCACTTCCTCCCAGAGTCAGGGCTAGAATCCAGGAGTCCTGGCTCCTAATCTCCCACGCTAACCACTAGACCCCACTCCCCTCGCAGAGCCAGAGAGAGAACTTGTTTTCTGTCTCCTTCAGGAAAGACTTTGAGCTCAGCGCACTGAATGCCCGGATCGAGGATGAGCAACTGATAGCTGCCCAGCTCCAGAAAAAGCTCAAAGAGCTTCAGGTGAGGCAGGCTGGCTTGTACGTCACCAGAGTTGTGGTACAGAAATGCTCCCCACCTAGCTGGGCTGGTAGCAGGATGATCTCGGTGCTCATCTCCTCTCCAGACTTTACTCTGTGTTGCTTGGGGGTGTCTCCACAATCCCTCCCCCCCTTTCTCTCCGGTCGAGAATTAGGAAGGAGGAGCTCTCCTCCATCGAAAGTCTAGAACCAATAGAGACATTGAGGGTCCCCTCTTTTGTCTCTCAGGAAAATTCTCTTCCTCTCTGCTGTAGAACAGTATGCCCCAAAAGGGAGAAGATCTCATATTGGTCTGAGCCTATGGTCCTTTGCTTCTAGAACTTAGACTACTTTTATAATGATCTAGAACGCCTACATGTTTTATTTGGCGCTGTGGGGTCTAGATCTGTTTAAATAAATGGGTTATCTGAGCTCTCTCCTGATTGAACAGGGAATCTCCAGAACCCGTACTATTCCTTCCCTGCTCTAGAATGTCCACCAGTCATTTTCAACATTGGGCGCTTTAGATGCTGCTAAGGCCACTTGCTTCTAGACTCCCCATGCTTTCCCTGATCTAGAACATCTACATTCTGTCCTTTGGAGCTGCGTGTTGTAGACCCAGTTCAGGCACTTTACTTCTGGAACCCAAAGCATTCTTTCCCATGACCTAGGATGTCTACATGCTGTATGTGAAACTGGGTGTGTGAGATCTGGCTAATGACCTTTGTTCCTAGAACTTTTCTATCCTATCTAGCATATGTCACGTTCCAGATTTGGCTGAGGACCTTTGCTCCTCTATCCCACGTGTTCCTGCCTGCTCTAGCATGTGAGATGTTCTAGGCCTGTCTAAGCCCGTGGGTCTCTCTCCGGCTGCAGGCGCGCATCGAGGAGCTGGAGGAGGAGCTGGAGGCAGAGCGCACGGCCCGGGCCAAGGTGGAGAAGCTGCGCTCGGACCTGTCGCGGGAGCTGGAGGAGATCAGCGAGCGGCTGGAGGAGGCGGGCGGTGCCACCTCGGTGCAGATCGAGATGAACAAGAAGCGGGAGGCGGAGTTCCAGAAGATGCGGCGGGACCTGGAGGAGGCCACGCTGCAGCACGAGGCCACGGCCGCCACCCTGCGCAAGAAACACGCCGACTCGGTGGCCGAGCTGGGCGAGCAGATCGACAACCTGCAGCGCGTCAAGCAGAAGCTGGAGAAGGAGAAGAGCGAGCTCAAGCTGGAGCTGGATGATGTCAGCTCCAACTTGGAGCAGCTGCTCAAAGCCAAGGTGCCCCGGGGGCAGGCCGATGGAGGGGAGGGGCCATGGGTAGTTGGAGGGGCTAAGGATGGAGGGGCCGATCATAGCTGTGAGGGCAGCATCAGTGGGGGAGGAGCCACTTCCTCCTACTTAGAACCGGTGCTCATGAGGGCCAGACAAAGGCAGGGAGGTGGGGCCGAAACTAGTGGGCAGGGGGAGGTGCCTCTCTTTCTGCCGCCCTCCTGGTTTTTCGGGGTCTCCTTTTCCTGTCGCTCCTTCATTCTCCCATTGGTTTCTTCCCCTGTTCCTTCCCTTCGCCGCCCCGACGTCTCCCCTTCCCCAGGCCAACCTGGAGAAGCTGTGCCGGACGGTGGAGGACCAGATGCACGAACACAGGACCAAGTCCGAGGAGGCGCAGCGCATGGTGAACGACCTCACCACCCAGCGTGCCAAGCTCCAGGCTGAGAACGGTGAGTGGGGACCCCCCATCGCCCTTCACCCCTGGGACCCCCCATCGCTCTGCCCCCTGGGACCCCCCATCGCCCTGTCCCCTGGGACCCCCCCATCGCCCTACACCCCTGGGACCCCCCCATCGCCCTACACCCCTGGAACCCTGCACCACTGGTATCCCCTGCAAACTTGGGACCCCCCTCCCTGCCCCCTATGCCCCTGGGACTCCCCCACCCGCCCCTGAGAGTCTTGCTGCATCCTCCTGACCACCCCATGAGGGATGTGCTCTCTGGGAGCCCCTTCCTTGCCCCCCATGTCCCCTTCCTCCCCCCTGCACCCCACACGCCATGTACGAGCCCCTGAGCCCTCTAACCCTCCTCCCCGCCCTCTGCCCCTCCCTGGGGGACCCCCCAAGAGCTCTCTCCCAACCCCCTGCACTCCATATGAGGGATCCTCCCCCCGCACCCCTGGGAGCTCCCCTCACGGTCCTTGTGCACTGGGGTGAGGGGTGCGGGGTCCCCACGGAGGATGGTTCCCTATTCTCCCTTTCTGCCCTGCGCCCAGGTGAGCTGGCCAGACAGCTGGACGAGAAGGATGCGCTGGTCAACCAGCTGACACGGGGGAAGCTGACGTACACCCAGCAGCTGGAAGATCTCAAGAGACAACTGGAGGAAGAGGCCAAGGCAGGGCTGGGCTGGCAGGGGCTGCGGGTCGGGAGTGAGGGGCACCGGCAGGGCTGGGGGGGGGGCAGGGCTGGGCTGGCAGGGGGCTGCGGGTCGGGAGTGAGGGGCACCGGCAGGGCTGGGGGGGGCAGGGCTGGGCTAGCAGGGGCTGCGGGTCGGGAGTGAGGGGCACCAGCAGGGCTGGGCTGGCAGGGGCTGCGGGTCCGGAGTGAGGGGCACCGGCAGGGCTGGCGGGGGCAGGGCTGGGCTAGCAGGGGCTGCGGGTCGGGAGTGAGGGGCACCGGCAGGGCTGGGCTGGCAGGGGGCTGCGGGTCGGGAGTGAGGGGCACCCGCAGGGCTGGGGGGGGGCAGGGCTGGGCTGGCAGGGGGCTGCGGGTCGGGAGTGAGGGGCACCAGCAGGGCTGGGCTAGCAGGGGCTGCGGGTCCGGAGTGAGGGGCACCGGCAGGGCTGGCGGGGGCAGGGCTGGGCTAGCAGGGGCTGCGGGTCGGGAGTGAGGGACACCAGCAGGGCTGGGGGGGCAGGGCTGGGCTAGCAGGGGCTGCGGGTCGGGAGTGAGGGGCACCGGCAGGGCTGGTGGGGGCAGGGCTGGGCTAGCAGGTGGCTACAGGTCGGGAGTGAGGGGCACCGGCAGAGTTGGCGGGGGGAGGGGATGGGCTAGCAGGGGGCTGCGGGTTGGGAGTGAGGGGCACCGGCAGAGCTGGGGGAGGGCAGGGCTGGACGGGCAGGGGCTGCGGGTCGGGAGTGAGGGGCACCGGCAGAGCTGGGGGGGGGGGCTGGGCTAGCAGGGGGCTGCGGGTTGGGTGTGAGGGGCACTGGCAGAGTTGGCGGGGGGAGGGGATGGGCTAGCAGGGGGCTGCGGGTTGGGAGTGAGGGGCACCGGCAGAGCTGGGGGGGGGCAGGGCTGGACGGGCAGGGGCTGTGGGTCGGGAGTGAGGGGCACCAGCAGAGCTGGGGGGGGGCAGGGCTGGGCTAGCAGGGGGCTGCAGGTTGGGAGTGAGGGGCACCGGCAGGGCTGGGAGGGGCAGGGCTGGACTAGCAGGGGCTGTGGGTCGGGAGTGAGGGGCACCGGCAGAGCTGGGGGGGGGGCAGGGCTGGGCTAGCAGGGGGCTGCGGGTCGGGAGTGAGGGGCACCGGCAGAGCTGGGGGGGGGGCTGGGCTAGCAGGGGGCTGCGGGTCGGGAGTGAGGGGCACCGGCAGAGCTGGGGGGGGGAGGGCTGGGCTAGCAGGGGGCTGCGGGTCGGGAGTGAGGGGCACTGGCAGAGCTCTTTGTCCCCCACCTCAGGCAAAGAACGCCCTGGCCCACGCGCTGCAGTCAGCTCGGCATGACTGCGACCTGCTGCGGGAGCAGTACGAGGAGGAGACGGAGGCGAAGGCCGAGCTGCAGCGCTCGCTCTCCAAGGCCAACTCCGAGGTGGCGCAGTGGAGAACCAAGTATGAGACGGACGCCATCCAGAGGACAGAGGAGCTGGAGGAGGCCAAGTGAGTGCCAGGCGGCTTTCCCTATCACCGTCTCCCTCCATGCCTTCCCCCCGTCCTGGGAACTTGTCTAGAATGCTCTAGAGCCATCTGGAACATGAGGATCCCATGCGGCAGGCCAGTGTTTTGGATGTTTTCTCCTGGGGACTTGTCTAGAGCGGTCTAGAACCCTTCCATTCCCCCGTTCTTCCACTCCTGTTTGCTTTCACCCTCTCATTCAATCCCTCCTATTTTCTTTTTGTTCCCTTGTTCTTTTATTTTTTTGTGCATTCTCTTATTCTTTTGTGCTTTTTTCTTTCATCCGCTCCTCTTGTTTCTCTCATTCATTCTTTTTTTTCACATTCATTTTCTTGTTTGTTCTGTCATTTTTTCTTTCTTTCTGTTGTTCTTTCATTTCTTGTTTTGTTTGTTCTATCTTCCCATCTCTCTTGCTTCCTTTCTTTCTCTTGGCTTTTCATTTGTTTGTTCTTTCGTCCGCCTGTTCTTTTTTCCTTTCATCCTTTTTTGTTCTTTTGTTCCTTCTTGCATTCCTTCTGTTTTTTCTTTTTTCCTTTTTTATTGTTTGTTTCATTCTTTTTCTTTTTTCCTTTCATCTTCTTGTTCTTTCTTTTTTCTTGTCCTTTCTTTCTGTTCATTCTTTCTTCCTAATTGTTTGTTCTTCCTGTTCATCCGTTCCTTCCCTTCCCTTCCCTTCCCTTCCCTTCCCTTCCCTTCCCTTCCCTTCCCTTTCCTTTCCTTTCCTTTCCTTTAATCCTCTCTTATGCTTGGTTCAACATTCCCACCATCTCTCCTATTTCCTTCCATCTTGCCCTGAAGTGAAGGTGTGTGTGTCTCTCTCTATTCCCCACCACGGACCAGAAACTCCTTTTGTCTTGAAGGGTCTAGAACATAAGGTTCCCATTCATCCCGCCAGTGTCTTGGTCATGTACAGCTGGAAGATTGTCTACAATGGTCTAGAGCAGTCTAGAATATAAGAATCCCACGTGTCAATCCAGTGTCTTGGTAATTTTCTACGGGGAACTTGTCTAGAATGGTCCAGACCATCAGGCCGGTGTCACAGGCATTTTTCTGCCGGGAACCCCCTGTAACTCCAAGGCTGAGGGAGGTGGGGAAGAGCCCAGGTCGCTCTTTGGTGAGCAATGGTGTCTGTCGCACCCCGGTGGCAGGAAGAAGCTGGCGCAGCGGCTGCAGGAGGCGGAGGAGGCTGTGGAGGCCGTGAACGCCAAGTGCTCATCACTGGAGAAGACCAAGCACCGGCTGCAGAATGAGATCGAGGACTTGATGGTGGATGTGGAGCGGTCAAACGCCGCCGCAGCCGCCCTGGACAAGAAGCAGAGAAACTTCGACAAGGTGGGACTGGGGGAGGGGGGAGAGAGGGGGAGAGAGAATGAATGAATGGATGAAACAGAGCAAAGAAAGAATGAAACAGGGCCAAAGGAAGACAGAATAAAACAGAACTAAAGAAATGAAGCATGAATTAAATAGAGGCGAAGAAAGAAAGAAAGAAAGAAAGAAAGAAAGAAAGAAAGAAAGAAAGAAAGAAAGAAAGAAAGAAGTAGAGCCGCAGAAAAATTGAATACAAAGCCAAAAAATAATAAATTAAATAAAATCAAGGAAGGAAGGAAGGGATAAAACAGAGTGAATGAATGAAATAGATCAAAGAAAGACTAGAAGGAAATAAAGAAGGAAACAGAGCACAGAAGGAATGAAATAGAGCCTAGGAAAGAAAGAAGCAAAACCAAATATAAATAAAATAGAACAAAAAAATGGAACAAAAGTAAAAATGGACTAGAGGGAAGGAGCCAAAGAATGAGAGCATGAAGTAAAAAGAACAATTGAATACAAAGCCAATGAACAAATGAATGAAACAGAGCAAAGAGGGACTTAAATGGAGGCAAAAGTTAGATAGGGTGAAAGATGGAAAGAAAACGAAATAGAGAGAGCCAAATAAAGAACGAGTGAATGAAACAGAGCCAAAGAATGAATGAAATAGAGCCAAGGAAGGCAAAAAATACTTTTCAGCAACCAACAATTGGGTATTTTTCAGCAGAAAACATTCTCATTTGGGTTGCTAAGAGGTGAAAAAAAATTGTTTCCCCGAAAAGTCTACATTTCCACCCCCCCATCTCGTTCTCCTTTTGAAGATGGGGAGACCATAATATCTCAGAGCTTACGAGGTGACTTGATCATGGTCTACAACAGGGATCGGCAACCTTTGGCACGTGGCTCGCCAGGGTAAGCACCCTGGCGGGCCGGGCCAGTTTGTTTACCTGCCGCGTAGGCAGGTTCGGCCGATCACGGCTCCCACTGGCCGTGGTCCGCCGCTCCAGGCCAATGGGGGCAGCGGGAAGTGACGGCCAGTATATCCCTCCTCCCATGCCGCTTCCTGCAGCCCCCATTGGCCTGGAGCGGTGAACCACGGCCAGTGGGAGCCGCGATCAGCCGAACCTGCGGACGCGGCAGGTAAACAAACCGGCCCGGCCTGCCAGGGTGCTTACCGTGGCGGGCCGCGGGCCAAAGGTTGCCGATCCCTGGTCTACAAGGATCTACCTAGGCAAGAGTTTTTCTGGTAGGGCGCTCTTGAATCTCAGCACCCAAAGGAGAATGAGACCCAGTGCCTGGACTCTGAAGTACGACATGTTCAGACTAGAAATAAGATGCAAATTTTTCACGGGCACAGGAATTAGCCCTTAGAAGAGCCAGACTAGGCCAACGGTGGCTTCTCCGTCACTTGGCATCTTTAAATCAAGAACTGGTGTCTCTTAAGACATGTTCTAGCTCAGCTGTCAGATATGGGCTGGAGACATGGGTGACTGGGCTTAGAATCTACGGAAAGGGGGAGAGACCGAGGACAGGGAAAGCAGGAAGGAATGAAAAGCTAGAGGAAAGGGGAGAGAAGGGAGAGGGGCCCAGAGCAGGGAGTTTTCTCTGCTGAGCAGAGGGCTCATCCATTGGGGTGACTCTCTCACCCCCCACCCCACCCCCCAGATCCTGTCCGAGTGGAAGCAGAAGTTCGAGGAGTCGCAGACGGAGCTGGAGTCGTCGCAGAAGGAGGCGCGGTCACTCAGCACCGAGCTCTTCAAGCTGAAGAACGCCTACGAGGAGTCGCTGGAGCATCTGGAGACCTTCAAAAGGGAGAACAAGAACCTACAGGGTGAGACTCCCCAGCCCACTCCCCGGCACCCCCTGCCCCCGCTCCCTGCAGCACAGCGCCCCCTGGCCTCACGCTGGGGTAGGACAATCTCCCACCCTAGCCATGACCCGCCTCCGGCTTAGCGCGGTCTCTCTCCCCCCGCAGAGGAGATCTCGGACCTGACGGAGCAGCTGGGAACCAGCGGCAAAACCATCCATGAGCTGGAGAAGGTGCGGAAACAGCTGGAGGCCGAGAAGATGGAGCTGCAGGCGGCGCTGGAGGAGGCTGAGGTGAGGGGCACAGCCGAGCACCCCTTCCCAGAGCCGCGTGGGGGTCAGCTGGGAACCCCTTCCCAGAGCCGCGTGGGGGTCAGCCGGGAACCCCCCCCAGCGCCGTCAGCCGGGAACCCCTTCCCAGAGTCGCGTGGGGGTCAGCCGGGAACCCCCCCCAGCGCCGTCAGCCGGGAACCCCTTCCCAGAGTCGCGTGGGGGTCAGCCGGGAACCCCCCCCAGCGCCGTCAGCCGGGAACCCCTTCCCAGAGCCGCGTGGGGGTCAGCCGGGAACCCCCCCCAGCGCCGTCAGCCGGGAACCCCTTCCCAGAGCCGCGTGGGGGTCAGCCGGGAACCCCTTCCCAGAGCCGCGTGGGGGTCAGCCGGGACCCCCCCCCAGCGCCGTCAGCCGGGAACCCCTTCCCAGAGCCGCGTGGGGGTCAGCCGGGAACCCCCCCCAGCGCCGTCAGCCGGGAACCCCTTCCCAGAGCCGCGTGGGGGTCAGCCGGGAACCCCCCCAGCGCCGGCTCTGCCTATTCTGATTTCATTTTCCCTTTCTCTCTTTCCAACCCTTTCCCCCGTCTTCCCCTTTCATTCACTCTTGCTTTTTTCACTCATTCTTTTCTTCTGTCTGCCACTTTTTCAATTCTTTCTTTCTTTCTTTCTTTCTTTCTTTCTTTCTTTCTTTCTTTCTTTCTATTGATTTCTCCTTCCTCTCTTTCTTTGCTTTTCTTTATTCCTTCTTTCTATCTTTTCCCTCCATTCATTTCTTCTCTCTCTTTTGGTCTCCATTCCTCTCCTCCTTCATTAATTTCTTCTTTCTTTCCATCTCTGCTTTTTTCATTCCTCCTTTCTTTCTCCCTCTGTCTTGGATTCATTTTTTTCTCCGTCTTCTTTTTCATTCCTTCTTTCATGCATTTCTGGTTTCATTTTGCCTCTCTGTCTTTCCAATGCCTTCCCAATTCTTTCCTCTTCATCCACTCTTCTTTTTCCACTCACTCCTTCCTCCTCTCTGTCTTTTTTCATCCTTCCTTTAACATATTTCTTCTTTCTTTCTTATTTGGGATTTCATTTTTCCTCTCTCTCTCTTTCCAATCCTTTCTCCATTCTTTCTATTTCATTCACTCTTCCCTTTTTCATTCATTCTTTAATTCTTTCTGCCTCATTTTTCATTCTTCCTCTGATATATTTACTCCTTCCTTCTCTCTCCACCTCCCCTCTCCTTTTCTTTCTTTCTTTCTTTCTTTCTTTCTTTCTTTCTTTCTTTCTTTCTTTCTTTCTTTGTGTTAATCTCTCTCTCTCTTTTCTCTCATTCATTCATCCTCCCTCCTCCCCCCCACCCCCAGGCCTCTCTGGAGCACGAGGAGGGGAAGATTCTGCGGGCCCAGCTGGAGTTTAACCAGTTCAAGGCGGATTTCGAGCGGAAGCTGGCGGAGAAGGACGAGGAGATGGAGCAGGCCAAGCGCAACCACCTGCGGGTGGTGGATTCGCTGCAGACCTCGCTGGACGCCGAGACCCGCAGCCGCAATGAGGCGCTGAGAGTCAAGAAGAAGATGGAGGGCGACCTCAACGAGATGGAGATCCAGCTGAGCCACGCCAACCGCATGGCGGCCGAGGCCCAGAAGCAAGTCAAGCTGCTGCAGGGATTGCTCAAGGTACCTCCAGGGGGCGCTGTGCTGTGAGGGGGTCCCAGTGGTTCCCTGTCTCCCAGCCTGGCCCTAGGGGGCGCTGTGCTGTGGAGGGGAGGGTCCTGGCCATGCCCTGTCTCCCCACTCATGGCCTGTTCTCCCTCCACCCCAGGACACCCAGATCCAGCTGGACGACGTCGTCCGGGCCAATGAGGACCTAAAGGAGAACATCGCCATTGTGGAGCGGCGGAACAACCTGCTGACGGCCGAGCTGGAGGAGTTGCGGGCCGTGGTGGAGCAGACGGAGCGCGCCCGGAAACTGGCCGAGCAGGAGCTGATAGAAGCCAGCGAGAGAGTCCAGCTGCTCCACACCCAGGTGAGAGAGATGGGGACCCCCGACATCTGACCCCTTGAGCGGAACCCCCTTTGGTCCTCTACAGAAAACCTGGCCCCAGCAGCGGTTCCCATCACTGACCCATGTGAGCTTCCCTGTTCATTCATGACAGGAGCCTAGAACATTGACACTGCCCTGTTGGGTCTGGAGAGTGATCTAGAACATGACAGCCATAATCTAGAGTGTGGGTGCTGCTGTGTTGAGGTTGGATTGTAATCCAGAACATGAGCAGCACTTTGTTTGCTCTAGGAAGTGGTCTAGAGCCTTGATACTGCCATTTTTGTGTCTGGATAACCATTTATAATGTGATTGCCACTTGATTTGTTCTAGATAATAGTCTAGAATATCCACTAATAGTCTAGAATATCCACTCTGTCTGGAAAACAACGTAGCACAAGATCACAACCATATGGGCTACCCTGTTCATTCATGACAGGAATGGGTTTGGGTGATGCTCTGGAACATGGCTAGAGCTCAGCACTTTCTGGATAGTAGTCTAGAAGATGGCCATTGCCAAATTCATTCAGAATAGTCATCTAGAACATGGTGGCCATTTTATTTGTTCTGGATAATACTCTGAAATATAAACATCACTTTATTTGTTCTGAATAATCATCTAGAAGATGGTTATCACCCAGTTTAGTCTGACTAATAGTCTAGAACATGACAAACATGTTTTGAGTGAGGTGATAGTCTAGAATATATGTATAATATGGCCAGTGTCCTGATTGCTTGGGGGGAAATGTCTAGAACTTGTCTTGGTCAGGTAAAATAACATCCTGGAATGGGATCACTGCACCATTTGGCTGGGGCAATAATGTAAAACATTTAGGTGGGGTGACAGTCTAGAATATGATAATTACTCCTTTTGTGCAGATAATAGTCTAGAATATGCCCATTTTGAGTGGGATAAGTCTAGAAAATAGTCACTGCTCTGTGTGTGAGAGACAAGAGTCTCTTATTTGTCTGGTGCCTGTACAGACCTCACTCCACCAGCTGGTTTTAGGCCAATCTAGAGCTTGAGTCTCAACAACCACCCCCTGATTCCATTTAATTCAAGATCAAGGAGCTAGAACATTTTAGGGAATGGCATTTCTCCCAGAGAGGCAAATCTAGAACAGACCTGCCAGCATGGGGTTCTAGCTCACCAGGGAAGGAGCTCAGATGGCTCGGATCCTGAGCTGTCAGGGAACTATCTCTAGATCTGATGGAACGATGCCGCCTCTGAGCTTATCTCCCCTCACCCACTGATCTAGAACACCAGCCTGATCAACCAGAAGAAGAAGATGGAGGCGGATCTGTCCCAGCTGCAGACAGAGGTGGAGGAGGCCGTGCAAGAGTGCAGGAATGCCGAGGAGAAGGCCAAGAAAGCCATCACTGACGTGAGTGTGAGGGAATGGGACACGAGGCCTTTCCCCTCTAGGGGGCACCGGCTCTGACCTGGCCCCAGGGTGGGGATACTGGCTGGCTCAGGGGGGCAGGGAATGACTCTTCTTTCTGGCCGGCAGGCGGCGATGATGGCGGAGGAGCTGAAGAAGGAGCAGGACACCAGCGCCCACCTGGAGCGGATGAAGAAGAACATGGAGCAGACCATCAAGGACCTGCAGCTGCGGCTGGATGAGGCCGAGCAGCTGGCCCTCAAGGGCGGCAAGAAGCAGCTGCAGAAGCTGGAGGCGCGTGTCCGGGAGCTCGAGAACGAGCTGGAGTCGGAGCAGAAGCGCAACGCGGAGAGCATCAAGGGCCTGCGCAAATCAGAGCGGCGCATCAAGGAGCTCACCTACCAGGTACCTGCTGGGAGGGGGTGGGTCTGGAAACAAGAGGAGCTGCAAATCTTGCAGTCCAGAATACAAGTGATATGCTCCAGAATGCGAGTCGCATGCCTTAGAACACAATGTGTGATCTAGAACCTGAAGTTCATGCCCCAGAACTTGCAGTCTAGAACATGAGTTGTCTGACATGGAACAAAGTAGCCTGCCCCCAAACACGCTATGTATTCTCTAGAACATATGACACATGCCCCAGGGCATGTACGGTCCTATCCAGAACATCATCCTAGCTGTTCTGAATTGCAAATACCTGGCTTCTGACCATCCCACACTAGGACTTGAGCATCACACTCAAGACACATGCTACAGAATTGTTTGCCTGGTCTAGAACATCTTACTGATCATTGTAGACCTCGGTGAGCATGTCCTGTTCCAGAAACCTCTGCACCAGAACACAAGCTATCCACTCGAGAACGTGGGACATGTGGCGCAGAACATAACTTGATCTATGCTAGACCATAGATGACCTAGAGTCATAGCTCCAAGGTCAGAAAGGACCATTGTGGTCATCTAGCCAGATCTCCTGTATATTACAGGCCATAGACTTCCCTGACTTGTTCTAGAATAGTTTTCACATGTTCTAGAGCCCCCAAGCTCCTGGCCCGGGAGGCTAGACCCCGGCCCCTCCCCTGCTCTCCCCTCTCCCCCGCAGCCCCAGCTCGCTCGCTCCGCCGCCGGCGCAAAGCTCTGGGCGGCAGGGCTGTGAGCTCCTGGGGCAGCGCAGCTGCAGAGCCCGGCCTGACCTGGTCTCTGTGCTGCACGGTGGGGGTGGTGGCGTGGCCTGACTCCAGCCAGGCAGTGGGGCTGTAGTGCCGCCAGCCACCGGTGCTCCAGGCAGCGTGGTAAGGGGGCAGGGAGCAGGGGGTGTTGGATAGAGGGCAGGGGAGTTCGGGTGGTGGTCAGGGGGCGGGGGTGTGGATGGTGGTCAGGGGGGAAACAGGGGGTTGAATGGGGGCAGGGGTCCCGGGGGGGCAGTCAGGAAGAAGAAGGGGGGTTGGATGGGGCGGCAGGGGTCAGTCAGGGGACAGGGAGAAGGGATGGTTGGATGCGGCAGAGGTCCCGGGGGGCCATCAGGAATGACAGGAGGGGTTGGATGGGGTGTCAGAGGTCCAGGGGCAGTCAGGGGACAGGGGGGTTGGATGGGGCAGGAGTCCCCGGGGGGGGCAGATAGGAGGTGGGGGCCGGTCCATGAACCCCTCCCCTAACCAGCCTTCCATACAATTTACTAAACCCGATGCAGCCCTCAGGCCAAAAAGTTTGCCCGCCACTGCTCTAGAGCATAGCACACCCATTAGCGCTCTGTTCCATTGCCAAACTCAAGAACACCATTCACTCCATAGTCTCAAACCCTGCATGAAATCCCCATGGGTTACCTCCATATTCTACAGTAACAGCCAGGAGTATCTCAGCATCCCCAGCCATCATGCTGTTCTAGAGCCAGGCTCTTACCCAGTCCTGCTCTACAACCAACTCCTAACTGGCTTGGCTTTTGGTCTAGAACATGATGGATCTAGAAACCATCACCCCTCACACTGGCCTTTTTAAATTGTAGATCAAGGATACCCCAGCAGCCCTTGGGTTTTAGACAGGTCTAGAGTAATTATGGGGCTCTTTTGTTACCACCCCCACTTGAGGAAGCACACATAGACTTATGGTCATGAACGGAGGTTGGGGATTAATCCAGACCCCCATGGTTCTCGAGCAGCTGGGTTCCAGAGCCACTGGCTGAATCCAGAATTTCTTTCCCCCTCCCCCCATATCTCTCCAGACTGAGGAGGACAGGAAGAATCTGATCCGTCTCCAGGACCTGGTAGATAAACTCCAGCTGAAGGTCAAAGCCTACAAGCGGCAGGCCGAGGAGGCGGTGAGTGTCCAGAACTTCTAGATCCTCCCCATGATGCATTCTGGAATCCAGACCTCCTCCTCCCCCGGACCCCAGAACCCAGATGGACAGGCAGGTGGACAGTTGAGTGGGTGGATAGATGGAGAGTTGATGGAAAGGTTGGATGAGAAAATGGAAGAATGGATGGATTGTAACCAATCAGTACAGGGGAGCTGGCCCCCTCCTATTCTTCCCTGAGCCCTTATCTGTTGGAAATCCAGTGGTGGGTAGTTCCACAGGTTAACACATCCCATTTTCTTCTTTGTGTCCCCAGTGGGACAGGCACCCCCTGCCTTGGGGCAGTAGCCAGGTAGGTGCAGGGGCCTGGCCATGCTGAACTCTGGGCTGCGCTGCAGACCCAGTAGCGGGCAGTTCCACAGGGTAACACTCCGGTTTCTCTCCCCCGGCAGGAGGAACAAGCCAACACCAACCTGGCCAAGTTCCGGAAGGTGCAGCACGAGCTGGACGAGGCAGAGGAGCGGGCCGACATCGCCGAGTCCCAGGTCAACAAGCTGCGGGCCAAGAGCCGCGACATCGGAGCCAAGGTGGGCCATGGCGGGGCTGCCCCTCCCGCTCCTCTGACCCCACCCCCTCTTCTCTCCTTCCCCATTTCTCCTGTCACCTCTTCTCCCCTCTCATCTTCCCTCCCACGTCTTTGCCCTCGTATTGACACTCGCTTTCTCTCTCTGTTCTTTTGCAGAAGGGGCTGAACGAGGAGTAACTCCCGTGACCCCCCCGGCAACCCCCGGCTGCGACTGACAGACCCGCCACCCCGACCCACCCCTGCTCTCTGTATATCAGTGTCGGCCCCCATACCCCCTTCCCAGACTGTAGAATAAAATGCATTGTACAGCACCGTGCACTCTGCGTGTGACTTTAAATAAACACGCTCCACGGCACAGCACCTCCGCCAAGCCCTGCCCCTGGCTCCCCACAGCGCAGCGCCCCCCGCTGAGCCCCGCCCCGGGCTCCCCACAGCGCAGCGCCCCCCGCCGAGCCCCGCCCCCGACTCCCCACAGCGCAGCGCCACCCGCCGAGCCCCGCCCCGGGCTCCCCACAGTGCAGCGCCACCGGCTCCCCACAGCGCAGCGCCCCCACCGAGCCCCGCCCCCGGACCCCACAGCGCAGTGCCCCCCCATCCGAACCCCACCCCCGACTCCCCACAGCGCAGCGCCCCCCGCCGAGCCCCACCACTGGCTCCCCCATCCGAACCCCACCCCCAGCTCCCCACAGCGCAGCGACCCCCGCCGAGCCCCGCCCCCGACTCCCCACAGTGCAGCGCCCCCCGCCGAGCCCCACCCCCGGACCCCACAGCGCAGTGCCCCCCCATCCGAACCCCACCCCCAGCTCCCCACAGCGCAGCGCCCCCCGCCGAGCCCCACCCCGGGCTCCCCACAGCGCAGCGACCCCCGCCGAGCCCCGCCCCCGACTCCCCACAGCGCAGCGCCCCCCGCCGAGCCCCACCCCCAGACCCCACAGCGCAGTGCCCCCCCATCCGAACCCCACCCCCAGCTCCCCACAGCGCAGCGCCCCCCGCCGAGCCCCACCCCGGGCTCCCCACAGCGCAGCGACCCCCGCCGAGCCCCGCCCCCGGACCCCACAGCGCAGTGCCCCCCCATCCGAACCCCACCCCCGGCTCCCCACAGCGCAGTGCCCCCCCATCCGAACCCCACCCCCGGCTCCCCACAGCGCAGCGCCCCCCGCCGAGCCCCACCCCGGGCTCCCCACAGCGCAGCGCCCCCACCGAGCCTCACCACCGGCTCCCCCATCCGAACCCCACCCCCAGCTCCCCACAGCGCAGCGACCCCCGCCAAGCCCCGCCCCCGACTCCCCACAGCACAGTGCCCCCTGCTGAGCCCCGCCCCCGGACCCCACAGCGCAGCGCCACCCGCCGAGCCCCACCACCGGCTCCCCACAGCGCAGCGCCCCCCCATCCGAACCCCACCCCCGGCTCCCCACAGCGCAGCGCCACCCGCCGAGCCCGGCCCCCAGCTCCCCACAGCGCAGCGCCCCCCGCCGAGCCCCGCCCCGGGCTCCCCACAGCGCAGCGCCCCCCGCCGAGCCCCGCCCCCGGACCCCACAGCGCAGCGCCCCCCGCCGAGCCCCGCCCCCGGACCCCACAGCGCAGCGCCCCCCGCCGAGCCCCGCCCCCAGCTCCCCACAGCGCAGCGACCCCCGCCAAGCCCGGCCCCCGACTCCCCACAGCGCAGCGACCCCTGCCGAGCCCCACCACCGGCTCCCAACAGCACAGCGCCCCCACGCCGAGCCCGGCTCCCTGCTCTCCACAGCGTAGTGCCTCCCATCCGAGCCCCACCCCCGACTCCCCACAGCGCAGTGCCCCCTGCTGAGCCCGGCTCCCAGCACCCCACGGCACGGAAACCCCCACCGAGCCCCACCCCCGACTCCCCACAGCGCAGCGCCCCCTGCTGAGCGCCGCTCCCAGTACCCCACGGCACGGCACACCCCCCACCGAGCCCCACCCCCGGTTCCCCACAGCGCAGCGCCCCCCCACCGAGCCCCGCCCCCAGCTCTGAACAGCCTGGCGCCCCCAGCGCTACACACCCATGTCCTCTCTACCCATAGATGATTTGAGCTGAGACCGTGTGCTGTCATTACCATCACCTGCCCACTAGTGCCCAGTTTCCGTATTGCACAATGCACCGGAGAGGACGGGGTTACAGCCCGGGACGGGGCCTGGGACCCAGGCATCCAGCACGCTGCTCAGCAGCTGCCAGTTGAGACGTGAGGGCGGGGAATGGAAACGGGCATTGTGGAGGGAGAGGGGGATGGACGGACGGATATCGCACAGGGAGGGATGATGTGGAGGTAGAGGGGGATGGACGGATGGATATCGCACAGGGAGGGATGATGTGGAGGGAGAGGGGGATGGACAGGTGGATATCGCACAGGGATGGATGTTGTGGAGGGAGAGGGGGATGGACGGACGGATATCGCACAGGGAGGGAGGGATGTTGTGGAGGGAGAGGGGGATGGACGGATGGATATCGCACAGGGAGGGATGATGTGGAGGGAGAGGGGGATGGACGGGTGGATATCGCACAGGGAGGGATGATGTGGAGGGAGAGGGGGATGGACAGGTGGATATCGCACAGGGATGGATGTTGTGGAGGGAGAGGGGGATGGACGGACGGATATCGCACAGGGAGGGAGGGATGTTGTGGAGGGAGAGGGGGATGGACGGATGGATATCGCACAGGGAGGGATGATGTGGAGGGAGAGGGGGATGGATGGATGGATATTGCACAGGGAGGGATGGATGATGTGGAGGGAGAGGGGGATGGACGGATGGATATCGCACAGGGAGGGAGGGATGATGTGGAGGGAGAGGGGGATGGACGGATGGATATCGCACAGGGAGGGATGATGTGGAGGGAGAGGGGGATGGACGGACGGATATCGCACAGGGAGGGATGATGTGGAGGGAGTGGGGGATGGACGGACGGATATCGCACAGGGAGGGATGATGTGGAGGGAGAGGGGGATGGACGGATGGATATCGCACAGGGAGGGAGGGATGATGTGGAGGGAGAGGGGGATGGACGGATGGATATCGCACAGGGAGGGATGATGTGGAGGGAGAGGGGGATGGACGGATGGATATCGCACAGGGAGGGATGATGTGGAGGGAGAGGGGGATGGACGGATGGATATCGCACAGGGAGGGATGATGTGGAGGGAGAGGGGGATGGACGGATGGATATCGCACAGGGAGGGATGGATGATGTGGAGGGAGAGGGGGATGGACGGATGGATATCGCACAGGGAGGGAGGGATGATGTGGAGGGAGAGGGGGATGGATGGGTGGATAACGCACAGGGAGGGATGATGTAGAGGGAGAGGGGGTTGGACGGATGGATATCGCACAGGGATGGATGATGTGGAGGGAGAGGGGGATGGACGGATGGATATCGCACAGGGAGGGATGATGTGGAGGGAGAGGGGGATGGACGGATGGATATCGCCCAGGGAGGGAGGGATGATGTGGAGGGAGAGGGGGATGGACGGATGGATATCGCACAGGGAGGGAGGGATGATGTGGAGGGAGAGGGGGATGGACGGATGGATATCGCACAGGGAGGGATGTTGTGGAGGGAGAGGGGGATGGACGGATGGATATCGCCCAGGGAGGGAGGGATGATGTGGAGGGAGAGGGGGATGGATGGGTGGATAACGCACAGGGAGGGATGATGTAGAGGGAGAGGGGGTTGGACGGATGGATATCGCACAGGGATGGATGATGTGGAGGGAGAGGGGGATGGACGGATGGATATCGCACAGGGAGGGATGATGTGGAGGGAGAGGGGGATGGACGGATGGATATCGCCCAGGGAGGGAGGGATGATGTGGAGGGAGAGGGGGATGGACGGATGGATATCGCACAGGGAGGGAGGGATGATGTGGAGGGAGAGGGGGATGGACGGATGGATATCGCACAGGGAGGGATGTTGTGGAGGGAGAGGGGGATGGACGGATGGATATCGCCCAGGGAGGGAGGGATGATGTGGAGGGAGAGGGGGATGGACGGATGGATATCGCACAGGGAGGGAGGGATGATGTGGAGGGAGAGGGGGATGGACGGATGGATATCGCACAGGGAGGGATGATGTGGAGGGAGAGGGGGATGGACGGATGGATATCGTACAGGGAGGGATGATGTGGAGGTAGAGGGGGATGGACGGATGGATATCGCACAGGGAGGGAGGGATGATGTGGAGGGAGAGGGGGATGGACGGATGGATATCGCACAGGGAGGGATGATGTGGAGGTAGAGGGGGATGGACGGATGGATATCGCACAGGGAGGGAGGGATGATGTGGAGGGAGAGGGGGATGGACGGACGGATATCGCACAGGGAGGGATGATGTGGAGGGAGAGGGGGTTGGACGGATGGATATCGCACAGGGAGGGAGGGATGTTGTGGAGGGAGAGGGGGATGGACGGATGGATATCGCACAGGGAGGGATGATGTGGAGGGAGAGGGGGATGGATGGATGGATATTGCACAGGGAGGGATGGATGATGTGGAGGGAGAGGGGGATGGACGGATGGATATCGCACAGGGAGGGAGGGATGATGTGGAGGGAGAGGGGGATGGACGGATGGATATCGCACAGGGAGGGATGATGTGGAGGGAGAGGGGGATGGACGGACGGATATCGCACAGGGAGGGATGATGTGGAGGGAGAGGGGGATGGACGGACGGATATCGCACAGGGAGGGATGATGTGGAGGGAGAGGGGGATGGACGGATGGATATCGCACAGGGAGGGAGGGATGATGTGGAGGGAGAGGGGGATGGACGGATGGATATCGCACAGGGAGGGATGATGTGGAGGGAGAGGGGGATGGACGGATGGATATCGCACAGGGAGGGATGATGTGGAGGGAGAGGGGGATGGACGGATGGATATCGCACAGGGAGGGATGATGTGGAGGGAGAGGGGGATGGACGGATGGATATCGCACAGGGAGGGATGGATGATGTGGAGGGAGAGGGGGATGGACGGATGGATATCGCACAGGGAGGGAGGGATGATGTGGAGGGAGAGGGGGATGGATGGGTGGATAACGCACAGGGAGGGATGATGTAGAGGGAGAGGGGGTTGGACGGATGGATATCGCACAGGGATGGATGATGTGGAGGGAGAGGGGGATGGACGGATGGATATCGCACAGGGAGGGATGATGTGGAGGGAGAGGGGGATGGACGGATGGATATCGCCCAGGGAGGGAGGGATGATGTGGAGGGAGAGGGGGATGGACGGATGGATATCGCACAGGGAGGGAGGGATGATGTGGAGGGAGAGGGGGATGGACGGATGGATATCGCACAGGGAGGGATGTTGTGGAGGGAGAGGGGGATGGACGGATGGATATCGCCCAGGGAGGGAGGGATGATGTGGAGGGAGAGGGGGATGGATGGGTGGATAACGCACAGGGAGGGATGATGTAGAGGGAGAGGGGGTTGGACGGATGGATATCGCACAGGGATGGATGATGTGGAGGGAGAGGGGGATGGACGGATGGATATCGCACAGGGAGGGATGATGTGGAGGGAGAGGGGGATGGACGGATGGATATCGCCCAGGGAGGGAGGGATGATGTGGAGGGAGAGGGGGATGGACGGATGGATATCGCACAGGGAGGGAGGGATGATGTGGAGGGAGAGGGGGATGGACGGATGGATATCGCCCAGGGAGGGAGGGATGATGTGGAGGGAGAGGGGGATGGACGGATGGATATCGCACAGGGAGGGAGGGATGATGTGGAGGGAGAGGGGGATGGACGGATGGATATCGCACAGGGAGGGATGATGTGGAGGGAGAGGGGGATGGACGGATGGATATCGTACAGGGAGGGATGATGTGGAGGTAGAGGGGGATGGACGGATGGATATCGC
The DNA here is from genome assembly GCA_032172135.1 of Glyptemys insculpta. NCBI lineage: Eukaryota > Metazoa > Chordata > Testudines > Emydidae > Glyptemys > Glyptemys insculpta. Next base: position 38,288,235 of record JAVMKA010000015.1, on the reverse strand, counting down.
ACAGGGAGGGAGGGATGATGTGGAGGGAGAGGGGGATGGACGGATGGATATCGCACAGGGAGGGATGATGTGGAGGTAGAGGGGGATGGACGGATGGATATCGCACAGGGAGGGAGGGATGATGTGGAGGGAGAGGGGGATGGACGGACGGATATCGCACAGGGAGGGATGATGTGGAGGGAGAGGGGGATGGACGGATGGATATCGCACAGGGAGGGAGGGATGATGTGGAGGGAGAGGGGGATGGACGGATGGATATCGCACAGGGAGGGATGATGTGGAGGGAGAGGGGGATGGACGGATGGATATCGCACAGGGAGGGATGATGTGGAGGGAGAGGGGGATGGACGGATGGATATCGCACAGGGAGGGATGATGTGGAGGGAGAGGGGGATGGACGGATGGATATCGCACAGGGAGGGATGGATGATGTGGAGGGAGAGGGGGATGGACGGATGGATATCGCACAGGGAGGGATGGATGATGTGGAGGGAGAGGGGGATGGACGGATGGATATCGCACAGGGAGGGAGGGATGATGTGGAGGGAGAGGGGGTTGGACGGATGGATATCGCCCAGGGAGGGAGGGATGATGTGGAGGGAGAGGGGGATGGATGGGTGGATAACGCACAGGGAGGGATGATGTAGAGGGAGAGGGGGTTGGACGGATGGATATCGCACAGGGAGGGATGGATGATGTGGAGGGAGAGGGGGATGGACGGATGGATATCGCACAGGGAGGGATGATGTGGAGGGAGAGGGGGATGGACGGATGGATATCGCCCAGGGAGGGAGGGATGATGTGGAGGGAGAGGGGGATGGACGGATGGATATCGCACAGGGAGGGAGGGATGATGTGGAGGGAGAGGGGGATGGACGGATGGATATCGCACAGGGAGGGATGTTGTGGAGGGAGAGGGGGATGGACGGATGGATATCGCCCAGGGAGGGAGGGATGATGTGGAGGGAGAGGGGGATGGATGGGTGGATAACGCACAGGGAGGGATGATGTAGAGGGAGAGGGGGTTGGACGGATGGATATCGCACAGGGATGGATGATGTGGAGGGAGAGGGGGATGGACGGATGGATATCGCACAGGGAGGGATGATGTGGAGGGAGAGGGGGATGGACGGATGGATATCGCCCAGGGAGGGAGGGATGATGTGGAGGGAGAGGGGGATGGACGGATGGATATCGCACAGGGAGGGAGGGATGATGTGGAGGGAGAGGGGGATGGACGGATGGATATCGCCCAGGGAGGGAGGGATGATGTGGAGGGAGAGGGGGATGGACGGATGGATATCGCACAGGGAGGGAGGGATGATGTGGAGGGAGAGGGGGATGGACGGATGGATATCGCACAGGGAGGGATGATGTGGAGGGAGAGGGGGATGGACGGATGGATATCGTACAGGGAGGGATGATGTGGAGGGAGAGGGGGATGGATGGATGGATATCGCACAGGGAGGGAGGGATGTTGTGGAGGGAGAGGGGGATGGACGGATGGATATCGCACAGGGAGGGAGGGATGATGTGGAGGGAGAGGGGGATGGACGGGTGGATATCGCACAGGGAGGGAGGGATGATGTAGAGGGAGAGGGGGATGGACGGATGGATATCGTACAGGGAGGGATGATGTGGAGGGAGAGGGGGATGGATGGATGGATATCGCACAGGGAGGGAGGGATGTTGTGGAGGGAGAGGGGGATGGACGGATGGATATCGCACAGGGAGGGATGGATGATGTGGAGGGAGAGGGGGATGGACGGATGGATATCGCACAGGGAGGGATGATGTGGAGGGAGAGGGGGATGGACGGATGGATATCGCACAGGGAGGGATGATGTGGAGGGAGAGGGGGATGGACGGATGGATATCGCACAGGGAGGGATGATGTGGAGGGAGAGGGGGATGGATGGATGGATATTGCACAGGGAGGGATGGATGATGTGGAGGGAGAGGGGGATGGACGGATGGATATCGCACAGGGAGGGATGATGTGGAGGGAGAGGGGGATGGACGGATGGATATCGCACAGGGAGGGATGATGTGGAGGGAGAGGGGGCTGGATGGATGGATATCGCACAGGGAGGGATGATGTGGAGGAAGAGGGGGATGGACGGATGGATATCGCACAGGGATGGATGATGTGGAGGGAGAGGGGGATGGACGGATGGATATCGCACAGGGAGGGATGATGTGGAGGGAGAGGGGGATGGACAGGTGGATATCGCACAGGGAGGGATGATGTGGAGGGAGAGGGGGATGGACGGATGGATATCGCCCAGGGAGGGATGGATGATGTGGAGGGAGAGGGGGATGGACGGATGGATATCGCACAGGGAGGGAGGGATGATGTGGAGGGAGAGGGGGATGGACGGATGGATACCGCACAGGGAGGGATGATGTGGAGGGAGAGGGGGATGGACAGATGGATATCGCACTGGGAGGGAGGGATGTTGTGGAGGAAGAGGGGGATGGACGGATGGATATCGCACAGGGAGGGATGATGTGGAGGGAGAGGGTGATGGACGGGTGGATATCGCACAGGGAGGGATGATGTGGAGGGAGAGGGGGATGGACGGATGGATATCGCCCAGGGAGGGATGGATGATGTGGAGGGAGAGGGGGATGGACGGATGGATATCGCACAGGGAGGGAGGGATGATGTGGAGGGAGAGGGGGATGGACGGATGGATATCGCACAGGGAGGGATGATGTGGAGGGAGAGGGGGATGGACGGATGGATATCGCCCAGGGAGGGATGGATGATGTGGAGGGAGAGGGGGATGGACGGATGGATATCGCACAAGGAGGGAGGGATGTTGTGGAGGGAGAGGGGGACGGACGGATGGATATTGCACAGGAAGGGATGATGTGGAGGGAGAGGGGGATGGTCGGATGGATATCGCACAAGGAGGGAGGGATGTTGTGGAGGGAGAGGGGGATGGACGGGTGGATATCGCACAAGGAGGGAGGGATGGTTCCATAGATAGTGAAGAACAATGAATAGTGAAATTAGTTCAGCCTGAGATTACAAGATTAGCCTTACTAATGCCAATTAAAGTCAATTGGATAAAAAGAGATTAGAGGCAATTATGTGTTATGGCGACAATACCAGATTTCATGATTGAAATAGGTCAAAGAAATAGATTCGTTTGAATGTACGGTGGGCTGAATGGCTGTGCATAGGGATGCAGAAATGGGGTGGAGGATGAAGGGCTGTGGATGGGGATGGAGGGGTGGGAGGATGGAAGGATGAATGGCTGTGGATGGGGACGGAGGGATGGGGGATGGAGGGATGAATGGCTGTGGATGGGGATGGAGGGATGGGGGATAGAGGGATGAATGGCTCTGGAAGGGGATGGAGGGGTGGGAGCATGGAGGGATGAATGGCTGTGGATGGGGATGGAGGAATGAATGGCTCTGTATGGTGATGGAGGGGTAAGAGGATGGAGGGATGAATGGCTGTGGATGGGGATGGAGGGGTGGGAGGATGGAGGGATGAAGGGCTGTGGATGGGGATGGAGGGGTAAGAGAATGGAGGGATGAATGGCTGTGGATGGGGATGAAGGGATGGGGGGATGGAGGGATGAATGGCTGTGGATGGGGATGGAGGGGTAAGAGAATGGAGGGATGAATGGCTGTGTATGGGGATGGAGGGATGGGGGGATAGAGGGATGAATGGCTGTGGATGGAGATGGAGGGGTGGGAGGATGGAGGGATGAAGGGCTGTGGATGGGGATGGAGGGATGGGAGGATGGAGGGATGAATCGCTGTGGATGGGGATGAAGGGATGGGGGGATGGAGGGATGAATGGCTGTGGATGGGTATGGACGGATGGGGGATGGAGGGATGAATGGCTGTGAATGGGGATGGAGGGATGGGGGATGGAGGGATGAATGGCTGTGGATGGGGATGGAGGGGTGGGAGGATGGAGGGATGAATGGCTGTGGATGGGGATGGAGGGGTGGGAGGATGGAGGGATGAAGGGCTGTGGATGGGGATGGAGGGATGGGGGATGGAGGGATGAATGGCTGTGAATGGGGATGGAGGGATGGGGGATGGAGGGATGAATGGCTGTGGATGGAGATGGAGGGGTGGGAGGATGGAGGGATGAATGGCTGTGGATGGGGATGGAGGGATGGGGGGATGGAGGAATGAATGGCTCTGTATGGTGATGGAGGGGTAGAAGGATGGAAGGATGAATGGCTGTGGATGGGGATGGAGGGGTGGGAGGATGGAGGGATGAAGGGCTGTGGATGGGGATGGAGGGATGGGGGATGGAGGGATGAATGGCTGTGAATGGGGATGGAGGGATGGGGGATGGAGGGATGAATGGCTGTGGATGGGGATGGAGGGGTGGGAGGATGGAGGGATGAATGGCTGTGGATGGGAATGGAGGGGTGGGAGGATGGAGGGATGAAGGGCTGTGGATGGGGATGGAGGGATGGGGGATGGAGGGATGAATGGCTGTGAATGGGGATGGAGGGATGGGGGATGGAGGGATGAATGGCTGTGGATGGGGATGGAGGGATGGGGGGATGGAGGGATGAATGGCTGTGGATGGGGATGGAGGGATGGGGGGATGGAGGAATAAATGGCTCTGTATGGTGATGGAGGAGTAGAAGGATGGAAGGATGAATGGCTGTGGATGGGGATGGAGGGGTGGGAGGATGGAGGGATGAAGGGCTGTGGATGGGGATGGAGGGATGGGGGATGGAGGGATGAATGGCTGTGAATGGGGATGGAGGGATGGGGGATGGAGGGATGAATGGCTGTGGATGGGGATGGAGGGATGAATGGCTGTGGATGGGGATAGAGGGGTAGGAGGATGGAGGGATGAATGGCTATGGATGAGGATGGAGGGATGAATGACTGTGTATGGGGATGGAGGGATAGGGGATGGAAGGATGAATGGCTGTAGATGGGGATGGAGGGATGAATGACTTTGGATGGGGATGGAGGGGTAAGAGAATGGAGGGATGAATGGCTGTGGATGGGGATGAAGGGATGGGGGGATGGAGGGATGAATGGCTGTGGATGGGGATGGAGAGGTAAGAGAATGGAGGGATGAATGGCTGTGTATGGGGATGGAGGGATGGGGGGATAGAGGGATGAATGGCTGTGGATGGGGATGGAGGGATGGGGGATGGAGGGATGAATGGCTGTGGATGGGGATGGAGGGGTGGGAGGATGGAGGGATGAAGGGCTGTGGATGGGGATGGAGGGATGGGAGGATGGAGGGATGAATGGCTGTGGATGGGGATGGAGGGATGGGGGGATGGAGGGATGAATGGCTGTGGATGGAGATGGAGGGGTGGGAGGATGGAGGGATGAATGGCTGTGTATGGGGATGGAGGGATGGGTGGATGGAGGGATGAATGGCTGTGGATGGGGATGGAGGGATGGGGGGATGGAGGGATGAATGGCTGTGGATCGGGATGGAGGGATGGGGATGGAGGGATGAATGGCTGTGGATGGGGATGGAGGGATGGGGGATGGAGGGATGAATGGCTGTGGATGGAGATTGAGGGGTGGGAGGATGGAGGGATGAAGGGCTGTGGATGGGGATGGAGGGATGGGAGGATGGAGGGATGAATGGCTGTGGATGGGGATGAAGGGATGGGGGGATGGAGGGATGAATGGCTGTGGATGGGGATGGAGGGGTAAGAGAATGGAGGGATGAATGGCTGTGTATGGGGATGGAGGGATGGGGGGATAGAGGGATGAATGGCTGTGGATGGAGATGGAGGGGTGGGAGGATGGAGGGATGAAGGGCTGTGGATGGGGATGGAGGGATGGGAGGATGGGGGATGAATGGCTGTGGATGGGGATGGAGGGATGGGGGGATGGAGGGATGAATGGCTGTGGATGGGGATGGAGGGATGGGGGGATGGAGGAATGAATGGCTCTGTATGGTGATGGAGGGGTAGAAGGATGGAAGGATGAATGGCTGTGGATGGGGATGGAGGGGTGGTAGGATGGAGGGATGAAGGGCTGTGGATGGGGATGGAGGGATGGGGGATGGAGGGATGAATGGCTGTGAATGGGGATGGAGGGATGGGGGATGGAGGGATGAATGGCTGTGGATGGGGATGGAGGGGTGGGAGGATGGAGGGATGAATGGCTGTGGATGGGAATGGAGGGGTGGGAGGATGAAGGGATGAATTGCTGTGTACATGCCGGGAAGGCGAGATCAGAGGGCACGGGGATGTGGATGGATGGATACTGTAAAGGGGACTGACATGTAGATAGATTTTACTGCTGGGACGACAGGTGGATAAATATCCTCAAGGCAGATTACTAGAGCGGCCCAGACAGCTCCAAGTAGAGACTGGAGAAAAGTGCGTGGCTATAAGAATGTTGAAAATTACTGGGAATGGGTCTATGCAAGATATTGGCCAGTAGATTCAATGCCCAGCCAGACGTTTGCTGCCATGCACAGCCAGACACTGGATGAACATGGCTTGGCCTGGAACTTTGTTATAGAATATCAGGGTTAGACGGGACCTCAGGAGGTCATTTAGTCCAACCCCCTGCTCAAAGGGGGAAGTAATCCCCAAACAGATTTTTGCACCAGATCCCTAAATGGCCCCCTCAAGGATTGAACTCACAACCCTGGGTTTAAGCAGGCCAATGCTCAAACCACTGAGCTATCCCACCCCCATCCTCCCTTTATCTAGCTCTCCAGAATGTCAGATTAAAATAGGTGACAGTGGGGGCTGGGTCACACACTTTGTTGCTTCTGTTGGCCAATCTTCTATCTCTCCAACCGACCCCACCTGACACTCCCTGGATGTCCCCTCCCATCCCACTCAATGTCTGGAGGGGCGCCACCCGCTGCCCCATGGCCTCTTCTCCCCCATTCCCACCTTTCCCGCTATGCCAGGGTGCTGCGTGCCTCCATTTCCCCTCCTCGATTTTAAATGAGACCGTTTAGTTTAGCGCTGGTTCCAGGGCTGGACACGGGAGATGAAAAATGGGGCGATACATAGCTAAGAGAACACGCAGCTCACAGGCTCCTAGCTATGGCGATTACAGCAGTTATAATAGGTTAGTCAAAGTACAGAAATACACCAGATTCGAGTGGTTTTTGGTGTACTGAGTTCACACAGATTATAATAGATTAGCGAGACTAAAATCCTCAATGAGAATCTGTTTGCGGCGGTGGTGTGGCCGGATTGAGATGAGAGAGACAAGGTGGGATATCTTTTATGAGACTGATGTCTCTTGGTGAAAGAGACAAACTTGTGAGTTTACGCCGAGCTCTTCCTCACCATAACGTTGGTGAAAGTCCATCTTTCTGGGGACCAGAAGAAGACCTTGGTGGTCCAGTGAAAGATATTTCCTGATCTACCTTGTCTCTCTAATTATAGTCTATCAGATGCATTATGTTAGAGACATTCGACAGATTATAGTCGATTACACAGTTTATAATCCATAACCACAACATATGACGGATGATGACATACATTTTAGACAGATTACGATCGGGACACAGACTAAAATAGATGGTTCCATAAAATATCAGAGTGATTTGTGGTACCCAGAGAAGTTAGACAGGCTCCATGGAGATTGGCCAGTTGGGCTCCACTGGATTAGAGAGATGGAAAGGGACCGAAGGGTGAGATTAAATCAGAGATTAGAGGGAAATTGATAAAAATAGAGTTGAGGGTTTAGCAGGGATTGGGGTAGACAGATTGGTTTATCTGACCGGATTAGACCAGAGAGGGAGATGAGTCAGAGGGATTAGCAGAAGCTTGATTTGATTAGATGTAAACCTATTTCAAAGGCAAAGAAAATCCAGGGGGCTCTATTGGATTGGAGGCCGTTAGCTGCACAGATGGTCAACAATGGGTAACAATGACTAGATGGATAGACAAGTCTGTGATGAGTGGGGGGGGGATGGATGGAGGGGTGGAGGGAGGAGTGGATGAATGGATAGAGGGGCGTGTATGGGGATGGATGGATGGAAAGGTGGTGGATGGAAGAAGGAATGGATGGAGGGAGAGGCGTGTATGGGGATGGATGGCTGGAGAGGTGATGGCTGGAGAGAGGGGTGGATGGATGGATGGATGGATGAAGAGGTGATGAATGGATGGAGGGAGAGGTGTGTATGGGGATGGATGGATGGAGAGAGGGCTGGCTGGCTGGCTGGATGGATGGATGGATGGATGCAGGGATGGAAGGAACGGTGAGTGGATGGATGGAGGGAGGGAGGGAGGGGTAGAGGGAGCGGTGGGTGGCTGGCTGGATGGATGGGTGCAGGGGGTGGATGGGGACAGGTGGGTGGATGGATGGAGGGTTGGAGGGAGCGGTGGGTGGATGGATGGAGGGGTGGAGGAAGTGGTGGGGGAATGGATGGAGGGGTGGAGGGAGCGGTGGGTGGATGGATGGAGGGGTGGGTGGATGGATGGAGGGGTGGAGGGAGCGGTGGGGGGATGGATGGAGGGTTGGAGGGAGCGGTGGGTGGATGGATGGATGGATGGATGGATGGGTGCAGGGGGTGGATGGGGACAGGTGGGTGGATGGATGGAGGGTTGGAGGGAGCGGTGGGTGGATGGATGGAGGAGTGGAGGGAGCGGTGGGGGGATGGATGGAGGGGTGGGTGGATGGATGGAGGGGTGGAGGGAGCGGTGGGTGGATGGATGGAGGGGTGGAGGGAGCGGTGGGTGGATGGATGGAGGGGTGGGTGGATGGATGGAGGGGTGGAGGGAGCGGTGGGTGGATGGATGGAGGGGTGGGTGGATGGATGGAGGGTTGGAGGGAGCGGTGGGTGGATGGATGGAGGGGTGGGTGGATGGATGGAGGGTTGGAGGGAGCGGTGGGGGGATGGATGGAGGAGTGGGTGGATGGATGGAGGGGTGGAGGGAGCGGTGGGTGGATGGATGGAGGGGTGGGTGGATGGATGGAGGGTTGGAGGGAGCGGTGGGTGGATGGATGGAGGGGTGGGTGGATGGATGGAGGGTTGGAGGGAGCGGTGGGGGGATGGATGGAGGGGTGGGTGGATGGATGGAGGGTTGGAGGGAGCGGTGGGTGGATGGATGGATGGATGGGTGCAGGGGGTGGAGGGAGCGGTGGGTGGATGGATGGAGGGTTGGAGGGAGCGGTGGGTGGATGGATGGAGGGGTGGAGGGAGCGGTGGGTGGATGGATGGAGGAGTGGAGGGAGCGGTGGGTGGATGGATGGATGGATGGGTGCAGGGGGTGGATGGGGACAGGTGGGTGGATGGATGGAGGGCTGGAGGGAGCGGTGGGGGGATGGATGGAGGGGTGGAGGGAGCGGTGGGGGGATGGATGGAGGGGTGGAGGGAGCGGTGGGGGGATGGATGGAGGAGTGGAGGGAGCGGTGGGGGGATGGATGGAGGGCTGGATGGAGGGGTGGGTGGATGGATGGGTGCAGGGGGTGGAGGGAGCGGTGGGTGGATGGATGGAGGGTTGGAGGGAGCGGTGGGGGGATGGATGGAGGGGTGGAGGGAGCGGTGGGGGGATGGATGGAGGGCTGGAGGGAGCGGTGGGGGGATGGATGGAGGGTTGGAGGGAGCGGTGGGGGGATGGATGGAGGGGTGGAGGGAGCGGTGGGGGGATGGATGGAGGGGTGGGGGAGCGGTGGGGGGATGGATGGAGGGGTGGAGGGAGCGGTGGGGGGATGGATGGAGGAGTGGAGGGAGCGGTGGGGGGATGGATGGAGGGCTGGATGGAGGGGTGGGTGGATGGATGGGTGCAGGGGGTGGAGGGAGCGGTGGGTGGATGGATGGAGGGTTGGAGGGAGCGGTGGGGGGATGGATGGAGGAGTGGAGGGAGCGGTGGGGGGATGGATGGAGGGCTGGAGGGAGCGGTGGGGGATGGGTGGAGGGAGCGGTGGGGGGATGGATGGAGGGGTGGGGGGAGCGGTGGGGGGATGGATGGAGGGGTGGAGGGAGCGGTGGGGGGATGGATGGAGGGGTGGAGGGAGCGGTGGGGGGATGGATGGAGGGGTGGGGGGAGCGGTGGGGGGATGGATGGAGGGGTGGAGGGAGCGGTGGGGGGATGGATGGAGGGGTGGGGGGATGGATGGAGGGGTGGAGGGAGCGGTGGGGGGGGATGGATGGAGGGGTGGAGGGAGCGGTGGGGGGATGGATGGAGGGCTGGAGGGAGCGGTGGGGGGATGGATGGAGGGGTGGAGGGAGCGGTGGGGGGATGGATGGAGGGCTGGAGGGAGCGGTGGGGGGATGGATGGAGGGGTGGAGGGAGCGGTGGGGGGATGGATGGATGGATGGGTGCAGGGGGTGGAGGGAGCGGTGGGGGGATGGATGGAGGGCTGGAGGGAGCGGTGGGGGGATGGATGGAGGGTTGGAGGGAGCGGTGGGGGGATGGATGGAGGGGTGGAGAGAGCGGTGGGGGGATGGATGGAGGGCTGGAGGGAGCGGTGGGGGGATGGATGGAGGAGTGGAGGGAGCGGTGGGGGGATGGATGGAGGGCTGGATGGAGGGGTGGGTGGATGGATGGGTGCAGGGGGTGGAGGGAGCGGTGGGTGGATGGATGGAGGGTTGGAGGGAGCGGTGGGGGGATGGATGGAGGGCTGGAGGGAGCGGTGGGGGGATGGATGGAGGGGTGGAGGGAGCGGTGGGGGGATGGATGGAGGGGTGGAGGGAGCGGTGGGGGATGGATGGAGGGGTGGAGGGAGCGGTGGGGGGATGGATGGAGGGCTGGAGGGAGCGGTGGGGGGATGGATGGAGGGTTGGAGGGAGCGGTGGGGGGATGGATGGATGGATGGGTGCAGGGGGTGGAGGGAGCGGTGGGTGGATGGATGGAGGGTTGGAGGGAGCG